>JARNME010000030.1:2401422-2422058 GCA_030179655.1 Scaptomyza flava | reverse complement strand
TACTTACCATACTTATGTGGGCACCCTGTCAAATGCTGGTCAACCCCTTCGAAAATCACGGTATATTGTGCACGACCTATGAAAATTATAATTTGTCAAAGATATTTTTATAATGTTTTTCAAAGAGTTTACTTACCAAATGTATCGAAGTGGCATGACTCTTCCGATACCAATACTGAAGAAATCTGAGCCCGGCCTATAAAAAAGCAATAAAATTAATTATATTTTTAAATTAATGTAGTTTTAATTTGCAAACTTACGTGATGAATTAATTATTCATAATTTTTCGCTTTTTCGACATGGGCTCATGCTTTTCGGATGTCTTATTCCACAGCTTTTCCTGGAACAACCACTTTGCTCTTTTCCTTGTTAATATTACTAACAATTTCTTTAGCAATTCCAGGCGGTGGTTGTAGCAGCTGTTTTTTTTTGTCAAACCAAGCTGGATATAGTGTGTTGGTTCGACGAAGACATTCTTCAGTTATGGTCTTGCACAGGTTCCTTGAGTGCGGCGACCTTTCGGCAAAGGACTCGTAATGCAAGTTGCACACGAGGAAGAATTCATCTGATGGGGTTGTAAGGCACATTTTGTCCATAGCAAAATTCCGTGCTATTATCAGGTCTTCATAACTCTTGCATGCAAATGAGTCCATATGGCTGAGGGCAATATCGCATTTTGGGCAGTTAAACTTTTTCTTAGCAACCAAGTAGCCGTCAAAATATCTGCGCGACACAAACTCTCCAACAGATACTTGGGGCGTACTCGATGCTACTTCCTCACCATTCAGATCGATGTTAATGCCAGGATGTTGATTTGTGGGATGTGGAGCCTCGTTGTCCTCCGTTGCGTCTAAAGACTGATCGGGGTCACAAATCCAATTCATGTCCATATCTTCATCATCATCCTCACAATTGGCATTACTCAAGTATGATGTCGTTATTATTTTCATGGACATCAATCTGGCCGTCAAGTACTGCATTTCGCGTACTGAGAGGTTTGTGTTGTTCCCCAGTTTTGAGCGCACAGCAGCGAAGAAGTTTTCCAAACTGTCCTGGTTGAACCTTGTTGTGTGCACGTACTCGATAGTTTTGTCGCTGAATAGCTCGTCTGTAACGCTTATAATGTTTCCTAGAGTCATTATCTCACGTTTAGCTATTGAATTGCACAAAGTTCATATAAAGTCTATACCACCCTTTCTTGTTGAGCAGCAGCAGGCAGATCGAAGCAAAAGTCTTATATTGCCGATTTCAAATTTTGTGACAAAAACAAGAGAACTGAAGTGCGGCAACAATTAATTATGCCTTGCGCTTCGCACACTTTGCAGTCACAACAAAAAGCTAAACAATGATGGCTAACTTCGCACCAGCTGACATTGTAGCGAGTGTAGTAGGTAAACAAGTGATAAGAATACTGGCTTTTTGCTGTTTCCCCACGTATATGCCCATCGGTTGCGTTTATGTTAATTAACATAACATTCCAGCTCTTAAGACCCGTCTTGTTACATTATTAGTCTATGTAAATTTGGTTCATTAACATTTGTCGCAGCTAACGTTTTGTCATTAACAGTTGTTTTATCTTACATTTGTTCATTAGTTTTGATAAAATTTATTTTATTAATATTCCCAGTGAACTTTTTGCAAATCGCCATGGAGAATTTTTAGTCGCTTTGTATAGGGTCATTTACTTGCGCTGACATGCACGTCACTTCTGATTGCACGTTAACATTTTTTTTATACTTTTATAAAGGCTTTCCGTCTCAATATTCTCAAGTGCGTTTAAATTAATGCTCCACAAACACTCATGAAATCCCGACCTAAAACTACATCGTGACTCATAGATTGATTGGCAACGACAACTAACTCAAAATTCAATTTTATTGTTGCTTTCAATATGTAACAAAAGATTTCCAATTGGCTTTTATTCAGCCCAAAATAAGAATTATTAACTACATCCAGTGCACTTTCATTTGGCACACAAGATTTTTTTTTATAAAAAAAATGGCGCTGCCGGTATCTGTGAGGCACGGTGCAATTTTTGATCGATTAGTACTATACACGAAATATATATTGAAACACCTTATATAGTTGTTCTTGCGTTCTCCACCTTTCTTTTTTCCGCATTCTGCAACGAAATGGCCCATTACACCGCAAGCGTAGCACGGCCCAGGTGCTCTTTTTGGTTTACGGCAATCTTTCCATACGTGGCCTCTGGTGTTGCAGTTCCTACTGCGTATACCTTCGAAGCCCCTGCTTCTTCTTGTCCTTCTCTGTAGTTCGCCGATGACAATTTCTTTGGAAGTCTAATATCCGAAAACGCCTGTAGCATCTGCTCCGCATCACGTTGAATACGAGCTTGGTCTCGTAAAGTTTCCGAAGGTATTCCCTCAATGATTCGCTCCGTGAGTTCCTCGTCGTCACCATTAACGGGTTGCCCTAACATTATTTTGTCGCTAAAATAAATAGCAAACTTCTCCTCTGGTATCCATTTGCGATGCTCGAAAAGTCGTCCATCTCGGCTTTTGATATCTTTTCACCAAAAGCTAGTACCATCTGATCGCACAGTTTTCCAACATGCTCAAACATGCGCGTCGAATTTGCATGCAGCCAGCGTTGAGCGTTGCCTTTCAATTTTGTCACTAAAAGCATACGCTTGTGCGTGTCGTCTAAATTGAAAGCTTAAGCGATGTTATTTAATTGATTGATCCAGACGCGCGCACAGCCTTGACCATCGAATTCCGAGACAGCCTCTTTTGCCGACGCGATTGATGCTGGTGATCCGCTGCTAGTTGGCTGCTGTTCTTCTTTTCCCTCGTTCGCCCTGGTTTCAGGCCCGTCATTAGCAACATTGTTTTCTTCGTTTGTGTTCGCCGTATTGCTTTCACTGTCGCCTTCGATGCTGCTACGGCTCGAAATGTTGCGGCAACATTTTGCTTGCCGCTATTTCGGCTCGCAACTGTTCTATCTCGCTCAACAATTTTTGGAGCTGCGCCGGGCTTACTGTTTTCTGTCGCGCCGCAATGGCGTCTGTTGTGTCCTCATCAGTCTCGTGATCCGGAGCACGGCCGCGCATATGCGTTGGAATTTTGCTGAGGCGCACAATCAACTCGGCCTTACTTCCTTTTGTTGAATGCTTCAAAGCGGCCAACCAATTTTTAAGCCGGGCGACTGAGAAAGTATTTAAATTTTCATGTTCCATGTCGGCGTTTCTTATCCCACTTCTGAATTTGTATAAGGCTGTTAGTCTTTATTTACATATATGTATCCTCCAATTTCTCGCTTTGAGCGCGCAAAACAGACTGCCTCTCTGTTAGTGTTCAGTAACAGTCTAAAGATTAACATTATTCGCTTAGCTTACTTATCGATATAACATAGTAATCTTAACTCAGTTAGATCTGTTAAATACACTGTGTACCTATGTGTATGTATAAACACTGTGTACGTATCCTACTATATTACCGGGTCAAAAACCGCATGATCGTCACGATATTATAGCCCGAGTTTTTCATTTAAAAGTTAAAGTTTTAACTATTGAAAAAACTTTTTTTTAAGCTTGCAATGTTTCATGTACTCTGTGGAATGGCAAAAGCGGGGCTTACCACATATGCACATTCTACTTTTGTTAGAAAACAAAATAAGACCAGATAAAATCGATAAGATTTTCTGTGCCGAAATTGTTAAGTTAAATAAGATTCATTGTCCTTGCGGTGCATTCAATAATAAATCGCCATGCATGAAAAATGGAAAATGTACCGAAAGGTTTCCTCGACAATTAAACTGAAACTGTGACTGGAAAAGATAGTTTTCCACTATATCGTAGAAGAACGATAGAAGATGGTGGTAATGCAATTAATATAAATGGTAATCGTAAGGTTGTGCCTTACAACTAACTGCGTACTTTTGAGAACATTTGAAACTCACATAAATGTTGACTATTGACGTTCGGTAAAGTCTATTAAATACCTTCTTAAATATGTTAACAAGGGCAGTGATCAAGCATCATTTATTCTTGAAGACCAACGTAACAAAAATTGTGTGTACGAAAGGGGTATGGAGTATCCTTACGTTTCTCATACATGAACGTTTTCCGGCTATTGCACACTTAGCTGTTCATTTAGAAAATGGTCAACGAATATATTTTAACCCCAATAATCCGCAACAATTACTTGTCAGATAAAGAATTTCACCCAAAACCACTTTTCTAGCCTTTGTTGAACTATGCACACGTGATGAGTTTGCAAGAACGCTTCTGTATTGTTAAGTTCCTTCGTTTTTAACATGGAACAATGAAGAATTTCAAAGAAGATAACGAGGGCATGATGTGCCAAATTTTCCTGGAGTTAAGAAAGATTCAGCTTTGGAAAGAGATTACATTATTCATCCCAATAATACAGAATGTTTTTATTTAAGACTTTTACTACATTTTGTAAGAGGCCCAACTTCATTTTCATTGCGTCAGAATCAGCAAAAAAGGTAAAACCTTTTATTTTTATTATACTCGATACCGAAGGTAAAGAGTATATTGGTTTTGTGCAATGTCCGTCATGGTGTCTGTCCGTCCGTATGTGTGCAAGTTTTTTCTACACCCTTCAAGCTGGGGACTTAAACTTTCCAATTCTCTTTATCTATAGGATAGTAAATTAAAGTGTCAAGATTGGGGTTCTACGATAACTGGGGGGCTGGCAAATCGATAAATTCGATAACTCAAAAACGATAAATCCGCATATTTCACACATCTACAGCTAGAACTACTAAATTTGGTAAGAAGCTAGCTACTAGCAACCCCCAAAAAACTGCATCAACAATTTTGGAGCCACGCCTCCCCATTCCGCCCCCAGACCCCCCGCATTTTAAAGTCAAAAATGCCTATATCTCCCACAGTTTTTGAGCTAGAGCCACCAAATTTGGTGCCAATTTAGCTGATGATGACCCCCCAGAAACTGCATCAACAGTTTGGATGCCACGCCCACCAATACTGCCCTAGCCACCCCCATCCGCCCCAACGCTTCATCAAAAACGGGAATGCGTGTATATTCCAGAGTAGTGGAGCTAGAGCCACCAAATTTGGTAGGAAGATAGCTGGCAACGACCCCCAACAATCTGCATCAAAGTTTTGGAGCCTAGCCCATCCATTCCGCCCCCCTTTCCCCACCTTATACAAACTTTGAGCTAGAGTCACCAAATTTGGTATGAAGGTAGCATTTGACATTCCACAAGGATCTGCAGCAAAAATTTGGATGCCACGCCCAACCATACCGCACCCAGCCCCCCTTTCCCCACTTTATACAAACTTCGAGCTAGAGTCACCAAATTTGGTATGAAGATAGCAATTGACATCCCACATAGATCTGCACCAAAAATTTGAATGCCACGCCCAACCATACCGCCCCCAGCCCCCCTTTCCCCACTTTTACAAACTTTGAGCTAGAGTCACCAAATTTGTTATGAAGATAGCAATTGACATTCCACAAAGATCTGCATCAAAAATTTGGATGCAATTCCACCCATACCGCCCCCAGCCCCCCTTTCCCCACTTTATACAAACTTCGAGCTAGAGTTACCAAATTTGGTATGAAGATAGCAATTGACATCCCACATGGATGGGCATCAAAATTTTTAATACTGGTATCGAGTTTACCGCATTCGGTTGCGTCCGACTGCAACGTTTCCACTTGTTTTTTTATTGGGAAAATTACGGAAAAGTAAAAGAATTGCATTGGCCGTTGCTTCTTCCAGTCGCAGCCACTTTACTAAATGGTGGTCGCACAGCGCATTCTACACTTAAGATTCCATTTAATTGATTCATTTAGAAACACCACATGCTGCTGTGCTCAAAGATTGCAAGCTTATTGTTTGGGATGAGTGTACTATGGCCCATAAAGGAGATTCTACGATTCCTTAAGCGACAAGGTCTGAAGGTTGATTCTTGCAGAACTCGAAAAAATAAGACAAAAATATTGTGTATCAATTTATCGATAACTCACTTGGTTATCGAGATATAGTTACTAAAAATCGAAAAATTTATCGAAAAATTAATTTTTTTTTAAGTTTAATAGATTTCCGAAAAAGTACGAAAATACTTAACACAATTTATCGATATATCAATATTTATCGAGCTATCAATAAAAATGTAACAAAATTTCTATTGTATGATGAAGCTTAATACATATCTAAAAAATAAGACGAAAATATTAAATACAATTTATCGATATCTCACTTACTTATCGATATATAGATACTTAAAAATCGACAAATTAACATATTTATGTATGCGTACTTAAGTGTGTGAGTGAGATTCAACTTTCATTGGCAGGCCACAACATTGTGGTGGAGTTGATGCACTCGACGGAATCAAACCTATTTCCTCTTAAAACGAAATAGCCTTTTCCTCAGTTCCAACTAATTCATTTAAAGAACTAATAATATTAAAATGTTTTAATTTGGAGTTCAATTTCGAATGTTGTTTTGCTATTTTGTGTCACTAGGTAGTGGCTTGGAGTCCAAGAAATTGTATATAGAGATGAGCGCGCAAAAGAATTAGAACTGGTAAAAAAAGAGCGCCGTTGAAAAAACTTTTTTGCCTGCGACATTTTAATGATTTGTTTTACTTAAAATTTTTTCATTTTTTGTGCCAAGTACGCATAAATAAATATGTTAATGTGTCAATTTTTTTGTATTTATATATCGATAGCTAAGTGAGATAGCGATAAATTGTATATAAGATTTTCGTCTTTTATTTTTTTAGAAATCTATTAAGCTTCATCATACAAAAGAAATTTTGTTACATTTTTATCGATTGCTCGATAAATATCGAAATATCGATAAATGGTGTTAAGTATTTTCGTAATTTTCGAAAATCTATTAAACTAACTATAAAAATAAATTAATTTTTTGTAAAGCATTTTTTGAAAAAAGTATTCATATGTAATTTCTATCGATTGTTTATGTTATGTTATGTTCGTGTATACCGATATATCGTAAGCTAGTATTAAGGTATCGATGTTAGTATTAATATTTATCAGACAGTGGGGCTCGGCCACACTGATCTTGCCTCAATCTCCTTTTCCGGTGACGCTCAAGCTAAGCGCGCGTAATTATTAAAACCCAAAAGAGAATCTTTAGAAATAAATGCCATCCAATATATATTAGCGAATATATACGAGTTTTACAGCTCAGAAGTGGGATACGCCCAACGCCTAACGTGTATTTAACGCCCAATCCACAAAGATGGGCTTGAATAAGGAAGAGATGTTAAATTTGCTGAAGGCAAGTAACGTTGCAGTGCTGCCGCTAGCGAATCTTGCGCAGATACGCAAATTAGTATCAGAGGTGACTAAATCTGCTGCCGCCTCGCCACCTGCTGTCCCAGCGGTGACCCCGCTGCCCACTGCACCTTCGGCTGCCGCAAAATCTGCTGCCCAAGTGTCAACGCTGTCGTCGACGGATTCTGCTGCCGCCCAGCTGCCTGCTGTTTCAGCGTCAATTATGCCGTCAACCTCTTCCGCTGCCGCCCCATTGTTTGCTGTGCCATCAGCAACACTGCCGTCAACCGTTCTTGCTGCCGCCAAGCTGTCTGCTGTTTCATCAACAATTCTGCCGTCAACCGATCCTGCTGCCGTTCCGCTGTCTGCCGTTCTAGCGCCAATTCTGCCGTCGACTTCTTCCGTTGCCGCACTTGTATCTGCTGTGCCACCAGCAACCCTGCCGTCAACTGTCGTGGCTGCTGATTCGATGTTCCAACAGCACCCCCGCTGTCAACCGCTGCTGCTGCCGCCTCGCTGTCTGCTGTTGCAGAACCACTTTTGTTGTCAACTGTTCCGGCTGCCACCACACTGTCTGCTGTCCATTCAGTAACCCCACGGCCCACGGCTCCTGTTGCTGTGCAGTTACTGTGCGCAGTCATGAGCAACTGAAGGAGATACTTATCCATGAGCTTGGACGATCCAGGAGCACTGAAGAAGTGTACGCAGCCCTGCGGAACCGACGTCTTAAGCAAGGGGAGGGGTACCTGCGGTATGCTATTGAGATGAAAGAGATTGCCATGAGTGCCACCATACCGGAGGCTGAGTGGGTGGATCTCATCATTGATGGACTCCGAGACAGCTCGCCAGCAGTGGGCATGCTATATGCAGCCCAAACCATCTACGATCTGGAGACGCTTCTGGAGAGATACGAGAGACGACGAGTCCAATCCAATGCGAGTAATCAAGTGGCTGCCGTGAACCATCCTCTGCCTCGACAGCCTGCCGTTACAAGTGTTTCCTTTCCGTCCACGAATGCCGTCCCTGCTGTAAGAGAGGTGCGGTGTTACAACTGCTCATCATTTGGACACTACAAGTCCCAGTGCCCGAAGCCTACGAGACCAGCGAATTCGTATGTCAAGTGCGGGAAAACGGATCATATGTATAGGAACTGCCCATCCAAGATTGGGAATGCAATTACCACCAATGCCGCCGCTGCCGACGCCGTTGCCGACTCCTGTTGCGGAGACACCTTAGTAGATAAAGTAGAACATCTACAGATGGTGAGTGTTGCCTTTGTGTCGTAGAAGTTTTATTCGGCAATCTGAAGTGCCTTTTACCTGTAGCCTGAAGTCAACCCCGTTAAACTGCCGTGGTCTGGGGAACCATCAACTTATGTCATTAGAAAAAGTCCAATGTGCCATCCGTATCTTCAGTCAAACAGTATTACACACATTTGATGTACTGCCGAACAGTGCCACACATTTGCCAATGATTTTGGGTAGAGATTTCTTTTGTAAAACGAATATAAAATTATGTAAATTTAAATACAAATATACCAAAAGTCATTTTTTGTCCTTAAATAAATCTCAAATAGATTGTAATGTGAAACTCACTGCTGTCCTTAATTCACTTGATTTGTTTAGAACAGATATCAAACGCACAATAACCAAAACAGTGTCAACCCGGTCGTTTGGTCACAATGAGTTTATGCCTGCCGAATCACAGTCGTGTACCACTGAAAGAGAGTGTTCCGTCATGTCTGAGCATTCGCTGGGTGATGCCCTGGCAGCCATTAATGCAATCGAGTTACCTGCTGATAGTGAAAATGAGTTTAATATAGAACCTACTCTGCCGTTAGAACAATCTACAAAGTTGCAGTCTGTTATTTCCGCCTCTTATGTTGATGTCACTTCCGAACTGATTAAACCGACCAATTACGAAATGAAAATCGAATTGACAAGTCAGACTCCTATTTTCTGCCGCCCCCGCCGAGTATCCCATCACGAGCGCAACGAAGTGCGCCAGATATGTGATGACTTATTAACTGCCGGCATTATCCGTCATAGTTGTTCCCCTTACGCTTCCACTATAGTGCCCGTTAGAAAAAAAGATAATACCTTAAGGAAGTGTGTTGATTATCGCCCGCTGAACAAAATTACTGTACGTGACCACTTCCCGATTCCGCTGTTCCTGTTCCGACTTTGCCAAATTGCTTATCCGATGTCGCGCCTGCTGAAAAAATATTCCCCTTACGTTTTTTCTGATGAGTGTCTTAAATCATTCCGAACACTGCAGTCCAAACTGATCGAGTCACCGGTGCTGTATATTTAGCGGGATTAAGTCTGAAATTGAATTATATTGTGATGCTAGTTCCGCCGGTTTTGGAGCAATGCTTCTGCAAAAACAAACTGATGATAAACTTCATCCTGTGTGTTATTTTTCGAAGACCGCTTCCGTCCCAGAATCCGAATTGCATAGCTATGAATTAGAAACCCTGGCTATCGTGTACGCCTTAAAGCGTTTTGAGACATACCTGAAGTTCATTCCGTTTAAGATAATTACAGATTGTAATTCATTAGCGTTAACCCTTAAGAATGGTGGATCTTCCGCGAAAATTGCCCGCTGGGCATTGCTGTTAGAAAATTATAGCTATACCATTGTAGATCGGTCTGGTATTTGTATGTCTCACGTTGATGCACTTAGTAGACTAGAAACTTCTGCATATGTGGACGATGTGAACCTGGATTTCCTACTACAACTGACGCAAAACCGTGATCCAGAAATTGTCAAACTTCGGAGTGTCCTGGAGAACCAAGAGGTTGCTGGTTTGGAGTTGCAAGATGGTGTCGTGTATCGCCGATCACCGACTGACGTACTTCAACTTTATGTCCCTGCCGAAATGCTTAACACTGTCATACGAACAGTGCATGAGAAGTTAGGCGATCTGGCCACTGAAAAGTGTTAAAAAACATTATTGGTTTCCGTATATGAAATCTTACGTTAAAAACTTTATTAAAAACTGCCTCAAATGTATTTACTATTCCCCTTCCGCTAATAATGGTAATGCTACCCTGCATAGTACTCCGAAAACCCCTCTGCCATTTGATACTCTTCATATTGACCACTTAGGACCCCTTCCGTCCACTTCGTCTAGAAAAAAATATCTGCTAGTCGTCATTGATGCCTTTACGAAATTTGTCAAATTGTACCCTGCCGCTACAACTGATTCCCGAGAAGTTTGTCACACTTTAGAGACGCAGTATTTTCCCAACTATAGCCGACCTCGCCGAATTGTTAGCGATCGAGGTACGTGCTTCACTTCCGCCGAATTCGCTGATTTTCTGCAGTCCCATCATATAATCCATGTCCAGAATGCCACTGCCTCCCCTCGTGCTAATGGGCAAGTGGAACGTGTCAACTAAATTTGCACCCGCCGTCCTCCTTTTTTGTGTCGAACAGCGCGGTGCTGTTGTAGATGAGCTAACAGAGCGTTTGGATGATAGGCTTATTGGTGAAGTGTCCCTAGTGGACACCCGTAAAATTGCCCTTCAGAACATTGTCAAGTCTCAAAAGTATAACACAGAGTACTTTATCAAACATCATCGCCCTGCCGTTAATTTTGAAAAAGGTGATTTCGTCGTCATCCACAAGAAGCTTCCGAATGATCGGTATGTCATCCGAGATGTTGAAGGCCCCTAGCTCACACAGCTTCCGTATGATGGTGTGCTGGAGTCATCTAAACTAAAATTGTGGCTCACGTCTGATTAAATTGTGCTTGTGATGTCTGACCGCAGGCAACACACGCCGATTGGTATGGCTTTAAGCCTTCTATGATCCATAGTAGGTGGAATCGAGGTCGATTCCTTGTCAGATCGGCCGAGTTGTAAAGTATTTGTTGTATAAAGTATTCATATGTAATTTCTATCGATTGTTTATGTTATGTTATGTTCGTGTATACCGATATATCGTAAGCTAGTATTAAGGTATCGATGTTAGTATTAATATTTTTTTACTTTTCCGTAATTTTCCCAATAAAAAATAAAAATAAAAGGTTTTACCTTTTTTTGCTGATGCTGACGCTATGAAAATGAAGTTGGGCCTGTTACAAAATGTAGTAAAAGTCTTAAATAAAATAAGTGGAAACTTTGCAGTCGGACGCAACCGACTGCGGCACACTCGATACCAGTATTAAAACAGGTAAAAAGAGGCCTGATTGCAAAAGGGTACGGATGGGGCAGGGGTGTATACGCTGCCTTAAAGATTCTCCGATGCAGATGGGGATGCCACCAACTATCTTCCTTCAGAATTTGGTGACTCTAGCGCAAAGTTTGTAAGAGCTGTGGGAAGGGGGGCTGGGGGCGGTATGGATTGGTGTGACATCCAAATTTTTCATGCAGATCTTTGTGAAATGTCAATTGCTATCTTCATACCAAATTTGGTGACTCTAGATCGAAAATTGTAAAGAGTGTGGAAAGGGGGCGGGGGCGGTATGGGTGGGCGTGGCATCCAAAGTTTTGATGCAGATCTGTGTGGAATGTCAATTGCTATCTTCATACCAATTTTGATGACTCTAGCTCGAAAATTGTTAAAAGTGTGGAAAGGGGGCGGGGGCGGTATGGGTGGGCGTGACATCCAAAGTTTTGATGCAGATCTATCTTCATACCATATTTGGTGACTCTAGCTCGAACATTCTAAAAGGTGGGGAAAGGGGGGCTGGGGGCGGTATGGGTGGGTGTGGCATCCAAAGTTTTGATGAAGATCTGTGTGAAATAACAATTGCTATGTTCATACCAAATTTGGTGACTCTAGCTCGAAAATTGTAAAAAGTGGTGAAAGGGGGGCTGGGGGCGGTATGGGTGGGCGTGGCATCAAAATTTGTGATGCAGATCTTTGTGGAATGTCAATTGCTATCTTCATACCAAATTTGGTGACTCTAGCTCGAAAATTGTAAAAAGTGGTGAAAGGGGGGCTGGGGGCGGTATGGGTGGCCGTGGCATCCAAATTTTTGCTGCAGATCTTTGTGGAATGTCAATTGCTATACTCACACCAAATTTGGTGACTCTAGCTGAAAGTTTGTAAAAGGTGGGGAAAAGGGGGCGAAATGGGTGGGCGTGGCTCCAAAACTTTGATGCAGTTTTTTGGGGTTCGTTTCCAGCTATCTTCCTACCAAATTTGGTGGCTTTAGCTCCACTTCTCTGGAAATACACGCATTCCCGTTTTCGACGAAGCGTTGGGGCATCTGGGGGCGGCTAGGGTGGTATTGGTGGGCGTGGCATCCAAACTTTTGATGCAGTTTTTGGGGGGTCATCATCACCTATCTTGGAACCAAATTTGGTGGCTCTAGCTCAATAACTGTGGGAGATATAAGCTTTTCTGATTTTAAATTGCGGGGGGCTGGGGCGGAATGGGTGGGCGTGACTCCAAAACTTTGATGCAGTTTTTAGGGTTCGTTACCAGCTATCTTCCTACCAAATTTGGTGGCTCTAGCTCCACTACTCTGGAAGATACACGCATTCCCGTTTTTTACGAAGCGTTGGGGCATCTGGGGGCGGCTAGGGCGGTATTGGTGGGCGTAGCATCAAAACTTTTGATGCAGTTTTTGGGGGGTCATCATCACCTAAATTGTCACCAAATTTGGTGGCTCTAGCTCAAAAACTGTGGAAGATATAAGCTTTTTTGACTTTAAATTGCGGGGGGCTGGGGTGGAATGGGTGGGCGTGGCTCCAAAATTTTTGATGCAGTTTTTTGGGGGTTGATAGTAGCTATCTGCCCACCAAATTTGGTAGTTCTAGCTGTAAGGATGTGCGAAATATGAGGATTTATCGGTTTTGAGTTATCGAATTTATCGATTTGCCAGCCATCCAGTTATCGTAGAACCCCCATCTTGACACTTTAATTTACTATCCCATAGATAAAGAGAATTGGAAAGTTTCAAGTCTCTAGCTTGAAGGGTGTGGAAAAAAGTTGCGAACATACAGACGGACAGACGGACGGACACCATGACGGACATTGCAAAAACCCAATATACTCTTTACCTTCGGTATCGAGTATAATAAAAACATTCTGTATTATTGGGATGAATAATGTAATCTCTTTCCAAAGCTGAATCTTTCTTAACTCCAGGAAAATTTGGCACATCATGCCCTCGTTATCTTCTTTGAAATTCTTCATTGTTCCATGTTAAAAACGAAGGAACTTAACAATACAGAAGCGTTCTTGCAAACTCATCACGTGTGCATAGTTCAACAAAGGCTAGAAAAGTGGTTTTGGGTGAAATTCTTTATCTGACAAGTAATTGTTGCGGATTATTGGGGTTAAAATATATTCGTTGACCATTTTCTAAATGAACAGCTAAGTGTGTAATAGCCGGAAAACGTTAATGTATGGGAAACGTAAGGATACTCCATACCCCTTTCGTACATATAATTTTTATTACGTTGGTCTTTAAGTCAATATTAATTGCATTACCACCATCTTCTATCGTTCTTCTACGATATAGTGGAAAACTATCTTTTCCAGTCACAGTTTCAGTTTAATTGTCGAGGAAACCTTTCGGTAAATTTTCCATTTTTCATGCTTGGCGATTTATTATTGAATGCACCGCAAGGACAATGAATCTTATTTAACTTAACAATTTCGGCACAGAAAATCTTATCGATTTTATCTGGTCTTATTTTATTTTCTAACAAAAGTAGAATATGCATATGTGGTAAGCCCCGCTTTTGCCATTCCACAGAGTACATGAAACATTGCAAGCTTAAAAAAAAGGTTTTTGTCAATAGTTAAAACTTTAACTTTTAAATGAAAAACTCGAGCTATAATATCGTGACGATCATGCGGTTTTTGACCCGGTAATATAGTAGGATACGTACACAGTGTTTATACATACACATAGGTACACAGTGTATTTAACAGATCTAACTGAGTTAAGATTACTATGTTATATCGATAAGTAAGCTAAGAGAATAATGTTAATCTTTAGACTGTTAAGGCCTGTACGCATGAGCCCCGTACAGCTCCCGTACAGTATACATGAGTTTTACGGCTGTAACGACAAGTGTTGAAAAAAGCACATATTGTGGCGGTAGGCTAATAACTTTTTCTTAATAAATCGGAAATGCAACTGTGTTTTGTATACTTAAATTGAAAATACTGATTCACGACCAACGCGCGCTACTTTTGTGTTTGAGTACAACTAACGCCCTGCTGCTGGCGGTTGTGAAAAAAGCAGGCTGCAAAACCAAAAAGCATTTTAGTGAACCCATATTTGATGGGCAGAGCTTAGATTACTTAAGATTATACTAAACATAACCGAAACCACTTAAAAGACTCAAAGCAAATTCACCTTACAGATCTATACCTTGTAATAGATCAGTGGCAGTACAATCCTGTTTATATGTTATTTAAATTGTACCTTATTAATTTATTAATATACTAGTAAGTGGCCCGCTTACTTCGCTGCGCGGATAGTTTACATAAATTTTAGCAATAGAAGATAGATACAAAATAAATAAATTAGAAAATATTTTCCAAAATATTAAAGCAAAGTATTTAATATTCTCTTTTCCACGCCACCATTGAGGTAGAGAATCAGGCGCGTCATTTTTTATTGTGATTTCCCCAGTAGGTCTTATCCACTTATTGAATTTAATTTGCAATTATCAACAACTTTTAAGAGCTTCTTTATAAACGACATTGGTTGTTATTCCGTCAGTTTCTAATACCAATAAACTTTTTGGTGAACTGACTCTTGAGCAGGCTACATAAAATTGGCCATGAGAGAAACAATCGTATCTTAAGTCTAGCCGGGCTAATTTAAGAGTTTGTCCCTGTGAACTTTTAAAGCAAATTGCAATCTTTTAAATTGATTTGGCAATTCAGAATCAGAAGGTATTAATGGAATTCTCGGTATAAAAACCGTTTCCCCTATACCATTGCCAGTAAAGACCATTGCTTCGACAACATTCTTATGAAGAACTTTAACTTGCAATCTTGTACCATTGCACAGTTTTGGCGGCTTCAAGTTGCGAATCAACATTACAGGTGAACCAATCTTTAAAGTTAATTTATGTTGAGGCAGGCCAGCCGGATTTAATGAATTAAGAAACTCGACGGGGTAATGAACTGCATCTTCGATTTCAGTTACAGAATCAATAGAGTTATATGTAATTTCTTCAATTTGAAATGATTCTAATAAAAACTCGTTTATTTCCAATGCATTGTCATTTCTCGCAGTCAAAATAGCACGTTCTGAAAACCATTCGAGTGATTTTTGAGAGATATTTGTAATATCCGGAAATATTTTTAGAGTTAGCTCTTCAATACTTTTCACAACATGACACATAGTGGATGGTAAAGTTATTTCGCTATCATGGGTTGGAAATAATCCATTTCCTATTTGAAGAAGAATTTCTGCAAATTCACCAGCTATGCTACCACCTTTTAAGTGCACTCGCATATTTTTCGTTAATGCAATTTTCTGTATTTTGGGCCACAAAATTGAAGACTTTAAGCAAGCATTTATTTTATCTGCTCTTGTTCCTCTGGGGATCACTGGAAGAGTTTGTCGAAAATCACCAGCTAAGAGAACAGTTATGACACCCATTAAGTATTCACTATCTCGAATGTCTCTCAAAGATCGATCTACAGCTTCAAAAGCATCTTTATGGCCCATAGTACACTCATCCCAAACAATAAGCTTGCAATCTTTGAGCAGAGCAGCAATATTAGATTGCTTTGAAATTGAGCAATGTGGTGTTTCTAAATGAATCAAATTAATTGGAATCTTATGTGTAGAATGCGCTGTGCGACCACCATTAAGTAAAGTGGCTGCGATACCGGAAGAAGCAACGGCCAATGCAATTTTTTTACTTTGCCGTACCTTTGCCAATAAAAAATTTAAAAGATATGTTTAACCTGTTCCACCAGGTGCATCTAAAAACAAATAGATTTCTCCCTTTTCTGCTTCAACGCTATGTAGTATCTTTTCGTATACTTGTTTTTGCCCTGCAGTTAGGAGTAGCTCATTATTAACAACAAAATTATCGCAATTTTCATAATTTGTTTCTCTATGATATTCAATACATGGCACAATTTCCTCGGATCTAATTGGTAGTGGAAGTCCATAATAAGTCAAGTTTTGACCACCAATAGACAGTACAATATCTTCAATGTAAACAATACATTTATTTAATACATTATTCACAAACCTTTCATCAATATTTCTGTCTTGTGAAAAATGAAAGGCTCTTAAAATATCTTTTGAGAAACTTTCTTTATAAGTATTCCAAAGTTTCAGAGCATCTGAAATTTGACAAAATACTAACATTATTGCAAAAAGTTCTCTCAGTTTTGTAGGATTTTGACATGTGACAGCTTCGGCTATAGTTGAATCCCAGTGCTTATCATCTTCTAGTAATCCTAGAGCTTTCACGCCAATTGAAATGATGCGTATGCTATACCATTAACGGTTTTTAAATTTAAAAATGAAGTTGGGCCACTTACAAAATGTAATATAAGTCTTAAATAAAAACATTCTGTATAATTGGGATGAATTGTGTAAACTCTTCCCAAAGCTGAATCTCTTTTAACTCCAGGAAAATTTGGCACATCATGCCCCCGTTTTCTTCTTTGAAATTTTTTATTGTTCCATGTACGATGGAACTTCACAATATAGAAGCGTTCTTGCAAACTTATCGCGTGTGCATAGCTCAAAGAAGGTTAGTAAAGTGGTTTTGGGTGTAGTGCTTAATCTGTCAAGTAATTGTTGCGGATTATTGGATTAATGAACTGCTAAGTGTGTAATAGCTGGAAAACGTTCATGTATGGGAAATGCAAGGATTCTCCATACCGCTTCTGAGCTTCTTATATAACGGTCACTTTCGTACATATTAATTTCATTACGTTGGTCTTCAAGAGTAAATGATGCTTGATCACTGCCCTTGTTAAAATATTTACAAATGTATTTAATAGACTTTACAGAACTGCAATACTCAACATTTATGTGAGCTTCAAATGTTCTCAAAAGTACACAGTTGTAAGGCACAACCCAACGATTATCTATGCAATTACCATTTATATTAATTGCATTACCACCATCTTCTATCGCTCTTCTACGATATAGAGGGTAACTATCTTTTCCAGTCACAGTTTCTTTAAGTAATTGTCGAGGAAACCTTTTGGTACATTTTCCATTTTGCATGCATGGCGATTTATTATTAAATGAACCGCAAGGACCATGAATCATATTTGATTTAACAATGTTAAATAACAAAGGATCCTCATCTGCGTTTGGTATTTCGGCACAGATAATTTGATCAATTTTATCGGGTCTTATTTTATTTTCTAACCAAAGTAGAATACGTGGTAAGCCCCGCTTTTGCCATTCCACAGAGTACGTGAAACATTGCACGCTTCCAAACAAAGAACCTTTTGTCAATAGCTATAATATCGTGACGATCATACGTTTTTTGAAACGGTATTAAAACACTTTTTATGTCATACCATTGTGGATTGCATGTGAATGTTTTGAAAAGATCTGGTCGCCCATAATGGCGTCTTAGCATCTTGAGTCTTTTCATGCATATATCGTGCAGAGCTTGTAAAAGAAGATAGTAAAATTACCATCTGACCAAGTTGAGCTGCGACAAAATCTTGTTGGCCTATTGCATCTTGTAGATGTATATAGCTATCTGCTCTGAGTTTCGCTTGAATGTAGCGAATATAATTTAACCTTTCTGTTTCAATTTTAGCATAAATATCAACCAAAAACTGACTAAAAAGGAAACGACAATAAATTCAATGATTTAACTCAGATTGACGAATCATTATTTTATAGCTGTAAAAGCTTAACGCAGGTATCTTTTTTTTTGTTTGGTTTCTCCTTTTTTAATAATGGATTCCATTGTGGTATATCCACTGAATAGCCATCTTCGCCATACGGAAATAGCAAAGGGTACTGAAAGGCATCGTAAGATCGATGCACCTCACTTATAAGATGTAATTTATTATTATGACTTTCAATAATAATATCGCGCTTTTCAAATTGCTGACCAAACATAACTAAAGCTATTTCGCTTGATAGAGGTGCATTGTAAAGCCCTTTGTGAGCACCAGCGGGTGTTCGATCAGCATGTATAACCAATTTATAATCTTTAGTACTTGTTGGTATATTATTAAGAGCCATTTTTAGATCTTTTAAAAAACGATTATTATGATGAAACATACATTGAAGATCCTTTACTACGCTACAATCAACATTTGAAATATTTTTGCAACATAGTTGAGCTTCCTTTTCATCATCACCAACAAAATAAATTTGAAAAAACTTCATTTCTTCATTTGGCAAAGGTCGGACACTACCAATTAAGTGATACACTTTTCCGTGGACTTTAAAGAATGACCAACTTTCATTTATAGTTTTTGTATTTTCAAAGCAGCTGTTATACTTTCTTATACGATCAATGAAATGATCATGCTTGGGATGTTCACCAATTATTAAGCTTTTAAGTGGATCAGGCTTACTTTCATTTTGGGAAAGTTTAACTTTTCCTGTCTTGCAACAGATACCCAGAGGCTCATTACCATATTAAAGCACTACAATGTTTGCATATAAAATTCATACTACCAAGTTCAGTATCTTAATCTGACTTGTAAGCTATTTCAAAATCATAGTTTACGCCAGACGTGGCTTTAACACTCCATGCATGCAAACGCCTTTCTTGACGTGCATTAGGATTATTAGCCTGACCTCTTCTCACTGGAACTCTATGAGCTTCAAAATTATTAACCTGAAATCTTTTTGATGCTTCTATTCGCTTACCCCAATTGATATCATGATTTTTTTTCAAATGAATGTTTTAGTACCTTTTTTTTTTGCTTTGTCGGCGAACCGACTAAGTCTTTTATCGGGATTTTTAAAATTTTCAGTTTTACATTCACTTGACGTATCAGAATCTTGAGTTAATACTTCCTCTAAAGGAGTATAAATATCAAAATGTCCATTCATTAATGGACCGGTAAAACGCAACAGGATGCATGTTATTTCCAAATGCCAGCAATAAATTTCCATTCTGAAAAAGTTGGAAATTTACAGCAAAAATTTAGAAGAGCTATAAAAAGGCAGGCTCCATCACCAATTATATCTGATTCGGCTAACTCTCTTATGTATGCGCGCGCTCTGCAAGTCAAACAAAGAGCGTAGTATCTCTACCTTCTTCGCACGCACCGAATCAATGCAAAACATATCTAAGAGGCTGCAGTTAAACGAATTGTACATTGCCTTAAGCTTTAATTTAGTGTGTGTGCGGGGAGCTAGGGTTATTAAACTTTATGATTGGCATGCAAAGCGCGCACATAAAATAGAGAGCGAACGTAAATGAGCAACAAAAAAGGCGCATGATCGGAGCGAGATTTCAAATTATCTGATTATCATAAGAGCAACACGCGCCCTTATGTGAACGCCCTTTGCTTGTTCAAAATTTTATATCAATAATATATCAATAATGTTAGTGTGTTACGTTTTGTCTAAGTTATAGTATAAGCAGCAAGTAGGCGAATCCACCCCCATAACATATTCTGGTGTGGGAAATTTTTCTGGACGCACCAAGTTTTGTTATATTGTTGTTGTTTTTAAAAATCAATGACACCAACAAAAAGTAGCAGTGCGGGCCCAACAACAACACTGACAACAACAACAAACGCTACTTGGGTCGTAAATCAATTGTCAAAGGCACACAAATTTGAAAAAATGTGCACTGTGCGAAGTGATACATGTACATAAAATTATGAAAATTATTTTCAAGCGCATTGTTCTCTTTATTGTGTATGCACTTATTCATTAAGAAGCGGAAATCCGTTTCTTTTTTGCAAGTGCTGAACCTTTTTTTATGACTTTGCGTGTGCGACGCGAAGGCGTCACTGCGCATTTGTTTTGTTTTTGTATTCTCGCTCGCGATCAAACCCTCAGCTTGTGCGACAGTCAGGCGACAGTAGTGGAATGGGTACTTGTTGTAATTGTAATTTGTTTTTTAAAATGGGTAAAAAGTGCTCCAAATCGTATGGGAGGTACTTGAAGGAGTTGTCCAAAAAAAAATTTCCTTCTTAGTGCTCACCTCCTACCTGCATGGAAAATTGTGTGAAAATTTCAGCCTTCTAGCTCTTTTCGTTTAGGCTGTGGCTGATCCATTTTTACGCGGACGAACTCTTTTATGTATATAGATTTTTATTCAATACTTGCTCAGCATTGACTTCCAAAACAATAAGTATGGCTCTATTGGAGCCTGAATTAGGTCAACTTTGTTAATATTATCAGAAAAATGTATAAGCCGGCTCTTGACCGACATGTTGTTGTTTTTTTTACGACTGTAAATAGCTGCTGAAAGCAATGACCATTTA
>JARNME010000030.1:2078637-2399366 GCA_030179655.1 Scaptomyza flava | reverse complement strand
ATGACACGACTGTGCGAGAACAAATTTTGAAAGAAGACAATTTCGACATAGATATGTTTTATATCAATGTAGTAGACAATCAACAACCAAATTACAACTGTGGCGAAGACATTAGCTTTGAGACTAAATGCAAGTTTATTGAAATGTTTGAAAAAATTTATGTTAATGTAAAAAGACCAGTAGAACCACAAGTCACATGTGAAATGAATATTTTATTGGAAAAGTGCAAACCTTTCAGTTTCTCACCAAGACGACTTTCTTACACAGAAAAAGAAAAGCTTCAGAAAATGTTAGATGATTATTTGGCAAATGGTATATGAAACAGCGATTCCGAGTACGCTTCCCCGATAGTGTTAGTAAAGAAAAAGACAGGTGACCTTCGCTTATGTATAGATTTTCGGAAGCTCAACAAAGTTTTAGTTAAAGACAATTATCCTTTGCTACTGATAGAAGATCTTCTGGACAAGCTTGTGCACAAATCGATTTTTTCAAAGTTAGATCTGAAGAACGGGTATTTCCAAGTATACTTCTTTTGTCAGCCCTTTAGGCCAATTTGAATCTTTAAGAATGCCAATGGGAATAAATAATGCATCAGCCGTGTTTCAACGTTTTGTAAACAACATTTTGGCTGATTTGATTAGAGAAAACAAAGTTATTGTATACATGGACGACATCTTGGTAGCAAGCGAAAATGTAAACGAACATTTAAGCACCCTGAAAGAAGTTTTTGCAAGACTAGTTAAAAATAAGCTAGAACTGCGTTCGGAAAAATGTGAGTTCTTACAATCCAGCATAAAGTATTTATGATACATTGTTACAAGCGATGGTATAAGAGCAGATGACAAGGGTATAGATGCAGTAAAAAACTTTCCGATTCCAGACAAAGCTCAAGGGGTTCAACGATTTTTGGGTTTATGCTCCTATTTCAGGCGATTTATTAAAGACTTTTCAACTATAGCGAAACCACTTTATGATCTTTTGAGAAAAGACAGAGAATTTGCGTTCAATGAGGCAGAGTAAGAATGTTTTTTAACTAACAAGGAAAAACTTATCCAGTCACCAGTATTAGCAATTTTCAAATACAAAGATGATATTGAACTTCATTGCGATGCAAGTTCCCTAGGCTTTGGTTCAAAAGAAAGGTGATGGAAAATCGCACCCCATATTTTATTTTTCCAAGCGAACCTCTGAGACTGAGTCAAAATATCATAGCTTCGAACTGGAAGCTTAAGCGATATTATATGCGCTACGTAGATTCCGAATTTACGTGCAAGGAAGGAGATTCAAAATAGTAACAGATTGTAATTCTTTAACACTTACATTAAACAAAGTAGAGCTTTACCCTACGATAGCTCGGTGGGCATTAGATTTACAAAACTATGATTATGAGTTAGTTCACAAAGCCGGAAATAAAATGCAACATGCAGATGCTTTAAGCAGGTGTACAAATGTTTTAATAGTAGAAACAAATAGCTTTGAAGATAACCTTAGTATCTGCCAGGCGAAGGATTCAAAAATTAACCAAATTAAGACAATGTTGGAAAAAATGAGGGAAAAATGTTTGAGATGAGAAATGGAGTAGTTTACAGAAAAACAAATGTCGGACGATTACTTTTTTATGTGCCTGAAGACATGGAAAATCATGTACTGCACAAGTATCACAATGAGATTGGACATATAGGAAGGGACAAGATGATGGATATCATTTCAAAGAGTTATTGGATATCAAACCTTAAAGTAAACTGTCACAATTATATAGAAAATAGTTTAAAATGCGTAGATGGATTTTTACACAGTATACCAAAAGGAGATAAGCCTTTTGAGTTGATTCATATTGACCATTATGGACCTGTAACCACTGAAAGAGCAAACAAACACATATTTTTAATTATTGACGGATTCACAAAATTTGTCAGACTGTACGCAACAAGGACAACAAACACGAAAGAAGTCATAAAGTCATTAAGGGACTACTTAAGGGCATACAGTAGGCCGAAATGCATTGTGTCAGATAGAGGCAGTTGTTTCACGTCTAAAGATATCGACCAATTTTTATTGAATTTAAATATAAAGCACATTAAGATAGCAACTGGATGTCCGCAAGCTAATGGGCAAGTAGAACGCTCAATTGATTGATGACAGAAACATAGGTCCCATGATAGCCAAACTAATAGAAACAGATAAAGGAATACACTGGGACAATGTTATTGAGATAGTTGAATATTCACTGAACAATACTTTACACCGTAGCATTAAACAGGTTCCAAGTAAATTACTATTCGGGGTGCAACAGAAAGGCGAAATTATAGATGAGGTGAGAGAAAAATTAGAGGAAATAAATAATTTAGATAATGACAGAAATTTAAAAGAAATAAGAAAAGAAGCCATGGACAGCCAATTGAAAGCTCAAGCATACAACGAATTAAAATACAATAAGTCTAAACAAAAGCCCAAGGAATATAAAAAAGGAGATTATGTCATGGTAAAAAATTTTGATTGTACTATATGAGCCGCTAAAAAGTTAATACCCAAAAACAAAGGTCCTTATGAAATCGCAAAAATACTCAGGAATGACAGGTATTTATTGAAAGATGTTGAAGGTTTTCAAGTCTCCCGAAATCCATATAAAGGCGTATGGAATGTTCAGAACATAAGACACTGGGTGGGTAGAAAAAACAAAATATAATAATTTAGTATCATAATACAATAATACAATAAGCAAATGCTTGATTTAAAATAAGGAATATAAATATTGTAAACTACGATCAGGGGATCTAAGTTGTCAGGATGGCCGAATTGTAGTAGGATAGAATACACACTGTTTATACATACAAATAGGTACACAGTTTATTTAACAGAACTAATTGAGTTAAGATCACTATGTTATATCGATAAGTAAGCTAAGCGAATAATGTTAATCTTAAGACGGTGACCGAACAGTAACAGAGCGAATCAGTCTGTTTTGCGCGCCCAAAGCAAGTAGTTGGAGAATACATTCATATAAATAAAGACGGTTTTGCTTGCTGTTCTTTTTCATTTTGCAGAAGTTGAGCGTTTTCCTTCTTCAGTTCTTCGATTATTTTGGTTTCCAAAAATGAAGTAGTTTTGGCCACTGAAAAAGCACTCCTGAAACATTTTTTTTTTCCGAAAACGAGGATCAATCAAAGTTGCCGTTGCCAGTATAATATTGTCTTCGATATTGCCCACGCGTCTTTTCAATTCTTTAAGCAAGAATTCTTTGCACTTTAGCGCAATTTCATAATTTCATAATTTCGTGGAAGTTCAATGTTATCAATTGCCTGAAAAAATTAAAAATTTATGATTTATTGATAACATTTCATATTTTTGAAGTCTATGTAAGGCCCCTTTTACACGATGAAGTTTTTGCGTCTGAAGCATTCGTTTGTAGTCAAAGGGTGTAGAGGGGTTACAGCTGCAACCAATGCTTCATGACTTGTGAAGCAATGGTTTATTTTTCTCATTTTGCTTTGCCTTATTCCGATTGCATGTAAACACAGAGTTGCATAGTGTTTGATGTGAATAATAAAATTATCGATACGAAATATCGCACAAGCAAATATTAGCGCCAATAGTAAATACATTGTTTTGGTTAAGAAATTATAAGTAGAAATGTTCACAGAACCTATTTTATTTACTTGTTACTTCTTAAATCAATTATATGTTAACAAATAAAACAATCGATGGCAAAGATATATGTTTATCGACCATAAATTTAAATCAGAGTTGCATTTATAAAGAAAATGCTGCATGAAAACTTCTAACGTCTAATACTATATTTTAGTGAAGCCGAACTTAATCATGGTGTAAAGTAGTGATTTCGGCCGGGGTATGAGACTCAGTCCGGCCAAGATTCAACGTTACAAGAAATATTTAAATTTGCTGAAACGTATTCGCGAATTGGAGGCAAGCTAGTCCGCCGCTATACCAGTGTCGAGATTTCGCGACGGCTGGCGATCAGGGAGGTGTACCACCGATAGCACAGGTTATGTTCCATCGCAAGTCGAGGTCGCGCGAATGCCAAAGCTCCGTTACGGAACCGACTGAATGATTTGGGGAGCGTACGCGTGCCGCCTCTAACTGAACAATTTGAAACGCGCCTAGTATCGTACCGGCCGCACGTACATATAAGTACGCGTGTATATTTAATGACCCTCAGGTCGGAATAAAGACACACGTGTTTTAAGGTTATGCTGCTTTATTCCACAAAGATTCACTTAAACTTTCCATCCTGTCTTATATCTACATACAATTGTTCCCCGGTTTCCAGTGGGATTTCATCCACACGGATTTGCTCTTCCAAATGTCTTATGCTAACCTTGCCGTCCATTTGTCGCGTTTCACTACTTTCTACGTTTTCTCCCTTCCCTTCCGTGGGACATCACCACGCCTTTTATTATCCCGGCTACTGACTTCCGCTTGTGGGACGCAACCGCACGCTTTTGATTCCCACCACAGACTTATTCGCCAGTCTCGCGCTCGGCCTGAGCGCGCTATTCCTCTTCTCGAGGATCACGACACCTTGATCGTTGGTCGCGAGCGCGCACCCGATCTTCGCTGTACTTACGCTGGTCTGGCCGCTCTTATACTTAGCTTACTCTTTACCTTTGCCCTTTACCATGTTATATCTATGTTCTATGTTAATGTTAAGTTCTAATACAATAATATGCTATGCTGTTTATTATATTAAAGGTATACGTATATTCTACATGTAATGTATGGGGGAGGCTTGCGCTGGGCCTACCTCACAATGGTTATAGTTGGAATGATAATACTGGCAGTATCTTTTTTTCAGCTGATACCTCGGAAGTAGCTTGATTAATGGAATCTAAAATGACCCTTATTGCACGCAAAGTAGCCAATTCCGATCCAGTTAGCATACTGACTTCTGCAAAATCGACGGCTGATGCTGCTACGATTCCCTGCATGGCTAAAAATCTTTCGCACATGTTGTATTTGGATCCCCAACGCGTTTTTATGCTCTGGATAAGTCGCAGCGTTGTTCCCTCGGTGCTGCCTCTTTCGCATTGAATACGATTAATAGCATTCGCAAAATTGTTGCCATCGTGAGAGTATGTGACGATTTTTTTTTTTTTTTTTACTTTTTTCAATAACACTGGAGCACCTCGAACATTGGGAGTCTTTCCACCATTCACTTTTGCTGAACCTAGTGCAGCCAGAGGTACCAAATTTATTATATGAGCGAAACATCCAAGATGTTTGTCACTTCCAAAGGCTTCTTTTGCAGCACCGACGATATTAGGAGCATTACCGGTTAATATAGCGGATACTTGCTTCTTTGCTGTACCCCACTTTCCCGAAAACTCCAATGCTGTCCATGTTAAATTTTCCATGTTATGTCGTTCAGTCAAAAGCTCCACTCCTAAAACGACAGAATACATATGCACATTTTGCAGGTTATGAGCTGTCATTCCAAAATAACTCGAAGTTGTGTGTGACTCGGTCCAAGCATCCATCGTGAGACAGACCGAAAAAACATTCGCAGGGAGTTTTTTGACTTTGTCAGCAATAACATCATATTTGTCTTGGAGACGCTTGGTTAATGTAGTACTGCTTGGGGGTTTCCAAAGCGGCACGGCTGTTTTGCAGAAATTTAAAACCCCTTCCTTTTTGGTAATGGATAAGCATAACTTGTCCTTGCAGATCACAATTAAGAGAGCTTCATTAAGCTTGGCTGCCTGAACACCACATGCTGCAGAAAAGTAATGCCCTGTCCTCATTAGGGCTGCATCTTGCATCTTCGCATCTTGAGCCAAGATGTTGAACATCTCCCATGCAAATTGTATGGGTGCTAGATATGGCAGATGCTGGCGTCTAGCCAAGATGTGAGTACATCTGGTGTTAACAGTACTCGATACTCTAAAAAAATACCTGTTATGCTCGATAATTTCTTTTATCGGCATGGTGACACCACTAGTCAAATAATTACTGGAAAGTGAGACTCAAAATGGCAAACGGTAAAAATCAAATTAATTTTGTTTTTATTATACTATAAAAAATAATTCATTGCAACTGTTTTAGCAGATATTATTCGATTTGTATGGAGTGAAGAGGCCACACACGTATACATGGAGATGGCGGAAAAAATGAAAATGAAAAATGAAAATGAAAATCTGTGCGTTATTTGTTTGGGAATTTTCCAATCCCCTTCCTATGCGACGAAAGCGCGCTTTTAGTTGGCCGAAAGCACGACGACCCACACAAATTTAACCAAATTTGCGCATCCATCTTAGCGTCGTTCGCCAAAATAGTTATTAAAACAGAATCCATATACGCACGTGTTAGCTCAATTTATAATTGTAAACTGTCAACAAGATGCAGATGCTGATGTTGTGTATGAGGACAGCTCTCCGTCTTGTTATCGATAATTGCTGTAAATGCTGATGTAAAGTGCTAGTGAGGAAAGGGCATAAAACATTTGGATAACATTTCAATTAAAAAAGTTCTATGTACTTTGAAAATAACAAGGGCAACCCAATACATGCCATGGCATAAATTTATGAGAATACATGCCATTTTTTTATGTGCACAAACACATGATGTACAAAGTCCCGTCACTTTTTTTCTGTTCCTTTTTATACCCTTAACCCATAAAATGGGTAAATAAGGGTATAATGGTTTTGTGCAAAAGTATGTAACAGGCAGAAGGAAGCATCTCCGACCCATAAAGTATATATATTCTTGATCAGCATCAACAGCCGAGACGATATAGCCATGTCCGTCTGTCCGTCTGTCTGTCCGTCTGTATGAACGCGTGCATCTCAGAGACTACAAGAGCTAGAGACTTCTGATTTTGTATTTAAGTTCTCCTATACCATGAGCAGAACAAGTTTGCTTCAAATTATCGATAGCTATTTTGGTTTCCGATATACACATAATATCGATAACAATAAAATATCGATTTTGGAAAATCTAAAAATGAGGGTTGAAGTAATGGATAATGATAGAACTTTTCTGAAAATTTCGTCCAAATCGGTTGAGAAACACCGGAGATATTGAACTTAATCGATGGAAGCAAAGCCAGTATACCAAAGTCTTAAATAAATTAAATATATTTATTGCAACTGGGTTCAGGGTATCTTCTAGTCGGGCTCTCCCGACTAGAGCCTTCTTACTTGTTAATATTTGTTTTGCGAATACAAACTTTTCAACAGAAGTAAATGTAATATTTTTTGGCATATTTATATGCCTTTGATACAAAATTGCCATGTTTTGTGTTTCACTGGAAAAAATAATATGTACATTCATACGATTTGCCTCGAGCAAAAAAAATCAATGAGTGTTGGAACACACGGGCGATGTGTAAACACCTGTTTGTTGGTGTTTGTACCATTATTATCGTACAAAAACGTATAATATTTTATTGAATTTGGGTTTACTTTTGAATTTGGGTTCATCATTCGTCAGTTCATTCTCTTTTATGCAAATAAATAAATAAATAAATAAATAAAAGAAGTCCGCTATGATAAAGAAGCAATTCAGAACTGCACTAGTCGAATGATAAATTTTGGATACTCTTATAATGTTGGAAGATGATATGTTATTAAACTATTTTTAGTTACATATTTCTCAATTGTGTGATAACGCCAACCTTTGCTAATCAAAATATGCAATTATTGCAAATATAATCTATAACTACAAATCCACAATAGCACTTATATGTTATTTGGGTATCCAACATTCATCATTCGTCTAGTGCATTTCTGTTTTGTTATAGCTAAATTTAATTATTGCCATCCCATTATTCTCTATTATAAATTAATTTATTATTAATTGCCAGTTAGAAAGCCTGCACCTGCAAATAAATGAGGTTGTACGTAATAGTATTTATACCCTTAACCCATAAAATAGGTAAATAAGGGTATAATGGTTTTGTGCAAAAGTATGTAACAGGCAGAAGGAAGCATCTCCGACCCCATAAAGTATATATATTCTTGATCAGCATCAACAGCCGAGACGATATAGCCATGTCGGTCTTTCCGTCCGTCTGTCCGTCTGTATGAACACGTGGATCTCAGAGACTACAAGAGCTAGAGACTTCTGATTTTGTATATAAGTTCTCCTATACCATGAGCAGAACAAGTTTGCTTCAAATTATCGATAACTATTTTTGTTTCCGGGGAGAGATGGGAGATAGTATACAAGGCAAAGTGCCTGATTGCATTCAACTTGGTGGATGCCAGCACGATCCTTGGCCCTACTTCCTTCAAGTCGACGCGCTACCTCCACGTGGTTCTTCCTGGATTGTCAATAAACACCCGTTTAGTGGCAAACTAAAGCGCGCGGCGGGATTCCTAGTCCTTCAAATTCGGTTATGGCGTAGGACTTGAAATCCACCCACAGAAAACAAATCTTCAATGAAAGATGCAAGAGGAGCCTCGGAGCGGATTCGAACTAACGTTGACGACTATGGCAAACGAAAAAAGGACGTATGATTTGAGGGTATGCACTTGGAATGTACGAACATTGTAGAGACCGGGTGCTGCTCAACAACTTGCAGATACACTCAACAAGTGTAAGGCAGACATTACTGCTATCCAGGAGATGCGATGGAAAGGAGAGAGTTGCATCAAGAAGAAAGACTGTGACATATATTACAGCTGCCATTCGCAAAGGCATGAATTTGGCGTTGGCTTTGTTGTTGGTGCTAGGTTACGGCAACGAGTCTCCCACTTCCTGCCAATAAGTGAAAGATTCGCAACAATACGCATAACTGCTAAATTCTTTAACATCAGCCTAATTTGCGCGCACGCCCCTACTAAAGAAAAAGACGATGCCACGAAGGATGCCTTCTATGCGGATCTCGACCGAGCATACGGCCGTTGCCCATACCATGACATTAAAATTCTTCTCGGAGATTGCCAAGATAGGGCGTGAAAGGATCTTTGGTGCAACCGTCGCACAGTGGGGCCATTTGAGTTTTTTCATATCAAAAATCATAACTTTTGAACCAAATGAGATAATCGAACAATTTAAAAAGCATATGATAGATAATTAATCAACCTATAAAATGAGCGTTTGAAATGAATTCTACGATTTTTCTGTGCCTATTTATGGGTATGCAATGTTGAAATTTGTGGAAAAATCAACTTTACGGGAAGGAAAAAAATATTATTTAAATATTTTGATTTTTATTGTTTCGTTTTAACGGTTTTTATAATCTAAAATTAATATTAAAATAATTAAAAATATTTTTAATTTTTTATTTTTTTTTTTAAATTAATTTTTTGTAAAATATTCATCACAATCCGTAAAAGATGGTATATCTAAAAGAGAAATCATCTCTGAACTATAAGTATTTTCTAATTCTTTTCGTGACTTAACATGCCTCAGTGATGAAATTAGTGGATCTGAAGATGCTGCTAACATGTTGAAGAGGTCCTCATTTTGTCTCACCCTTGAAGCTTTGAAAGTGTTTAGCAATCTGTATTTTTTATAAAACTTATTAAGGGACTCTTGTGCTTCTTCAGAGAGCTCTCCAATTGGCAAAGACTGATACTCAATTATATCCTTGCCATGCGCCAATATTTTATGGACTGTCGGGGTCAACTTTTTCTGCGGATATAATTCTGCTAAAAGTGATGCAGTTTTTGAAGCATATTCTCCATATTTGGCAGAATCAACTTTTTCCTTGCAGTTCAAAACATTTAAGATCGTTCCCAATCTCTTAACGATTTGGTTGTTTATCCCTGTGATTTGAGTTACAGCTTCATCATTCTCTAAAAATCTCCTTGAAGTGTTTCCATCGTTTGAGTTTCCGTATCCGTACTTGGGGCAGTCTACTTTAAGTCCAACTTGTTTGAAAAACGCATCCTGTATTCGCTTCTTTCTGATATTTTCCTTATCTTTGTTTGATGTGTTTTCGTCAAAGTTTTCAACCTCTTGTGGAAGCGTATACGCTAATTTTAACAAGAACTCCATACATCTTATTCTTGCGTGCAATGGTGAGATCCCAAATTCATAATTCTCTTCATTTGTAGAATCATTTAAATCGTCGAAGTTTTTTTGCGTCTTTTTGCAAATTGGGCATGACAAAGTTGACCTTGTGCTTGTCAGTTCGTTGACCACTTTTCCGTCAACCATGGTCAGGTGGAACTCGTAACTACATTCAATGTATTTTCCTTCACTGATTTCGAACTTTGTTGGCTTAATCTTGCTTATTTGGTCTTCAATATCCTTTACTGTGTTTCGTATGAGTTCCGGCGATTCCCTTGCATACTGAAACATTATTGGTCGGCAATAATGTACAGATGACGGCCGTTCATTTTTCCAGTGTAAAGAATCATCAGACTTTAGCCGCAAAGGAACAACGGATGCCATAATCATGTTTCCGTCCGATATTGTAGCGTCATCGGATGATATTCTTTGCTTATACACGCTTTGTCCAGATGATCCATCGCAGCCCCATTTACTGATCAATGTCAGATTCTCAGGAAGAGCTTCAACCAAATTTTCAGAAAGACTCTCCAACAGCCGTTTTGTTGTATGGTCCATTAGATCCTGCATGTTATTTTTTACAGAGACTTCAGTAAACTCCGTATGCAGTGGTCGCGAATCTAATTTTGCTTTCGAAACATGTTTGTATCCCGGTAAAATGTCAGCTCCATGTTGCCTCAAAGATGCCCGTAGTATCTCATATTTCTCTTTTGAAAGCTCTAAGTCCATAAACAACGCCAAAGCTTCTTTGGGACCATACTTTGTAAGGTTTGTGTTTGGGGGCGTGGGAATGCTTTTCTTGATTCTTTGAAGTCGCGGTGGGCTTGCAATAGCAACTGCTTTTGTAATGTGTGACCTTACTTTTTCAACATCCTGTGTATATCTAATAGACAGCGCTTCCGATAAATGTTCCGTAGTTAAATCGTTTGTTGAATCAGCGAGTTTCCTCTTTCTTGTTAAATTTGCACACTCTTCCATGCCTTTAGTCGGCCTTCCTCTTGCTCGTCCGGTGGATGTGCTGGGTTCATCTTCTGTTAATGTACCCAGGATGGTATCACTATTAAGCCAGTCCTGGTGTTTGGTGTTGAATCTCTCAGTCATTCTGTTTGTTTTTATCCATCGTGAGTTTAGACTGGCATACATCATGCAGAGTTTATTTTTTATATCTTCGCTTCTCTGTATATTGCAGTATAAACTGTCAAGTTCTTCGAAGGCAGCTTCCGTGAAATTCGTTACTGTTTTTGACTTCTTAAACAGGTCAAATAATTTATGGTTGCTCAACGACATGTTTGAAGTGTAAAACAGTACTTGTCTCGCCAACTTTCAGTCGTAGACTAATCCAGGATTATAGTTTTTTTTTTTTCAATATATAGTCTAATCTATTACCTGATATATACCGTTTGGATTAAGGGTTCAAGAAAAGAGTTAGCTTTCATGCCTAACAAATTTACCTATTGTTTGTATAAGTCCAGGTCAATAAGGTCAATTTATGCAATTTGGGTACTTGGCACGTGTCCGAATAAGATTTGTGCCTACCTGAATGGGATGTGTGACTAGTTGTACGCCAACGCAATTTCTGTATTCGGTGCGTACCTGGTAATTTATTTGTATATCCTGTAACTGCACCTGAATTTAGGGACCAGGATTTGACAAATGATCTCAGGTAAGCATTACAGAATGAAAAACAAAAGTCAAGTATCTTCACAATAACGAACGTAACAACAACAACAAAAATGGGTTTTCACGGTTATATGTCATAAATTGCCCAAAAATGCATGCAACACATTTTTTTCCTATGACTTTTTTCACTTATTTTACATTTAAAAAAAGGGGCAAAAACGGGCACATGAAACTTTTTGCATTTAATAGAGGAATAATCAAAGAAATTAATTTAAAAAAATAGCCGATATAATGTGATATAATATTTTTTTATTTTCCATCAAAGTTGAGAAATAGTGAAAAAATGGATAGTTGGTAAATATTGAATTGCCTGGCCAAATGCAAAGCAAACAGTATAATTTTTTTTTTTATTCTTTTCTTAATAAATGTATCTATCAATGGAACCAAAAATAATGACGATCCGTAACTTAGTTTTTGAGATATTGTATCTCAAAGCCGACCAAATTACCTTAAAATCGTGATTTTTATGTAACACAAAAAATCAGACAACTTTGAAAAGCTATATCTTCTAAACAAAAAATCCGGTTACATTATGGATTGCAGATTTGAAATCGCTGGAAAATTTCCTATAAAGTAGTTTCATTCAATATTTTTTAGAGGCACATGCAATTTTTGATTTTTGACACTTGACTTGTACTACGGGCGCCACTGTGCGTCGGGCGATTTAGCCTACATGAGTCCACCTCGAGCAATGGTCTCAGATTAATTGGCTTTGCTGTGGCGCACAATATGGTAGTACGTAGTACTGGATTTCGTCATCTTGATATCCACAAAACATCTTGGCTGTCTCCTGATCGACTGACGTGGAATCAGATCGATCATGTTGTAATTGATGCAAGGCATGCATCTAGCATACTCGACATACGATCTTGTCGGGGTCCTAACATCGACTCTGACCACTACCTTGTCGCAGCCAGGGCTCGCACACGGCTATGTGTGTCGAAAACGTCTTTTCGTGGTATGCGAAGAAAGCTGGACATCAGAGAGCTGCACTCACAACAAAGTAATGACGCATTCACCTCTCGGCTCTCTAGCCTACTACGCCAACTGCGGAAAACATCAGCGATATGTGGACGCGCATATCTCGCTCCTTACGAACCTCAGCGGAAGAGGTGCTTGGATTCCGGCGCCCTCTCATAAGGAATCCATGGTATGACTAGGAGTGTCGTGAAGCAACAGATGCAAAAGACGCCGCCTATAGAAGAACACTGCAGTCTGGAGCTACACGAGCTGTGGTAGAGGCGTACAGGACAAGGAGAAGAGAGGAGAAACGCATTTTCAGACGCAAAAAACAAGAACTAGAAAGGCAAGAATGCGAGAAAATGGAGAACAGCAGATGCAGAAATGACGCACGTAACTTCTACCAAAGGGTTAAGCGTCTGACCCAAGGCTTCAAGAGTGGAGGAGTTTCATGCAGAGATGATGACGGAAACCTAGTGACAGACGCAGGGGTCGTGCTGAAGTTATGGAAGAGTCACTTCTCGAGTATGTTGGCAGATAATGCTGAAAACGATATTGGGGAAGATGACGTTCAAATGCCAATCCACGACGACGGAATTGATATGTCAAGCCCCAGCTATATCGAGGTTGCAACCGCTATCCAGCAGCTTAAAAACAATAAAGCACCAGGTGCAGATGGCCTGGCAGCCGAATTGTTTAAGACTGGTGGCAATGAGTTGATTGGGAGCAAGCATCAACTTATCTGCAAGATATGGCTCGGGGAGTGCATGCCCGGCGATTGGAACCTCAGCCTGATTTGTCCCATCCTAAAGAAGGGTGATGCCACATTGCGCACCAACTATCGTGGCATCAGTCTACTTCCTGTCGCATATAAGGTCTTTACAAGCGCATTATGTGAAAGTCTCAAACCCCTTGCCGAGGCAATTATTGGACCTTATCAGTGCGGCTTCCGCCCTGGTAAGTCCACGATTAAACAAATCTTCACACCGCGCCAAATCCTGTAAAAGACACATGAATACCAAATCGACACGTACCACCTCTTTGTCGACTACAAGGCAGCTTTCGATAGCCCAAGGCGGGATTGCTTATACACTGCTATGTCTGAGCTTGGTGACCCTGCAAAGCTAAAGCGACTTTGCAAGATGACATTGAGCAATATTAGCAGCTCTGTCAAGGTAGGAAATGACCAATCCGAAACCTTTATCACCAAGCGTGGTCTCAGACAGGGTGACTCGCTTTCCTGTATGCTCTTTAATCTTTTGATCGAGAGTGTTATAAGAAGGGCTGCTGTGCATCGGACGGGGACAATACTAACAAACAGATGTTCCCAACTCCTTGGGTTTGCTGATGATATTGACATCATTGGCCGCACTAATTCACTAGAAAAGATTCAATAAATAAGAACAGCAATTTAAAAAAAAAAAAAAAAAAATTGGCCGCACTAAACGTGATGTAACGGCGGCGTTCGGATCTATTGAAAGATAATCGGCCAAAGTTGGTTTGACTGTAAATGCAGGGAAAATGAAGATTATGGTATGCTCTAGAAGAGAATCTCGGCGTCTAGATTCGCAGCTTACCGCTGGTAACCATAGCTTTGAGTCCGTCAAGGAATTTGTTTACCTTGGATCTGCGGTCACCAATACCAATAATGTCAGTCTGGAGATTATGCGAAGAAGAACACTTGCCAACAGGTGCTACTTTGGGCTCAGTAGACATATAAACAGTAGAGCCCTCTTTCGACAGACGAAGAAAACACTCTATAAGACGCTCATCCTTCCTGTTCTTCTTTATGGTGCGGAGGCCTGGACACTATCACAATCAGATGTAGCTGCTCTTGGGGCTTTTGAGAGGAAAATTTTTCGCAAAATTTTTGGTCCTGTCTGCGTTAGCGGTATCTACCGCATCAGGTGGAACGATGAGCTGTATGAGCTATGCAACGATGTCGACGTAGTCAGTCTTGTGAATATTCAGCGACTTCGCTGGCTGGGTCACATCGCTCGTATGGAGGAAGAATCTCCGGCTCGGAAGGTGTTTGATGCGGTGGTAGGCGGACAGCGAAGGAGAGGACGTTCGCGGATACGTTGCAATGACCAAGTGACTGAATGCCTGTCGAAACTTGGGATTGTCAACTGGAGAAGACGCGCCCATAGCAGTAGCACGTGGAGGAGCCTTGTGCATCAGGCAGTGTCCCGATAGGGTTGTAGACGCCAAATAATAAAAATAATTTTTGTTTCCAATACACACATGATATCGATAACAAAAAATATCGAATTTGGACAATCTAAAAATGAGGGTTGAAGTAATGGGTAATGATAGATTTTTCTGAAAACTTCGTCCAAATCGGTTAAGAAACACCGGAGATATCGAGTTTTATCGATTGAAGCTAAGTCCGTAAACCAAAGTCAATTAAAAATTTAATTTATTTATTGCAACTGGTTTCAGGGTATCTTCTAGTCGGGCTCTCCCGACTAGAGCCTTCTTACTTGCTTATTTTGTGGTTGTTTGTGGGCATAACATAAACTGTAGAGCGGCGTGACTCGACCGTCTCAGTCGGCTCATGATACAATTACTAAAGGTAGTGTCATGCGAGACTGTGCACTCTTTTTATACACTTAAACCATAAAATGTGTAAATAAGGGTATAATGGTTTTGTGCAAAAGTATGTAACAGGCAGAAGGAAGCATCTCCAACCCTATAAAGTGTATATATTCTTGATCAGCATCAACAGCCGAGACGATATAGCCATGTCCGTCTGTCCGTCTGTATGAACGCGTGGATCTCAGAGACTACAAGAGCTAGAGATTTCAGATTTTGTACATAAGTTCTCCTATACCATGAGCAGAACAAGTTTGCTTCAAATTATCGATAACTATTATGGTTTCCGACATACACATGGAATCGATAACAAAAAATATCGAATTTGGAAAATCTAAAAATGAGGGTTGAAGTAATGGGTAATGATAGAACTTTTCTGAAAATTTCGTCCAAATCGGTTAAGAAACACCGGAGATATTGAGCTTTATCGATTGAAGCTAAGTCAGTATACCAAAGTCGTACATAAATTTAATTTATTTATTGCAACTGGGTTCAGGGTATCTTCTAGTCGGGCTTTCCGACTAAAGCCTTCTTACTTGTTATACCTAGCCATGATACAATTACTAAAGGTAGTGTCATCCGCCATCTTGCCATATAATGTGCGAAAGCGAAGGAGAGGACTAAGCTGCTCTCTTAATTTTACTCTCTTGAGTCTGTTAAAGGGCTGTTTGGCAAGTGCGATAGAGTTATGTATGTATGGAAAGTGTTTTGTTGTATGCAAGGCATACTTAATAAGTACGCCTTGGTTGTATGTATGCGGCCGATACATTTTGGTTGCTTTGTTGTTGTTGAGCTATTGAGCTTTTTCAATAGCTATCAAACTTCCGAAATGTCACTCAACAGCTTATAAATGCTGCGAGATTGCATTAATGAGTATAGTACATATATTTTAATTTGCCTTTGTGGCCGAACTTAAATTACTTTACAAATTTTTAAAGTTGTGTTTTGCAACTAACCCCGATTTGGGCTGTGCAATAATTAGCGATTTTTTCGTTTGTCGCGAAACAGACAAACGACCGAAGTTGAGCTACCGACGAATTTGATAAAACTGAACGGCTGCAGAACTGCAGCAGCGGCTTGCACTCAGCTGAAGGCCAAGGGCAAACAATAGAGAATGTAATAAACTAAATATAAGAGCTTATGCAAAACAATAGTTGGACATTACGTTAAGATGCTCTTATGCTGCGCAGAGCATGATAGGTTATAGCGATTAAAGAGAGTTATGGTTCTGTTGATGCTGGTTTTTGTTTATTTAACTGCGTAACCAAACATTCTCCCCCCGTTGGAAGACATGGGCTTTCAACAACATCCTGTTTGGGAAGTGCACATAATTTGCGCACAGCTCTCTTGATAATCCCAGTTGATGTCTTGAGAACAGCTACTCGGGAGACGCCGTCAGCACCAGCAACAAGCTCTACCACACGAGCCAGTGGCCATTTAAGGGGTGGCAAGTTTTCGTCCTTTACCAGAACGACATCATTGATAAGAACACCAGGCTGCGATGTCCGCCATTTGGAGCGCTGCTGAAGGAGCGTTAAATATTCCTCACGCCAGCGATTCCAGAAAATTTGTTGGTAATACGCTATACGCTGCCAGCGATCTAGGCGGCTAACGTTCAGCGCCGTGACAGTAGGCTCTGGGTACAGTACGAGTGGCACACTACCAAGGAAGTGCGCAGGGGTTAGTACATCCAGATCTGCAGGGTGCTCTGAAAGTGGAAAAAGAGGTCGTGAGTTTATTATAGCGGCAATGTGGCAAACGAGTGTGCGAAGATCATCCAGGGGCAAAAGCGAGGGTCCGACCGATCGATAAAAATTATATTTTGCTGTCTTCACCGCCGCCTCCCAAAGTCCACCGAAGTGTGGCGAACGAAGTGGGATGAAATCCCATTCAATGTCATCGGAAGTACAAAACTCTCGGACAGCGTCGATGTGCTTCTCGCTGAGGAAGAGCCGCATGAGATCAGCTAGTTCATTCTTGGCTCCCACGAAATTAGTAGCATTTTCCGACCATATGCGAGTAGGTTTACATCTAGTTAGAATGAAACGCTTAAGTGCATTTAGAAAAGCTGCTGTAGACAAATCAGGAACCAGTTCGAGATGCACTGCTTTTGTCGCAAAGCGAATGAACACCGAGATGTAGCATTTTACAGGACCCTTGTTTCGAACTTCACTCTTGAAGTAAAATGGTCCACAGTAGTCCACTCCAGTGACAGCGAAAGGATGCGAACCACTCACACGATCCCGGGGAAGATCCGCCATGATTGTCTCAGCTAGGACCGGTTTAGCTTGAAAGCACATGATGCATTTGCTTGTCGTGACAAGACTGGAGACAGTCTTGCGACCACCAATAAGCCAATAGTGGAGCCGAATGTGAGCAAGAAGCGAACGAGGTCCAGCATGCAGCTGACGCCTGTGAAAATGCATGATGATGGCACGTGTGACAGGATGATGGCTTGGAAGAATTACAGGATGCTGCGCATCGAAATCCAGACTCGAGTGCTTTAGACGGCCACCAACACGAAGAAGTCCACACTCATCCATGAACGGGGTAAGCGAGGCAATAGAGCTGGATGATTTGATCATTCGTCTGCTTTGAAGAGCCCTATATTCATCGCTTAGGTTAGCCATCTGGATGCTGCGCAACAGTAATTGGGTGCCTTTGTGTATCCACTCTGCTGTAAGACCGGGATGCCTGATTTGATATCGAAATTTATGTATGAAACCGAACCGCCGTAGGTGATGAAAGGAGTTTACAAATTTACATCCTATGCTGACATCAGAAGATTTAGAAACACCAATTAGTACTCTTTGCCGGAGCTCTGGAAGCGTCTGGGCCGGCAGACATGATGCAGGCCATTCGCACTCTCCCTTGGTTAAGAAATCGGGACCATGAGACCATAACGATGATTCTATAAGCTCGCTGGGAAGTGCTCCTCTAGAAAGAATGTCTGCCGGATTGCATGCCGTTGGTACGTAGCGCCATTCCATTCCTGTCGATAATTCTTGGATTAACGATATGCGATTAGCTGTGAACATGTGGAATCGGGAAGGCTCATCACGTATCCAAGATAAGACAACTGCAGAATCCGATAATACCTACAATTGAACAAATTCATTTGAGCTACCTCTCGAATTAGCTGTGAAAGAAGTGCAGCAGCAGATAACTCCAGCTTTGGTATTGTAAGAGTTCGCAAGGGTGCCACTCGAGACTTAGAGCACAAAAGATGAGCTACGCGCCTTCCACCTGTTATATATACGACGTAAATGCATCCACCGTAAGCTTCAATGCTAGCATCACTAAATCCATGAACTTCGATGATGCCCTTTGGAACTATAACCAGACGCGGAAGCTTTATTTTTTCCGTATGAGAAATGTGAGCACACAAACTGTTCCAGGAACAATGCAGGGAAGCAGGAAGACTTTCATCCCAATCCAAATGTTCTCTCCAAAGGTGCTGCATAAAGATCTTGGCCTTGGATATCACGGGTCCGATAAGCCCAAGCGGATCATAGAATCGAGCATTGGTAGAAAGTACAGTCCGTTTGCTAGGCTTGACAGGCGCTTTCATCGGAGAGAAGTTAAACAGAAGGCAGTCTCAAGCTGGATCCCATGCCAATCCAAGCGTCTTAGTGATATCTGTGCCATCATCAAACTTTAGAAAGGTCTCTTTGTCTTCATCAGGCACCTGTTGAAGCACGCTAGGATCATTGGAACACCATTTCCAAAGCTTGAAATTCCCTTTCCGTAAAAGACTGACTGTTTGATGCATGACTTTAACTACTTCTTGGGCAGAGTCGCCTCCAGTGATGAGATCATCTACGTAGAAATCGCTCAAGACCACCTTAGATCCAACAGGAAACGATCTTCTTTCATCAATGGCCAATTGCTACATGGCCCGAACTGCCAGAAAAGAAGCTGGCTTTGTGCCATAGGTAACGGTATCGAGTTTGAAAACTTGAATTTTCTGATGAGGCGCATCACGCCAAAGGATGCATTGCAGGTACGAGTCGGATTCAGCCATCCTAACGCACCTGTACATTTTGCAAATGTCACCAGTCAAGGCTACTGGAAATGTCTAAATTGCAAAAGAGTGTTGAAAAGCTTGCGTTGAATTGTTGGGCCTGTCATGAGGATTTCATTAAGCGAATAACCAGACGAAGACACAGCTGAACCATCAAACACAACTCTAAGCTTAGTGGTTGAGCTATCCTCTTTCAGCACGCAATGATGAGGTAAGTAATACTTGCAGCGACTTAGCATGTGCGACTCAACAATAGACATGTGATTAAGGTCCACATACTCTTTGATGAACGCGGAATACTGAGACTTCAACTCAGGATGACGCTCCAATTTGCGTTCCAGGTTACAAAAACGGCGATAAGCTTGCTGATAGGAATCCCCAATCAGATATACAGGATGTTTAACTGGAAGGCTAACCGAATATTCGCCAGTGCCTAAACGAGCAAAAGTTTATTTAAAATGTTCTTCACAGTCAAGTTCCTCTTTAGTAGATTCATTTACTACACTAGAGCAGGATTCTAACTCCCAAAAACGACGAAGGATTTCATCAAGCTTATGATCAGGGCTAGTAGTTGGCGTTGAAATCGAGCGAGTGGCCATCAATGAGGCAGGGCTTGTTGACGACGTTCCTCCTGTCACTATCCAACCTTATTGAGTTTTTTGGAGAATGGGTAAGCCAGGAGCGAGTTTAATTTGGCCAACGCATAACAATTCAAAAAACAGAGCAGCTCCAATTAGAAGATCGATTTGTTGCGGCTTAAAGAATTCTGGATCAGCCAATCGAATATTTGAGGGTATATTCCAACGATCAGTGCTAACACCATAGCTCGGCTGATTTCCAGTAATAGACGGAGCTATTAAAACTGAGATGCTAGCAGCGTAGTCAGTTGTTCGCGATTTAAGACTTATATCAGCTGCATAGCCTTCTGAGTCAACACTAGACTCCCCTAGTCCTGAAATCGAAGTAGGCGACCGATGCTTATGTAGCTGGAGGTAGTGAGCTAAACGGGATGTAATAATGTGCACCTGCGAACCAGAATCGAGTAGAGCACGGCAAGGAACAAGAACACCAGTGCGACTCCTAATGCTGATGACAGCAGTTGCCAATAGCACAATGTCTTGACTGAGATTTTGGGCTACAAGTGTTGACGAGGATTTTGCAGCAGGCGCATGCGGAGCAGATATAATTTGAGAGCCCTCAATCTGAGTCTCAAAATGAAGAAAAGTGTGATGCTTGGCCTTACAACGATTGCAGGCGGTCGAACTGCACTCTTTCATTCTATGCCCCTTGCGCAGGCAATTAATGCAAAGAGACAGCTTCTTAACCTCGCGAAGACGCAGTTGCGGAGACAGATTTCCAAAACGGGAGCAATTGTAAATCAAATGGCCTGATGATTCACAAAACACGCATTCATTTGTGCTGGAGTTAGTAGCGACAAAGGCTTTTCTACTGGTGCTAAGGGTTTTGCTACTTTTTCCCACCTTGGAGCTAGGCGTATACGTTGCCATAGCGTGTTCCACATTTTCCAACCTTTGACATCGTCTATCCAAAAAAGCCATGAATTGTTCACAGGTCGGGATTGTATCCATCGGTGCTGTCTCCTCCCAACTGGTCTGAGTTGTCTTGTCCACTTTCTGTAGCAAGCTGTGCACAATAATAAAGCCTGCAATCTGCTCAACGCTGCCCATGCCTTGAAGAGCGCGGATGTTGGCGTTTACGGTATCCGAAAGGGTTCGAAGTTTAACCGCTGACGACGACTCGATGCAATCCAAACCCAAAATCTCAGTGACATGTGCCTGAAAAATAAGACGCTTGTTATTAAACCGCTTTTTTAGTAAATCTAACGCAATTGAATAGTTAGCACTGCTGATTTCCAACGATGAAACACACTCCAGGGCTGGTCCTTTCAGGCACGATCGCAAATGCTGAAACTTCTCTACATCTGATAATCCTGAGTCGCTGTCAATGATTGACGAGAACATTGAAATTAAATCTGCATACTTTGTGTAGCCTCCGCTGAACTCTGGAAGCTTAAGCTCAGGCAATCGAATCCGGCTCTGAGACAATGTGTGATTGTCAGCAGATGCTTCATGCCTCATGGTCGAACACAAAGGCGATGATAACTTTCGCTTATTAAGTTCGCGGCGCAAGCTAGTCTCAACGAGTATTGATAATTCATCAAAAGATTCACGTAATTCACTCCCGATTTCATTATAATCCAGCTCCTCCAATGCGTAATGCATACTGTTGAATTGCTGCTGCGCGCTTTCAAGACCTTTTAGCCGGATCACCAACTCCTCTTCGCTGAGATGCCCAATATGCTCCGGAGCAATAGCTATGGCCATCCGCTTCACTTGCTCGTTAATAGCCTTGGCCTTAGCTTTATAAAACGGAGCACCAAGTGACGAAACTGCAGGATTATTAATCACTTCAACAGTATTCGGCATGCTGAATATGTTTTTGATTTTATATGTACACGCACGCGAAATAAAGTTCTAGAGCCACTGAATGTCGGACACTTGCAAGCTATTGTTTAAAGCACAGAGTATGTCAATCACAATTCAGTTTATTGCCTCGAAAAACACTTTCATATATTACAGTTTTGTATGCACTGAATTCTTGCGATTTACTTATTTTTGCAAGTGCAGCTGGTAACAACGTAACGATTTAATTGCACCAATATGCCAAGGTCAAAAAGGGCAAACACCTTGAGCACAAGCAAATGCAAAGCGAATCGGGAGCAGCAATAGCAATGCAGAAACGATTGCTGCAGCGGTAAAATGTTTAAAGAGACAAGAGAAGATAATGCGCGGGCGTCAATGCAGGTCAAACACCTTAATGCAAAAGTGAACGCAAAAACGAAGCGACAACAGCGAAAACGATAAAAGAGCGAGGGCGCGCTTTACTAACTCTATAAGTTAAATAATTTTTAATTATTTAAACAAATGCAGAGTATCACGTCGGGGTCACCAAATGTTGAGCTATTGAGCTTTTTCAATAGCTATCAAACTTCCGAAATGTCACTCAACAGATTATAAATGCTGCGAGATTGCATTAATGAGTATAGTACATATATTTTAATGTGCCTTTGTGGCCGAACTTAAATTACTTTACAAATTTTTAAAGTTGTGTTTTGCAACTAACCCCGATTTGGGCTGTGCAATAATTAGCGATTTTTTCGTTTGTCGCGAAACAGACAAACGACCGAAGTTGAGCTACCGACGAATTTGATAAAACTGAACGGCTGCAGAACTGCAGCAGCGGCTTGCACTCAGCTGAAGGCCAAGGGCAAACAAAGGAGAATGTAATAAACTAAATATAAGAGCTTATGCAAAACAATAGTTGGACATTACGTTAAGTTGCTCTTATGCTGCGCAGAGCATGATAGGTTATAGCGATTAAAGAGAGTTATGGTTCTGTTGATGCTGGTTTTTGTTTATTTAACTGCGTAACCAAACAGTTGTGATATTTAAATTAAATTAAAAAATAAGTAAAAAGCTTTCGATTCATATAACATTAAAACATTTTAATAAATATTGATATTCAAATAAACAACATATATTATTATTAATTTAAAGTAATATTCTTAATAGTTTTTTATTTCCAATTATTAAAACATTTTAATAAATATTGATATTCAAATAAACAACATATATTATTATTTGATTAAAGTAATACTTTTAATAGTTTTTTATTTCCAATTATGTTTTGTTTTTGGTTGTGTATTTTTAATTTATTATTAAGGGTATTTATGCGAAAATATATTCTTATCATTAAATATGAAAAATTGTTCAAGACTTTGTATTATATCTAAAAAGTCATTTGAAGGCTTTTTCAGTCCTACCTGCGAGACCTGATCTACGTATGTAAATGACGCGTCGCACAGTGCGGCCATTTGAGTTTTTTCATATCAAAAATCATAACTTTTGAACCAAATGAGATAATCGAACAATTTAAAAAGCATATGATAGATAATTAATCAACCTATAAAATGAGCGTTTGAAATGAATTTTTGAGTGCCTATTTATGGGTATGCAAAGTTGAAATTTGTGGAAAAATCAACTTTACGGGAAGGAAAAAAATATTTTTTAATTTTTTGATTTTTATTGTTTCGTTTTAATGGTTTTTATAATCTAAAATTAATATTAAAATAATTAAAAATATTTTTTTTTTTTTATTTTTTTTTTAAATTAATTTTTTGTAAAATATTCATCACAATCCGTAAAAGATGGTATATCTAAAAGACTAATCATCTCTGAACTATAAGTATTTTCTAATTCTTTTCGTGACTTAACATGCCTCAGTGATGAAATTAGTGGATCTGAAGATGCTGCTAACATGTTGAAGAGGTCCTCATTTTGTCTCACCCATGAAGCTTTGAAAGTGTTTAGCAATTTGTATTTTTTATAAAACTTATTAAGGGACTCTTGTGCTTCTTCAGAGAGCTCTCCAATTGGCAAAGACTGTTACTCAATTATATCCTTGCCATGCGCCAATATTTTATGGACTGTCGGGGTCAACTTTTTCTGCGGATATAATTCTGCTAAAAGTGATGCAGTTTTTGAAGCATATTCTCCATATTTGGCAGAATCAACTTTTTCCTTGCAGTTCAAAACATTTAAGATCATTCCCAATCTCTTAACGATTTGGTTGTTTATCCCTGTGATTTGAGTTACAGCTTCATCATTCTCTAAAAATCTCCTTGAAGTGTTTCCATCGTTTGAGTTTCCGTATCCGTACTTGGGACAGTCTACTTTAAGTCCAACTTGTTTGAAAAACACATATATAGTCTAATCTACTACCTGATAGATACCTTTGGATTAAGGGTTCAAGAAAAGAGTTAGCTTTCATGCCTAACAAATTTACCTATTGTTTGTATAGGTCCAGGTCAATAAGGTCAATTTATGCAATTTGGGTACTTGGCACGTGTCCGAATAAGATTTGTGCCTACCTGAATGGGATGTGTGACTAGTTGTACGCTAACGCAATTTCTGTATTCGGTGCGTACCTGGTAAGTTATTTGTATATCCTGTAACTGCACCTGAATTTAGGGACCAGGATTTGACAAATGATCTCAGGTAAGCATTACAGAATGAAAAACAAAAATCAAGTATCTTAACAATAACGAACGAAACAACAACAATAAAAATGGGTTTTCACGGTTATGTGTCATAAATTGCCCAAAAATGCATGCAACACATTTTTTTCCTATGACTTTTTTCACTTTTTTTACATTTAAAAAAAAGGGGCAAAAACGGGCACATGAAACTTTTTGCATTTAATAGAGGAATAATCAAAGAAATTAATTTTAAAAAATGGCCGATATAATGTGATAATTTTTGTTTATTTTCCATCAAAGTTGAGAAATAGTGAAAAAGTGGATAGTTGGTAAATATTGAATTGCCTGGCCAAACGCAAAGCAAACAGTATAATTTTTTTTTTATTCTTTTCTTAATAAATAGATCTATCAATAGAACCAAAAATAATGACGATCCGTAACTTAGTTTTTGAGATATTGTATCTCAAAGCCGACCAAATTACCTTAAAATTGTGATTTTTATGTAACACAAAAAATCAGACAACTTTGATAAGCTATATCTTCTAAACAAAAAATCCGGTTACATTATGGATTGCAGATTTGAAATCGCTGGAAAATTTCCTAAAAAGTAGGTTCATTCAATACTTTTTAGAGGCACATGCAATTTTTGATTTTTGACACTTGACTTGTTCTACGGGCGCCACTGTGCGTCGGTGGACTCGCAGCTCACCAGGTTTAACTTTTTAATGACATATCCCGCCACGTACTCCAATGCGTCTATTGCAAAGTCGTCAAAACATGCTATAGAACAATCTAGATCTGAAAAATCTAAATCATCTCTAATATTCTCACAAAAAACGGCGTGAAACTCCAAATCCATCCATGGAACGTTCTCTGCTTGAACATTATTTCCCTCGCTGATCAAAATCTCAGTATTTTTTGCTATATAGTATGTGCAAAGACCTTATTATAAGTATAATATAAAAATATAAAAATTTGACATGTACTACCACAATTACGATTTTCTAAACACACTTGGACATCGAAACACACTTGGACATCACTAACAAACAAATACAAATAAATGTAAAATACGGTTAAATAATACGTTAATATAAAACCTATATACATATATATTTAACGTTACCCATTAAATATTCTCGCAGCCTATACTTGAATTGGAGTGGGCTGGGATGGTCATGCAGACCGCCACAAGCCCTCATTGTGCCAAAAAAAAAAAAATGCTCTCACAAATCTTGATTTAGCCTATTAGTAAAAAAGTATTTCATCGCGTATTTGTTGCTTAAATAGGCATAAAGCTGCTCGAGCGAAGCGCTGCTGACCATAATGCCAGTTTGAAATGGCGCTATTTTACCACAATTTGGTAACACTTGTGAGCTCATTTCCTTTGCCATCTCGTGAAGAATTCTTTTTTGTTCTCGTAAACATTTACCGAATAGTTGTAGGTTTGGCATTTGATTAAAGTTTGCCATCTTATGCCATGTTCTGATATAGCACTTATTCGCGCGATTAGGGTCATTAACGAGATTAAAGCACTAATCTACATATAATCGCGCGATTAACTCATACAAAAACTGTCAAACGTAATCCTCTCATTGACGAGATTACCTGCTAATCTAGTTGATTAGTGTCAATGCAACCCTGTTTTTGTCTAACATTAATGACAGATGGCGCTGTTTTTTGCATACGAGAACAGCTGTTATTTGTTATTGTTGTTTTATTTGCAATTTGTAAGAAAATATGGCAGCAAAAACGAAAATAATAAATTGGTGCGATGGGGCAGAAATCTGTGGTCATAAGGTGGTCCCCTTAACAGAGTCAAGAGAGAAAAAGAAAGAGAGCAACTTGGCTGTCTCCCACGCACTCACATGTTCAAATCACCTAATTAATTGTATCATGACTAAGCACAAACACAGTGGTCGTCAATTCGCGATCGAGACTTCGTTTTTTACGACCACTTTTCTCTTCCGCAACACCATTACTATCATATTCGTTTGCAAGCATAGACGATTGTTGTACAACAACAACACACTATTTCATTTTTTGACTGCCTATCGGTGTGAGTTATTCGAATGTTACAGCGGCGAAATAACGCAGCGAATTGAGCTTTGTGCTTTTACACTACCCGCGCGTATAGACGTTAACATATCAAATATGTTTTTTAAAGTTGGTTGCAAATCATGGCTTCTGCTGCTGCCCGATTGTCCAACGCAGGAATCTGCTTGGTTCAAAGCTTCCAAAGTATCGCTCACATTTTCCTCTCTATCGATTTTGTGGTACGTTTTTAAATGTTTCCAAATATAAGAGGTGTTTCCGCTAAATTTTATTATTTTTTTGCACCGTCGACGATACCTTGAGTATCGATATCGATAGTACCGTCCAACACTAGTACCGCCGATATCGTATAGGCGATACTGCGATAAGACAGACGATATCTCTAGCATCGTATCAATACCTGTCATTCCCTGTTCGCTTAGCTGGTGATTTTCGACAAACTATTCCAGTGATTCTCAGAGGAACAAGAGCAGATGAAATAAATACGTGCATTAAGTCTTCAATTTTGTGGCCAAAAATACAGAAAATTGCATTAACGAAAAATATGCGAGTACACTTTAAAGATAATAGCATAGCTGGTGAATTGGCAGAAATGCTTCTTAAAATAGGAAATGGATTATTTCCGACCCATGAGGCCAAAATAACTTTACCATAAACTTTGTGTCATGTTTTGAAAAGTATTGAAGAACTAACTCTAAGAATATTTCCGGAAATTACAAATATCTCTGGAAAATCACTCGAATGGTTTTCAAAACGTGAAATGACAATGCATTAGAAATAAATGAGTTTGTATTAAAGTTATTTCAAAGTGAATAAGTAACAGATAGCTCTATTGATTCTGTGACTGTAGTCGAAGATGTTGTTCATTACCCCGTCGGGGTTTTTAATTCACTAAGTCCGGCTGGCCTGCCTCAACATAAATTAATTTTGGTTCACCTGTAATGTTGATTCGCTTCTTGAAACCGCCAAAACTGTGCAATAGTACAATATTTCAAGTTAAAGTCCTTCATAAGAATGTTGTCGAAGAAATCGTCTGCACTGGCATTTCTGAATTGCCATTTCAATTTAAAAGATTGCTATTTCCTTTAAAAGTTTGCTTTGCCCTAAAAATAAATAAATCACAGGACAAATTCTTAAACTAGCCGGACAAGACTTAATACACGATTGTTTCTCTCATTGCCAATTTTATGTAGCCTGCTCAAGAGTCAGTTCATCAAAAAGTTTAGTTGTATTAGCACAGACGGAAAAACAACCAAGCTCTTAACAATTGTTAAGATTCTCTACCTCAATGGTGGCGGGGAAAAGAGAATATTAAATACTTTGCTGTAATTTATTGTAAAATATTTTCTAATTTATTTATTTTATATCCATCTGTTTTTGATAAAATTGAAATAAACTCTTTGCTCAAGCGAAGCAAGCGGGGTACCTACTAGTAACATATTAAACAAAAGACATCAGCAAAATCTTCACTTCGCTTTAGACAATGAGTCAAAGCGAGAATTGTGCCCAGCAACAGCGCAAGCAAAACGGGCGACGCTCTTATTCACTGTCTCCGTCCCTTCTATCTATCGTGTCAATGCAATACGACCCCGCATACAGCTCGGGACAGAATATATTCATGCTCCCCTTTCTCTCTTAGCTACAACGGCCAGTGTCACCCTAGCTATGTACCGCTACAGCGACTACAACAACATCTGCGCCGATACCGACTGTTTCATGTTATATTTGCATATTTAATTTATATACTCGATACCGAAAGTAAAGACTATATTGGGTTTGTGAAATGTCCGTCATGGTGTCTGTCCGTCTGTCCGTCCGTATGGTTGCAACTTTTTTCCACACCCTTTAAGATAGAGATTTGAAACTTTCCAATTATCTTTATCTATGGCTGGCACAGATGAAGTGTCAAGACTGGGGTTCTACGATAGCTGGGGGGCTGGCAAACCGATAAATTCGATTACTCGAAATCGATAGATCCACTTATTTCGTGTGAAAATAGCTACAAGCAACTCCCAAAAAACTGCATCAACAATTTTGGATCCACGCCCACCCGTTACGCCTCCAGCTCCCACATTTTTAAATTTAAATTTTAAATCCAGCAGTGTTTAAGCTGGAGACACCAAATTTGGTGCCAAGATAGGTGATGATGACCCCCCAAAAACTTCATAAAAAAATTGGATGCCACGCCCACCCATATCGTCCCAGGACCCCCTTCCCTCATCTTTTTTAAATTTTGAGCTAGAGTTACCAAATATTTTAGGAATATAGCATTTGACATCCCATAAGCATCTGTAGAAAAAAACTTGGATGGCCCCCTTGACCCACCTTTTACAAACTTTGACCTGGAGTCACTTATGTTAGAAGGAAGATAGCTGGTGGCATCCCAATATGCATCAGTCAATCTTTGAGACAGTGTATTCCCCTACCGCATTCTTAGTCCTCTGCATTCAGCCCTCTTTTTACCGGTTTTAATACACGTATCTGGTATACCACAGTCGGATGCTTCCGACTGCAAAGTTTCCACTTGTTTAATGCAGTATTTGACTAATCTTAGCTAATCAAATCTATAATATAAAAATGAATCGCAAAATGTGTTGGTAAGCGCATAACTCAACAACGCCTGGACCAATTTGGCCAAATCTTTTTTCTAAATGTTCGTTGAAGTTCAAGGATGGTTTTTACGGCGAGAAAAATTAGAATTATTGCTGTAAAAACCCTAAAAATAGCCCTTTTCTTTTTCACATACAAATGATTTGTAACTAAAACGTAGTTGTCTGTTACCTAATCTACTGAGTTTGCTTTTGACAACTGATACACGAAACAAATTCGTATATCGTGTTTTGAAAAAGTCGTGACGCTTTGGTCGAACGATTGTGTTTTGTGCAGAGTGTTTACTTAGTTAGTGTTTGTTTAGTTCGTGATTAGTGAAAAAATTATTTATATTTGATATGCCTCCTATAAGACGAAGCAATTTAGGTAGAAGAACCAGAAATGCTACAAACCAAGCTAATTACCGATCTAATCGTACTGCACAAGAACGTGACGACGGAAATGAACGTGAAAGAATTCGGAAACGTTTCGGAAGTATACGAAAAGATACTACATAGCGTTGAAGCAGAACAGGGAGAAATCTATTTTTTAGATGCACCTGGTGGAACAGGTAAAACGTTTCTTTTAAATTTATTATTGGCAAAGGTACGGCAAAGTAAAAAAATTGCATAGGCCGTTGCTTCTTCCGGTATCGCAGCCACTTTACTTAATGGTGGTCGCACAGCGCATTCTACACTTAAGATTCCATTTAATTTGATTCATTTAGAAACACCACATTGCTCAATTTCAAAGCAATCTAATATTGCTGCTGTGCTCAAAGATTGCAAGCTTATTGTTTGGGATGAGTGTACTATGGCCCATAAAGGTGCTTTTGAAGCTGAAGATCGATCTTTGAAAGACATTCGAGATAGTGAATACTTAATGGGTGGCATAACTGTTCTCTTAGCTGGTGATTTTCGACAAACTCTTCCAGTGATCCCCAGAGGAACAAGAGCAGATGAAATAAATGCGTGCTTAAAGTCTTCAATTTTGTGGCCAAAAATACAGAAAATTGCATTAACGAAAAATATGCGAGTGTACTTAAAAGGTGATAGCATAGCTGGTGAATTTGCAGAAATGCTTCTTCAAATAGGAAATGGATTATTTCCAACCCATGATGGCAAAATAACTTTACCATCAACTTTGTGTCATGTTGTGAAAAGTATTGAAGAACTAACTCTCAAAATATTTCCGGATATTACAAATATCTCTGAAAAATCACTCGAATGGTTTTCAGAACGTGCTATTTTGACTGCGAGAAATGACAATGCATTGGAAATAAACGAGTTTTTATTAGAATCATTTCAAAGTGAAGAAATGACACATAACTCTATTGATTCTGTGACTGAAGTCGAAGATGCAGTTCATTACCCCGTCGAGTTTCTTAATTCATTAAATCCGGCTGGCCTGCCTCAACATAAATTAACTTTAAAGATTGGTTCACCTGTAATGTTGATTCGCAACTTGAAGCCGCCCAAACTGTGCAATGGTACAAGATTGCAAGTTAAAGCCCTTCATAAGAATGTTGTCGAAGCAATGGTCTTTACTGGCAGTGGTATAGGGGAAACGGTTTTTATACCGAGAATTCCATTAATACTTTCTGACTCTGAATTGCCATTTCAATTTAAAAGATTGCAATTTCCCTTAAAAGTTTGCTTTGCCCTAACAATCAATAAATCACAGGGACAAACTCTCAAATTAGCCGGACTAGATTTAAGACACGATTGCTTCTCTCATGGCCAATTTTATGTAGCCTGCTCAAGAGTCAGTTCACCAAAAAGTTTAGTTGTATTAGCACCTGACGGAAAAACAACCAATATCGTTTATCAAGAAGCTCTTAACAGTTGTTAATAATTGCAAATTAAATTCAACAAGTGGATAAGGCCTACTGGGGAAACCACGATAAAAAATTACGCATCTGATTCTCTACCTCAATGGTGGCGTGGAAAGAGAATATTAATACTTTGCTTTAATTTGTTGTTAAATATTTCTAATTTATTTATTTTACATCTATCTTTTATTGCTAAAATAATATAAACTATCTGCGCAGCGAAGTAAGCGGGGCACTTACTATGTCGTATAAACGGAAATGTAGGATTTCATCAGATGTGCAAGTGAATACACAGGGGCTTCAACACACGGTTATTTTCAAACGTTATAATTGCTTGCATCGAAAATCGAGCGCGCAGCGCGAGGGGGGTTGGCGAGCGAAGCGAGCAGGGGGGGAACCCCTAGTTACAAATAAAACACTTTAATTTTTGCGTGAAGATAGCTACAAGCAACTCCCAAAAAACTGCATCAACAATTTTGGATCCACGCCCACCCGTTACGCCTCCAGCTCCCACATTTTTAAATTTAAATTTTAAATCCAGGAGTGTTTAAGCTGGAGACACCAAATTTGGTGCCAAGATAGGTGATGATGACCCCCCAAAAACTTCATAAAAAAATTGGATGCCACGCCCACCCATATCGTCCCAGGACCCCCTTCCCTCATCTTTTTTAAATTTTGAGCTAGAGTTACCAAATATTTTAGGAATATAGCATTTGACATCCCATAAGCATCTGTAGAAAAAAACTTGGATGGCCCCCTTGACCCACCTTTTACAAACTTTGACCTGGAGTCACTTATGTTAGAAGGAAGATAGCTGGTGGCATCTCAATATGCATCAGTCAATCTTTGAGACAGTGTGTTCCCCTACCGCATTCTTAGTCCTCTGCATTCAGCCCTCTTTTTACCGGTTTTAATACACGTATCTGGTATACCACAGTCGGATGCTTCCGACTGCAACGTTTCCACTTGTTTAATGCAGTATTTGACTAATCTTAGCTAATCAAATTACAAATAAAACACTTTAATTTTTGCGGGCAAACAATTAAAGTTATTCGGCAACTCTAGCAGTTATCTGCCAACTGTCTGGCAACTATTTGTGACTGTCAGCAACCAGGTGTTCAAAGATCACAAACATCATCCTTAAATTAATTTGAAATGAAATTGCACAAAAATGCCATTAGCGAGACTGTTGGCCATCGAAGAGACCATGCAGCTACGGTTCTTAGTGCTACAATATCGCTACTATAAATTTATGCACTAATCACTATAGTCTAACAATTTTGATATCAAACGAAGGCTATACATTTAATTCTTAAGGGATCATTTTATTTCTATTAAATTAACTCTATTGTAAATTTTAAGTTACCAAAATGTGCTTGTAACTAAATCTTAAATTGATGCTCGCTGGAGATGGATTTTAAATCTGACGGTAGTTTATTCCATAGCCGAACAGCGAAGATGTGAGATAGCCTATTAGAGCATACTAGCTTGGTTCTTATACAAATAAGGTTATGGACTCAGGGTGATGTGGCGAATTTTAGGTGTTCAAACAAGTACTCAGGCTTTTTCGTGTAAATTACTTTATGTAAGAAGAGGAGGACTCTAACATTTATTAACGACAACAAGTCATGACCAAAGAGTTGCTTAGCAAAGCTGGTTTTATGGTCGCCCCTTTTCAGACCGAACACATATCGAGCTATACCATAAAATAGTATTGGAATTGCTAGCGCCTTTGCTATCAACAACCTGATATCAACAGTTAAATATTGTTGGGTTACGGACATTTGTCTGAGAACTCCATTGCATTTACCCACAACTTTATTTGTTTGGTCATTCCATGATAGAGTCCTATTAAATTTTATACCTAGGTTATTTTCTTAAACTTAAACGGATTAATACACAGACCATTGCGAGACGCCCATTTACTGACACATAACTTTTCATCGTTACACATCGGATACATTCATTGATTAGACTAACAGGACGACTGACATATATTTGGACATCATCATCGTATAAGTGAACTCTACAGTTTGACTAAACACTAGGCAGATCATTAATATATATCTCTTAACATAATAATTCCAAAAGACTGCTTGAATTCATATTATTGTTTTTGTTAAATTATTTTGTAACAGCGAAATAAAAACAAAGCAGCTGCTGTTCACTTAACACATAACGCACTTTTGTGCCAATGTGAACACCAATTCTGCGTTGTTGCGTCGATGACGATATCGATAGCAAACTCGCTGTAGTATAAACGCCATATAAGTCGATCGAAATCTGGGAATGCAAGCATCGAAATATGAATCCATTTCGATTCCGTTTCGACTCGGAATTTAGAACAGGCCTGAGTGAATTTAATTTAAAGTCTACGCTGGCGTCACAACATAGCAGAAGTGTTAAGCGATCTTTTGCAGATTTAAGTCCTGGTGCTCGTTTCTCTTCATGGGATAGAAATGTTCGTTTTGGCATTCTTCTCCAAAATAGGCCTGTTTCATCAACATTAAAAACCAAATATGGAGGATTGTTTCCGTGTTCAATTGTGGTTTTTTATGTCGCTGGAATTATTTCAAAGTTTAAATCTATTAAACTATCCTCGACTAGCAAGGAAATATTCACTTATGTCACTTGTCCCGACTGAATGTAATCAATAATTCTTCTAGCTTTATCCATTCTAATAGATTGTCTTAATGCAAGATTGCGTTCAAATTCGATCCATATAGACATCGTTTTTCCATTTCCTCCAGAATGTTATTTCTAGAACGGGTAATTCTACTTGCAGAGCTTGACGTTGACCAGAATCAAATCTTCTAACCACTTTCATTTTAGTTTCCAGTGAAATGGTTTTTTTTTGAATGCTTTCTTTTCTGGTTTTTGTTCATCACCTATGATAAAAACTTATGAACATAATATTTGTCACTGTACAAAAAGTTATATTATATAAATTTATACTTACAATAATTTCAACAAATGTTTAAAATGAATAAAACGCGACCGTACAGCACCGCACAAAACAAGAAACCAAACTACACTGTTTCGGAATTTTCGAAACTTAACGCTGCGAACAATTTCGGGGAATCACGTAGTCCTGCGAGCAATTTCGGGGAATTCCTGGGTTTTAGTGGTGCAGGGATCGTTAAACTCTTTCGACCACCGCTTAATGAAGCCAATGCCATTAATGGCCTTATTAACTCTTTCATGCCCGAATTAAAATGGGCGTGCCAAAATTTTTTTGAATAGCTATATAAGATAGAGTTGACCTCAATATCAACTGACGAAAATTACAATGACCTGGTTCAAGAGCTACAGGATGTTGCGTACATGCAACATTGGGCAATGGTGTTATAAATTTTAATACAAGTTGATTTTTTTTTTAAATGCTCTTTATTTAATTTTATGTATGGCAGGATACAAAACAATTTGTTTGAGGATTGGAGCACAAGTGTACATTGCATTTGCTGCATTTACAGCTTGGAAACCCAGTGCCGCATAGCCGACATCTGCCCCTTGTCCCTATTCCGGCCAATGTTTGTTACCATATAATCGTAGGGTATTTGCAGGCTCTGCAACATATGCTCTTTTGTTGGTGTTTGATTCCGAACACGTAGAAACAGCTGGTGGTGATGGAGCTGGTGATGTTGGGGCTGGTGATGACGGAGTCGATGGAGAAGGTGATGAATTCATTTTCAAAAGAAGTGACGATGGTCGTCTTTTCTCCGACAACTGTTATTTGACTTGCGTTCAAAAGCTCGGTAGCAATATCCGATTGAAAATTTATGAGCGGCATATGCTTCAATTCGCCGTCTGAATGGGTGATGCCTCTGCGGTACAACAACCAACTGTTTGCGAACTCGAATTTATACACCAATACACTATGCGCATGTACCATTTATTTGAGCGGTGGTTGATTTTGTACAATTCAAGCAGCATTTCCGCAAGATCAACCCCTCCCATGTTCTTGTTGTAGACGACTAAACGTGAACAAGTATAGTTATGAACTTATTCTCATACCAACGACAAGCAATCAAGTTGTGATCAAGTTTCAAGTTTGAAATCGCTTGATCCTCGTCCTTGTTTTTGAAGTTCCTTCTCACTTCTTAAATTACAATTTTTCAATCGGTTTCTTCTAATTGTACCAACGGCTTAAATGCCTTTTTCTTTCAGAGCAATCATCAAGCTTATTTATAAAAACCAATTGTCAAAAAACAGTTTGAAATTTAGGTTTACTGGCGTATTGGATGATAGAAATAGAACAATGTCTGACGATATTCCCAAGCCAAAAGACTTGCACGTTCCTTCTCCAATGTAGAGAGTAAAATCATAAATAATACCAGATACCCCAGCTCTAGAGAACATTTTGAAGCCCCACTTGTGTTCACAAATAATATGATACCTATATATGCAAGCATTTGCTCATCAATGCTTTGGCATTCTTCCTGTGAAATTTCATTGCATTTTTTTAAAACACAACTGCAAAGTATAGTAGAATGCCAACAAACCTTTTTATTTCAGGCACAGTACATTTCAATTCTATGTATGTTTGTTTGTTTCCTCACATATTTTTTGCCACAGTTCATCCGCAAAGAAAAAACTAAAATACTTACCCGCACTGCTGCATTGTTTACTTTTCCAGCTGGTCTCGCTCTTCGTAAACTGTGCACTCCTCCACCCCAAACTGTGTGAATCAATTTTTATACTCGATACCGAAGGTAAAGAGTGTATTGGTGTTGTGCAATGTCCGTTATGGTGTCTGTCCGTCTGTCCGTCCGTATGGTTGCAAGTTTTTTCCACACCCTTCAAGCTAGAGACTTGAAACTTTCCAATTCTCTATATCTATGGGATAGTAAATTAAACTGGGGGGCTGGCAAATCGATAAATTCGATAGCTTAAAACCGATAAATCCACATATTTCGCACATCCTTACAGCTAGAACTACAAAATTTTGTGAGAAAATAGCTACTAGCAACCCCCCAAAAACTGCATCAAAAGTTTGGACGGCACGCCCACCAATACCGCCCTAGCCACCCCCATCTGCCCAAACGCTTCGTCAAAAACGGGAATGCGTGTATCTTCCAAAGTAGTGGAGCTAGAGCAACCAAATTTGGTAGGAAGATGGCTGGCAACGACCCCCAAAAATCTGAATCAAAGTTTTGGAGCCACGCCATTCCTCCCCCCTTTCCAAACCTTTTGAAAACTTTTAGCTAGAGCCACCAAATTTGGTATGAAGATAGCAATAGACATTCCTCTTAGATCTGCATCAAATCTTTGGATGCCACGTCCACCCATACCGCCCCCAGCCCCCCTTTTCCCCAACTTTTCAAACTTCGAGCTAGAGTCACCAAATTTGGTATGAAGATAGCAATTGACGTTCCACAAAGATCTGCATCACAAATTTGGATGACATACCTACTCAAACTACCATCAGCCCCCCTTGCACCACTTTTACAAACTTTAAGCTAGACTCACCAAATTTGCTACGAAGACAGCTGGTGGAATCCCCATCTGCATCTGAGAATCTTTAAGGCAGCGTACAGCCCTGCCGCATCCGTTCCCTTTGCAATCAGGACTGCTTTTACCGGTTTTAATACTGGTATCGAGTATACCGCAGTCGGTTGCGTCGGACTGCAACGTTTCCATTTGATTCCATCACCTCCTGTGCAACGTTTTCATTTGCACTCAAATCTTCCTCATTTTCAGTTGTTATAATTTGTTCAATCTAACTAATTTGCATATGTTCATCTCTGTTATCCAAATTTTCCAAAGTTTCGTTTATAATTTTGTCCATATATGCACCTTCTTCTTCTTTATTTTCGTCGACAGCCGAATCATCCCATTTTTTGAATTTCAGCCTGAGTCAGTCCCTTTGGGCGCATCTCAGAATGTGCATACATAAATACGTTTTTTGTCTTCGACAATTGCCACAATAGACCAATGTTGCATATACGTAACACTTAATTTATCAAATTATTACAGACAAACTAAATAATATATTCATGCTGGGTTTTTATACCCTTAACCTACAAAATGGGTAAATAAGGGTATAATGGTTTTGTGCAAAAGTATGTAACAGGCAGAAGGAAGCATCTCCGACCCCATAAAGAATATATATTCTTGATCAGCATCGACAGCCGGGACGATATAAATGTGTCTGTCTTTCCGTCTGTCCGTCTGGTCTCGATCTCAGATACTACAAGAGCTAGAGACTTCAGATTTTGTATATAAGTTCTCCTATACCATGAGCAGAACCAGTTTGATTCAAATTATTGTTTACTATTCTTGTTTCCGATATACACATGTTATCGATAACAAAATATATCGAAATTGGAAAATGAGAAATAAAGGTTTGAAGTAATGGGTAATGATAGAACTTTTCCGAAAATTTCATCCAAATCGGTTAAGAAACACCGGAGAAATCGAATTTAATCGATTGAAGTTAAGTCAGTATAACAAAGTCTTATATAAATTTCAAGGTATCTTCTAGTCGGGCTCTCCCGACTAGAGCCTTCTTACTTGTTTTGAATTGCTCACTTACCTTTCATTAGTGAGTTGTGGAACTTGGTTTTATTATTACTTTATTATTTTAGTAATTTTTATCACTTTCTTAAAACAAAGTTTTTTTGCAAAATGAATTTGACAACTTTGCTCTTGGGAGAATAGCTAATAAATTGAACACGTGCGCAGCTGAATACCAGCCAGTCAGCTGTAAGCTTAAACAACTTATGATTCTATTCTAATTTAGAAAGAACAAGAAAACAAATAATTTTAATATGCAATACTTAGACGCTTGTAAACACAATGTTGCATATACGCAAAAGCAGGCATGAAAGAGTTAAAAATAGACGAAATATGAGAGTCAAACTTTAAATAAGGATCAAGAATAATGCCTTAATCTTTAATTTCAAAGACGCGGTCAAGTGGTGCAGCATTAAGCAAGAAGTGAGCAGTGTGAGGAGTACTACAAAAAGTCATGACTTTACATTAAGAACAATTTACATTGAATAAATTAAAACGACACGAGGCCGACAATGCACCCAATTCCGATTGAAGCAAGGTACACAGAGAAGAATCATTGTAGATGAAACATAGTTTTACATCATCAGCAAACATATTTGCAAAAGAGTAAGTAATAACAGCTGGAAGATCTTAATAAACAAATTAAATATCAATGGTCCAAGGTGACTACTCTGGGGAGCACCAGAGGTTTAGATACAGAAGATTTAAAATCAAATTTTTGTGTACGGCCACACAAGTACTCCGAAAGCCACAATAAAAGTTTTGATTGAAATCCAATAATATTCAATATTTTGAAGCAACAGAAAATGACTTACTGAGTCAAATGCCTTACTAAAATCGGTGTAAACAACGTGAGTTTGTATTTTGCCTGAAACCCTTTGATAACAAGCGAAGTGAGTTCAAGAAGGTTAGTGGTAGTAGATTTACGCCTAAGAAAACAGGGTTGATAAGGAGATATAGTTGAACCTCATGTTTGTTGCAGTTGAGAACATATAATTTTTCCAAAGACTTTAGGAATTGCAGACAACTTGGATATACCCCTATAATTTTTAACGTTTGACTTAGGGCCAGTTTCTCAATGTCTTGTTAGCTAAACTAACAGATGGTTAGCTTAACTAACTGATGGTTAGTCAAAATTGAGTTTCTCAATGTCTGGTTAGGGTTGTTCGTGATTAAAACTAACATGAGGCCTGAGTGCCGGCTAAAATTTGTTCTCTCGTTAAGTGCCGATATAAATATCGATGAAATCATCGTTAGGCAAACAGCTGACTGTTATCAAAGAATTTTTTACATCCACGCAATGTGGCCGCTTTTTGTTCTCAACTGAGCTCATTAAACTTGTTGTTTACTCATTCCATTTTTTAATTGTCATGTTGAGTTGAAGAAGAATTTTTCAGTCACAAAACAAAAAATACCAAACAAAAACCGAAGTTTTGCTCGAAAAGGGTGGCAGCACCATCAATGCGATAGTATCATATCGATTTAACCTAACTATACATTGAGAAAACCAAATTGGTTTAACGCGAGCGTTAAATTTATTTGGTCGTTAGCTAATTCTAACTTTAACCAGACATTGAGAAACTGGCCCTTAGAAGAATTTTTATGGAGTGGAATTATTAAGGATTCCTTCCATATAGCAGGAAACACAGTTGAGTCAACCGACAAGTTAAACAATTTATGTAAGGGTTTACGAAGTGAATCCGCACAGTATCTAAGTATACAACCTGGCATTCCATCAGGACAAGGCAGATAGCCTGGTTTGATAGAGTTAAATTCACTTAGGAGCGAGCACTCAGTTATAACTGGGACATATATGCAATTTGACGTTTGAACTTGAAAAGGATAGGAATTGCTGCAACTATGTAAATTCGTTGAATATGCTGATTGAAAATACTCAGCAAATAGATCAGCTACTGCCTGATCAGAACTTGCTTTCATATTATCGAGGTGATCACGTGAAATGTTTAATCTTCAACGATTAAGATAATTATTATAAAAAGATGTTTTAAGAGTAATAAAAATAGATTTTGCTACTAAATACTAAGATATATCTAAAGAAGTTCCTGATTTTTTAAATTTTTTATATGATCTTGTCTTCACGTCTTTCAATTTCGATAGTTCCCTCGTAAACCAAGGTGGTTTATTATCACTTGAAGACAAGTGAGGGGAACACAAATATCCAAAAGCGATTTCAAGGTCCTATAAAATATGGCAATGGCAGTTTCTATATCATTACAAGAATAAAGGCGAGACCAATTATTATGTTGAAGAAGATAATTTAATTTAGTAAAGTTAGTTTTACGAAAGCAACGGGTTTTTAAAGTATTATTAGATGCTGAACTGGGTTTAAGAATTTTGATGGATGGTTGTAGGGTTGGATGGTAGGTATCTTCCGGAAGCACTAGAGGGGGTATTCTACTAGCATTACTACAATCTGAGTCCGAAACAAATATTAAGTCCAACATTCTAGCACTATAGTTATGCACCCTGTTAACTTGCGAAAGGCCTAACTGCAGTAGGCCATCGGTAAAATCATCAGAAGTGGTAATACCGCCGAAGATGTGTCATTCACAGACCATACAACATGTGGCAGATTAAATCACCAACCACTATCGATTATCCATATCTGTCAATAATGACAAAAAAAAAGTTTCGGGGCACTGAGATGGGATGAGTTAATGTAAATATAAAAGAGAGGAGGAATATAAGAACAAGTAACGTAAATTGGACTGCCGCTGAATAGTATTTTAACACAAAAAAAAAACCTCTATGTTCGGAAGATCATGAGAATGAATTCGCTCAGAGGCAATACAATGGTCAACAGCAATGAGAACACCACCCCCTTCCGGGAAGTGCGATCGCATCTGTACAAATTATATTTGGAAGTGTGAGCAACCAAACAGCTGATACGCATTTTCAACCCGTTGGAAGTGCAAAACCATTGTCGATACTTTCGGACACGAAACCGATAACGAGTGAGTCGAACAGCAACAAGGAGATTATAAGAAGCAGCACGCGGCTCTCAAGAAATAATCTTTTCTATTCAATTAATTATACTTAATCCAAAGCTTAAAGCCTACAAATAAAGTATTCAGAATTAAAATATGACCATCCTTACAGTTCAGAAGTGGGATAGGTATAATTGAAGCTGGATAGTTTTGAAATAGAGGTGGTCGCGAATGTTCTAAATTGCGCAGCAGAGTGATCAGTAAGAATCGTCGGCGTCGAACATTGAAATGGGATGCGTTCCCAAGGTCTAAGTGACAAAGATATTCCGATGGTGGAAGTGTTCATGTTCTTTGTAGCAGACAGATTAAACAGCCTGGATTAGTTCCAAGGAGCCAAGCAAGTTGTCACAGAAATCTTAGTGAGCCTGTGCAACTATGCAGTAAGGCAAAGCGATCATACATATGCATGTATTCGCACACAAATTTCAGCGTAATTTGTGGTACATCAGTCGTCTCGCTTGGTCACATGCTTTAAGCGCGTGTGTCTAAATTTGTGTGTATTAAGAGAGCATACATACGCAGAACAAGTAAAACTTTACAAATAGAAGCGTAAAAGAAGTGAAAGAATTTTAATTGGTGAAAATTGCCAGTTTAAAGGTGGATCAATTGAAGATTTTACTTAGAGAACGGAATCTGTCAACAACCGGCACAAAACCAGATCTTATATTGCGTCTTGAAGAATTTATGGAGTCTGATGAAATCGAGATGTCGCAGCCAACAAGTGAAGAGCTACAAGAGATATGATTCCGCTAAAGAAATGATGGCACAGTTAATAAATAGGCAAAATATAAACAACGTAGCAGATATAGACCGACAACAAGTAGAGGAGGAGCCACCTCCAAGGCCGGAAAGCCCTAGAGTTCCGGTGGATCATAATGTTCGTCATGCATCAGTTAAGGAAATTGCAAACACATTAACTGAGTATGATTCCAGTGATGAGAACGCCATATCCGTCAGCCATTTCATCGATCGTGTCAACAAAGTGGTGGAAGCATATCATTGGGATGAGAAGTTTCTATTGCTAGCTGTGTATACGCGCCTTAAGGGCCCAGCTAAAATGTGGTTTGACTCTTCGCCGATTTTGCACACAAAGTGGAGTGATTTTGCCGACTCAATACAAAATGAATTCGGTGTCAACCCAGATGAGGCCGAAATTCATTTTTCAATGGCAAATGCAACCAGACGTACAAAGGAGCCAGTAAAGGAATATTGTTTTAGAATGGCAGCACTTGGAGTTCGTTTTAAACTTAGCAAAGCAGCAGTGATCAGATATACCAGAGCAGGATTGCAGTACCGTGAGTTGCAAAATAGCATTGCCGCGGTACAATCTAAAACAATGAAGCAGTTGAGAGATTCCGCAGAATCCTATTCTGTAAACGTTGTTCCAAAGAGCAACGTAGAGAAATGTCAGGGTATTGAGCAGAAGCAACCAAGACAACGAGAGAGTTTTAAATTCTACAATTGTGGTGAGCTTGGGCACTTTGCAAATGTGTGTCCAAAAGAGCAGAAGAAACCTCGCTGTAATAAATGTAATAAGTTTCATGCAATTGGAGAGAATTGCCAGACTTTAACTGCATGCCGTAAAAATGTAGTGAACCAAGACAAGGTATTTACCAAACAAGTAATTGTTAATCACAAAGAGTATTCGGCACTTATTGATACCGGTAGCCAATCCAGTTTTGTTTGTGAAGCTGCCGCCAAAGACATCAACGCACCTAGAATCAAATGCTCTATGCAAATGAGAGGCATTTGTGGAGGCATATGCAGCCTTACTGAAGCTATTAAAGCGGACATCAATCTAGAAGGGAAAGTAGTTAGCGCAGAATTTCATGGCAGACGACAACATTCTGCAAGAATATTTCTTATTTGTTCAAGATATCATCATTGGCTCAAACCTTTTGTTCAGTTTGATAGAAACATATACAAAAGTCAACAGAGCAGTTCAACAGCCAGTGATGGGCAAAGAAGTTATTCACAAATTAATAGATAGCGCGCAAAACAAAGACGAGAAAAGCTAAATCAAGAAATTATTGGAAAATCATTGCGATGTTTTTTCAGATGGCTTGAAAAATATTGGAAAAACAAATATTGTGGAAGCGCGTATTGTCGTCGAAAGTGGACAAATTGTAGCACAACCCCCATACAGATTTCCAGAACCAACAAGTAAGAAGGCTTTAGTCCGGAGAGCCTGACTAGAAGATACCCTGAACCCATTTGCAATAAATAAATTAAATTTATGTAAGACTTTGGAATACTGACTTAGCTTCAATCGATTAAGCTCAATATCTCCGGTGTTTCTCAACCGATTTGGACGAAATTTTCAGAAAAGTTCTATCATTACCCATTACGTCAACCCTCATTTTTAGATTTTCCAAATTCGGTATTTTTTGTTATCGATATTATGTGTAAATCGGAAACCCGCTAGATTTAAACAGTGGCTATTATCAAGTGAAGATAGCACCGGAAAGTAGAAAATATACAGCTTGTATTACTACAGAGGGATTGTACGAGTTAAAGCGCCTACCGTTTGGTCTTAAGAATGCACCAGCTGTTTTCAACAGGTTAATGGCAGAACTGCAGAAACGTGAGAAAAGAGGCGATATGATACACTATATGGATGATATATTGATCGGAAGCCAGACTCTCGAAGAGATGCTCGTGAAGCTAGAGCGTGTTCTCAAAGCTTTGAGAGAATGTGGATTGACGCTGAACGCGGATAAATGTGAGCTGCTGAAGGAATCGATTAAGTTCTTGGGTCACCAGATACACCCTAGTGGGATCAGCCCTGGAGAAGCTAAAACCAGCGCTATCGCCATGTTCCCAGTACGACTACTGTTATGGAAGTAAGAAAGTTTTTGGGTCTTAGTGGATATTTTCGGAAATTCGTCGCTTGATATGCCATTGTATCGGAGACTTTGCGTGAGCTTTTGCGCAAACACCTGAAGTTTAAGTGGGAAAAACCACAGGAACCAGTAATAACAAGCTATCACGTCGATACCGAACAAGAACTACACACCGATGCCAGCGCAATAGGTTTAGCCGGCGTATTATTGCAGCAAGAAGATCAAAATTGGAAGCCAATCGACTGTAAAGTCGCGCTACAACGAAATTAGAGAAAAATTATCATAGCTACGAGTTGGAGGCCTTAGCCGTAGTTGTTACTGGAAAACGCATCAGAGTCATAACGGATTGTAGTGCCTTAAAAACAACTGTGGACAAAAAGGAGTTAATACCCCGAATCGCAAGATGGTGGTTGAGAATTCAAGAGTTTGATATTGAAATTGTACATCGAGCTGGATTGCAAATGGAGCATGTGGATGCCCTAAGCCGATCACCAGTTGAAGAAGCTCATGAAATGGAAACTTCCAGCTTAAAGATATTAAAAACTATCATTGATGAAGCGGATTGGTTGTTCAGTATTCAGCTGCAGGATGAAAAGATCCAGAAGATTGTAAACACTATGAGAGTCAACAAGGTAAATGAGAACGACGAGTATGTGATCGAATATGATCGGTTGTATAAGAAGTACAATGACGAGTGGTTATGGGTCGTACCAAAGCAGCAATGATTTCATATTCTGCATGAATGCCATTATGACGCCGGACACATGAGTGTCGAGAAAATAGTTAGTCGGATTCTAAACTTGTTTTGGTTTCAACGCATGCGAAATTGCGCAAAAAGATACATAAAATCATGTGTAGGCTGCGCGCTCAACAAAAAGCCAGGTGGACGACTTGAGGGTCAATACCACTATGATGCCATAGTTCCAGTGCCGTTTTCGACTATCCATATTGATCACTTAGGACCGTTTCCAAAGAGTTCTAAAAGGAACGAGCACTTTATTGCAGTTGTTGACGCATTTACGAAGTTTACCATAATCCACGCTGTTAAAAGTATAGTCACAAAGCCCAATATAGAGGTGCTGCAGTTGAATGCCAAGCCGCATAATATCAAATCGTGGTACAGCTTTTACATCAAAGGACTTCGAGAAGTTTTGCAAAGAGAACAGAATAAAGCATATACTAAACGCAGTACGCATACCAAGAGCTAAAGGGCATGTGCAACGAGCCAACAGTATTATATTATCAATGCTGTTGCCGATGACAGAAAACGAGAAACGCTGGGATGAGAAGTTGCGCTCGATCCAGTGGAGTATGAACACAATGGTTAACAACTAGAGGTCTGCATGAATGGCAAAAATAACATGTTCGAACGAACAATGCGCAAAATGAGTTGAGTGAATTTGAATGCAAGACCGAACAAATTTGAGTGAATGAGTGTGCTCGCGTCAGACTCGGTCGCACAACATTCAAACGAAAAAAGACGAATTGAATGAGTGGGAATGCGTGAGAATAAGAGTTTGCGTTCCGAATGCATTCGAATGCCACGCCGGCTTGTTGTTGTTTTGTTTTCGTGCGTAGGAAAATAAAAGAATGGAAAAAACGAAAGTCAATGTAGAGATATAATCCAAAATACATATATTATATGCATAAAAACAACAGCGATACACAAACAACATATAATTTCGTCCGCTTTTTTACCCCCGTCCATTTTTGATGACCGCGTGCTTCACAATATTACAGCTCGAGTAACTCAAGTAACTCGAATGTCTTCGGCTTTGCCAAATTGTTCATTCCGTTTTACGCTTCATTTATTCTAATTCATTTTTACTGAGTGCCGTATGGAATGAAGCAACACGCATCGATGTTCATATTCATTCGTTTCGTTTTGTGCCTCGCACTCACTCAACTCAATTCAATTCGAATTCATTCAACTTGGCGTATGTTGTGAAAGCAGCCATGCAGACCTCTATTAACAACACAACAAAATGTTTTCAGTTTGAGCTATTATACGCTTATGAGCCTCGAGATATATTGCAAAACACTCTGAAAAGCATTATCCAAAGTCGGAGCAGAAAATGTTAACTGATGCCGAGCTTGGTAGTCTACGATCAGAGACGGCGACGAGGATTAATGATCACCGAGCCAAAGCCAAGAAGTTGTACGATTTCAAGCACAAGAAGCCCACCGTTTACCGCGCAGGTGACCTTGTGTTGGTAAAGAACGAGCCTTACAGCACGGGCACGTCACGAAAATTGGAGCCCCTGTATAAAGGTCCGTTTGTCATAAGCAAGTTGTTGCTTAAAATATAACCATCCTTACAGAAGGAAAAACGGAATAATCAGAAATATTGGGTTTTAGCCAAGTATCTGTAAGTGCAACTATTTGTGAATCGAGGATAGACTGTTAAGCTTAGTACGCAGGAACTAGAATTATTTCTGATAGAAATTTACACATTATTTCTAATGTGTATCCTAAGACCCTGCGTGCCCCTTAAAAATACCGGAAAAATCCCAAAAACGCACAAAAAATGGCAAAACAAAAAGGTAAAAGAGTAATACGGGCACACTTGTGCCTAGAAATAATGTGCTGCTCATTTTTTCTAGCAGAAATTCAGCTGTTCAATGCCATCCACACGATCCACTTCAATGTAATCGATGTGGCAACTCTCAAAATTTTTTGAGTATACATTTCTAGCTGCTGCATATACTCATTAGAAATGTCTCTAGAAATTATGTCCAGAAATTATTTCTAGCGTTTTTTTTATATGGAGTTTGACACAACTAGAAATATTTCTAGTTCCTGCGTACTAAGCTTTAACATATAATTTGGAAAGTTTACTGTTAAGGTCTCTAACGTTTTGATAGGCAAAGCTTAATGCATAAATTAGTTTTCTGCCACCGAGTTGGAGGCAACAGGGTGGCTAACAGGCGGTGCACTACTTATCTTAATAATCTTATTATTATTAATTGGCCTATTCTCATACGCCTTTAGAACAAGCTGCTGCGGCCAGAACTTTTCCAAACAAATTGTCAAAAAAAGTTCAGGCTCAACTTGAAAGAAGATATCTTTCGGGCGTGTTTAAATTTAAACTTCTCATCAAAAATAAGGAGAGAATCAATTTTACTTTTAACATAAGCTGAAACATCATCCTATGAAGTATCGAATACATTTATTAAATGGCATAACAACAAGAGACTTGGGAGCCCCGGCTGTACCGCCAGTAGGATAACTAGGCACACAAGCTGTCGAACCAGAGGGCTCACGTAGAGGATCATTTATAGAAGTAACGGTGGTAAGGCTATTAGTGGGATTTCTTGCCTGCGAGTTAAATACCATTAGTGGGCAAGCAATAGGAGTTATGGGATAAATTCTAGACACCAGAAGTAGCTAGCTGGGCAAGAAAGGTGGAAAGGCGGGTAAAGACCCGAAGTCTTTTTACGCTTCGGAGATTCAGTCTTGCCATTTTTTATATTATTCTCAAGCTCTTTAAAGCCGTATGCAGATTGTTGAAGGCAACATGCATAGACTTCAAACCTTAATGAGTCGGCCTAATGCATTAGGAAGTTTCCTTCTCCACTACAATGCAGCTCTCACAAAACCATTTAAGGCCTGTGTCTGCAACTAAGTAGTCCCTTATTTTGGCCGTAAAGCCAGCACACGTCTGCACCGACGCACAGTGGCGCCCGTAGAACAAGTCAAGTGTCAAAAATCAAAAATTGCATGTGCCTCTAAAAAATATTGAATGAAACTACTTTATAGGAAATTTTCCAGCGATTTCAAATCTGCAATCCATAATGTAACCGGATTTTTTGTTTAGAAGATATAGCTTTTCAAAGTTGTCTGATTTTTTGTGTTACATAAAAATCACAATTTTAAGGTAAATTGGTCGGCTTTGAGATACAATATCTCAAAAACTAAGTTACGGATCGTCATTATTTTCGGTTTTATTGATAGATCTATTTATTAAGAAAAGAATAAAAAATGGCCAGGCAAATCAATATTTACCAACTATCCACTCTTTCACTATTTGTCAACTTTGATGGAAAATAAAAAAAAATTATCACATTTTACATCTGCCATATTTTCAAAATTATTTCTTTGATTATTCCTTTATCTAATGCAAAAAGTTTCAGCTGCCCGTTTTTGCCCCTTTTTTTTTTAGATATAAAATAGTGAAACAAGACATAGTTCCAAAAATGTGTTGCATGCATTTTTGAGCAATTTATGACATATAACCGTGAAAACCCATTTTATTGTTGTTGTTTCGTTCGTTATTGTTAAGATACTTGATTTTTGTTTTTCATTCTGTAATGCTTACCTGAGATCATTTGTCAAATCCTGGTCCCTAAATTCAGGTGCAGTTACAGGATATACAAATAACTTACCAGGTACGCACCGAATACAGAAATTGCGTTAGCGTACAACTAGTCACACATCCCATTCAGGTAGGCACAAATCTTATTCGGACACGTGCCAAGTACCCAAATTGCATAAATTGACCTTATTGACCTGGACCTATACAAACAATAGGTAAATTTGTTAGGCATGAAAGCTAACTCTTTTCTTGAACCCTTAATCCAAACGGTATCTATCAGGTAATAGATTAGACTACATATTGAAAAAAAAACTATAATCCTGGATTAGTCTACGACTGAAAGTTGGCGAGACAAGTACTGTATTACACTTCAAATACGCCGTTGAACAACCATAAATTATTTGACCTGTTTAGGAAGTCAAAAACAGTAACGAATTTCACGGAAGCTGCCTTCGAAGAACTTGATAGTTTATACGGCAATGTACAGAGAAGTGAAAATTTAAAACAAAAACTTGCCTTGACTTATGCCAGACTAAACTCAAGATGGATGCAAGCAAACAGAATGATGGAGAGATTCAACACCAAACACCAGGACTGGCCTTATAGTGATACCATCCTGACCCCGACAGTCCATAAAATATTGGCGCATGGCAAAGATATAATTGAGTGTCAGTCTTTGCCAATTGGAGAGCTTTCTGAAGAAGCACAGGAATCATTAAATAAATTTTATAAAAAATACAGATTGCTAAACACTTTCAAAACATCAAGGGTGAGACAAAATGAGGACCTCTTCAACATGCTAGCAGCATCTTCAGATCCACTTATTTTATCACTGAGGCATGTTAAGTCACGAAAAGAATTAGAAAGTACTTATAGTTCAGAGATGATTAGTCTTTTAGATATACCATCTTCTACGGATTGTGATGAATATTTTACAAAAAATTAAAAAAAAAAATTAAAAAAAAAATTATTTTTAATTATTATAATATTAATTTTAAATTATAAAAACCATTAAAACAATAAAAATCAGAAAATTTAAATAATATTTTTTTTCCTTCCCGTAAAATTGGTTTTTTCACAAGTTTCAACTTTGCATACCCATAAATAGGCACTCAAAAATCGTAGAATTCATTTCAAATGCTCATTTTATAGGTTGATTAATTATCTATCAGATGCTTTTTTGATTGATCGATTATCTCATTTGGTTCAAAAGTTATGATTTTTGCATCAAAAAAAACTCAAATGGCGCCACTGTGCGACGCGACGACCGGCACATTTCACGGCCAGGGTATAAAAATGATTCCGTTTGACTCGTGTGTGCACGTGCACAAAAACCAAGCAAAAGAGAGAGAGAGAGAAAACACAGCAACTAAATTTCACTGCGGTCACAGACTGGCCGGCGACCAATTTATTCCGCTTCTTTAAGAGACCCTTACCCACCAATCCTAACTATATATATAACGATGACTCTACTCCGAGAGGGGCTATTCCCTTTATCTTATCTCCTTGTGATATTCCTCTTTTACTGACCGCGTTGCCTGTCTTATCCTTAAACCGTTTTCTTAAACCTTTTTTTTGCCCTTTACTTCTCCGCGTATGCGTCTGCTCACTTTCATAGGTAAATTGCCACTCCTCGCCCATACTTCGGCTTCGGCCCAAGTTGCAGTTTTTGCCTCTCCCCACGCTTGCTCATGACCGTGGTGGATTTGATGATCGCAGCTGGCGCGCTGCCTCTTGCGACCCTGCGTTTTGGGGCGGTTACATTTAAATTCTACTACGATGTTTCGAACGTTAGGAGTTCATTAAAAAAAGTAAGTCTAATCACACCCCTTGCGTTTATTAAATATAAATACTGCGCGCTCCTTGCGTCTTACAAAAGTTATAACTATTGCTTAAACAAACGATGCGCTTCGTGCGACTTAAAAATTATAAATATAATGTAGGTAACTTAAACAACCGATGCGCCTTTTGCGACTAAAAAATTATAAATATAATACAAAAATGTAAATTAAATCATTGATGCGCCCCCTTTGCGGCTTAAAAGTATTAAAATATTGAATATAAATTAAATCAACAATGCGCTCGTTTGCGACTTTAAAACTATAAATATAAATTAGACAACCTTCGTGAAACCAGCGATGCGCTTCTGTGCGGCTTTAAAACTTATAAGTAGAAACTCAACAATCCTTTGTGAGGAGGCCGATGCGGCCTACTTCACACCCTCCCCCGCCCTTTCTTTGATAGCGTGACGACTACGGGCCTGTATGCTTTCCTCGTCACGCCGTGTAGCTCCACGTCCACCTTCACCTTGAACTTGGACCGGCGGGATCTCGACGTACACTTTCCCAACGCTTCTGATATGGCCTCGACCGCGGCGTCGCGACGCGTCGGTCAGCTCGTCCTCGTCCGGGAAGACAGCCCAATTGGCGGGGCGTACCGCCCACATTTTCCACGGTAATAGCGAAACACAAACAACATATAATTTCGTCCGCTTTTTTACCCCCGTCCATTTTTGATGACCGTGTGCTTCACAATATTACAGCTCGAGTAACTCGAGTAACTCGAATGTCTTCGGCTTTGCCAAATTGTTCATTCCGTTTTACGCTTCATTTATTCTAATTCATTTTTACTGAGTGCCGTATGGAATGAAGCAACACGCATCGATGTTCATATTCATTCGTTTCGTTTTGTGCCTCGCACTCACTCAACTCAATTCAATTCGAATTCATTCAACTTGGCGTATGTTGTGAAAGCAGCCATGCAGACCTCTATTAACAACACAACAAAATGTTTTCAGTTTGAGCTATTATACGCTTATGAGCCTCGAGATATATTGCAAAACACTCTGAAAAGCGTTATCCAAAGTCAGGAGCAGAAAATGTTAACTGATGCCGAGCTTGGTAGTCTACGATCAGAGACGGCGACGAGGATTAATGATCACCGAGCCAAAGCCAAGAAGTTGTACGATTTCAAGCACAAGAAGCCCACCGTTTACCGCGCAGGTGACCTTGTGTTGGTAAAGAACGAGCCTTACAGCACGGGCACGTCACGAAAATTGGAGCCCCTGTATAAAGGTCCGTTTGTCATAAGCAAGTTGTTGCTTAAAATATAACCATCCTTACAGAAGGAAAAACGGAATAATCAGAAATATTGGGTTTTAGCCAAGTATCTGTAAGTGCAACTATTTGTGAATCGAGGATAGACTGTTAAGCTTAGTACGCAGGAACTAGAATTATTTCTGATAGAAATTTACACATTATTTCTAATGTGTATCCTAAGACCCTGCGTGCCCCTTAAAAATACCGGAAAAATCCCAAAAACGCACAAAAAATGGCAAAACAAAAAGGTAAAAGAGTAATACGGGCACACTTGTGCCTAGAAATAATGTGCTGCTCATTTTTTCTAGCAGAAATTCAGCTGTTCAATGCCATCCACACGATCCACTTCAATGTAATCGATGTGGCAACTCTCAAAATTTTTTGAGTATACATTTCTAGCTGCTGCATATACTCATTAGAAATGTCTCTAGAAATTATGTCCAGAAATTATTTCTAGCGTTTTTTTTATATGGAGTTTGACACAACTAGAAATATTTCTAGTTCCTGCGTACTAAGCTTTAACATATAATTTGGAAAGTTTACTGTTAAGGTCTCTAACGTTTTGATAGGCAAAGCTTAATGCATAAATTAGTTTTCTGCCACCGAGTTGGAGGCAACAGGGTGGCTAACAGGCGGTGCACTACTTATCTTAATAATCTTATTATTATTAATTGGCCTATTCTCATACGCCTTTAGAACAAGCTGCTGCGGCCAGAACTTTTCCAAACAAATTGTCAAAAAAAGTTCAGGCTCAACTTGAAAGAAGATATCTTTCGGGCGTGTTTAAATTTAAACTTCTCATCAAAAATAAGGAGAGAATCAATTTTACTTTTAACATAAGCTGAAACATCATCCTATGAAGTATCGAATACATTTATTAAATGGCATAACAACAAGAGACTTGGGAGCCCCGGCTGTACCGCCAGTAGGATAACTAGGCACACAAGCTGTCGAACCAGAGGGCTCACGTAGAGGATCATTTATAGAAGTAACGGTGGTAAGGCTATTAGTGGGATTTCTTGCCTGCGAGTTAAATACCATTAGTGGGCAAGCAATAGGAGTTATGGGATAAATTCTAGACACCAGAAGTAGCTAGCTGGGCAAGAAAGGTGGAAAGGCGGGTAAAGACCCGAAGTCTTTTTACGCTTCGGAGATTCAGTCTTGCCATTTTTTATATTATTCTCAAGCTCTTTAAAGCCGTATGCAGATTGTTGAAGGCAACATGCATAGACTTCAAACCTTAATGAGTCGGCCTAATGCATTAGGAAGTTTCCTTCTCGACTACAATGCAGCTCTCACAAAACCATTTAAGGCCTGTGTCTGCAACTAAGTAGTCCCTTATTTTGGCCGTAAAGCCAGCACACGTCTGCACCGACGCACAGTGGCGCCCGTAGAACAAGTCAAGTGTCAAAAATCAAAAATTGCATGTGCCTCTAAAAAATATTGAATGAAACTACTTTATAGGAAATTTTCCAGCGATTTCAAATCTGCAATCCATAATGTAACCGGATTTTTTGTTTAGAAGATATAGCTTTTCAAAGTTGTCTGATTTTTGTGTTACATAAAAATCACAATTTTAAGGTAAATTGGTCGGCTTTGAGATACAATATCTCAAAAACTAAGTTACGGATCGTCATTATTTTCGGTTTTATTGATAGATCTATTTATTAAGAAAAGAATAAAAAATGGCCAGGCAAATCAATATTTACCAACTATCCACTCTTTCACTATTTGTCAACTTTGATGGAAAATAAAAAAAAATTATCACATTTACATCTGCCATATTTTCAAAATTATTTCTTTGATTATTCCTTTATCTAATGCAAAAAGTTTCAGCTGCCCGTTTTTGCCCCTTTTTTTTTTAGATATAAAATAGTGAAACAAGACATAGTTCCAAAAATGTGTTGCATGCATTTTTGAGCAATTTATGACATATAACCGTGAAAACCCATTTTTATTGTTGTTGTTTCGTTCGTTATTGTTAAGATACTTGATTTTTGTTTTTCATTCTGTAATGCTTACCTGAGATCATTTGTCAAATCCTGGTCCCTAAATTCAGGTGCAGTTACAGGATATACAAATAACTTACCAGGTACGCACCGAATACAGAAATTGCGTTAGCGTACAACTAGTCACACATCCCATTCAGGTAGGCACAAATCTTATTCGGACACGTGCCAAGTACCCAAATTGCATAAATTGACCTTATTGACCTGGACCTATACAAACAATAGGTAAATTTGTTAGGCATGAAAGCTAACTCTTTTCTTGAACCCTTAATCCAAACGGTATCTATCAGGTAATAGATTAGACTACATATTGAAAAAAAAAACTATAATCCTGGATTAGTCTACGACTGAAAGTTGGCGAGACAAGTACTGTATTACACTTCAAATACGCCGTTGAACAACCATAAATTATTTGACCTGTTTAGGAAGTCAAAAACAGTAACGAATTTCACGGAAGCTGCCTTCGAAGAACTTGATAGTTTATACGGCAATGTACAGAGAAGTGAAAATTTAAAACAAAAACTTGCCTTGACTTATGCCAGACTAAACTCAAGATGGATGCAAGCAAACAGAATGATGGAGAGATTCAACACCAAACACCAGGACTGGCCTTATAGTGATACCATCCTGACCCCGACAGTCCATAAAATATTGGCGCATGGCAAAGATATAATTGAGTGTCAGTCTTTGCCAATTGGAGAGCTTTCTGAAGAAGCACAGGAATCATTAAATAAATTTAATAAAAAATACAGATTGCTAAACACTTTCAAAACATCAAGGGTGAGACAAAATGAGGACCTCTTCAACATGCTAGCAGCATCTTCAGATCCACTTATTTTATCACTGAGGCATGTTAAGTCACGAAAAGAATTAGAAAGTACTTATAGTTCAGAGATGATTAGTCTTTTAGATATACCATCTTCTACGGATTGTGATGAATATTTTACAAAAAATTAAAAAAAAAAAATTAAAAAAAAAATTATTTTTAATTATTATAATATTAATTTTAAATTAGTAAAACCATTAAAACAATAAAAATCAGAAAATTTAAATAATATTTTTTTTCCTTCCCGTAAAATTGGTTTTTTCACAAGTTTCAACTTTGCATACCCATAAATAGGCACTCAAAAATCGTAGAATTCATTTCAAATGCTCATTTTATAGGTTGATTAATTATCTATCAGATGCTTTTTAGGTTGATCGATTATCTCATTTGGTTCAAAAGTTATGATTTTTGCATAAAAAAAAAACTCAAATGGCGCCACTGTGCGACGCGACGACCGGCACATTTCACGGCCAGGGTATAAAAATGATTCCGTTTGACTCGTGTGTGCACGTGCACAAAAACCAAGCAAAAGAGAGAGAGAGAGAAAACACAGCAACTTAATTTCACTGCGGTCACAGACTGGCCGGCGACCAATTTATTCCGCTTCTTTAAGAGACTCTTACCCACCAATCCTAACTATATGTATAACGATGACTCTTCCTCGAGAGGGGCTATTCCCTTTATCTTATCTCCTTGTGATATTCCTCTTTTACTGACCGCGTTGCCTGTCTTATCCTTAAACCGTTTTCTTAAACCTTTTTTTTGCCCTTTACTTCTCCGCGTATGCGTCTGCTCACTTTCATAGGTAAATTGCCACTCCTCGCCCATACTTCGGCTTCGGCCCAAGTTGCAGTTTTTGCCTCTCCCCACGCTTGCTCATGACCGTGGTGGATTTGATGATCGCAGCTGGCGCGCTGCCTCTTGCGACCCTGCGTTTTGGGGCGGTTACATTTAAATTCTACTACGATGTTTCGAACGTTAGGAGTTCATTAAAAAAAGTAAGTCTAATCACACCCCTTGCGTTTATTAAATATAAATACTGCGCGCTCCTTGCGTCTTACAAAAGTTATAACTATTGCTTAAACAAACGATGCGCTTCGTGCGACTTAAAAATTATAAATATAATGTAGGTAACTTAAACAACCGATGCGCCTTTTGCGACTAAAAAATTATAAATATAATACAAAAATGTAAATTAAATCATTGATGCGCCCCCTTTGCGGCTTAAAAGTATTAAAATATTGAATATAAATTAAATCAACAATGCGCTCGTTTGCGACTTTAAAACTATAAATATAAATTAGACAACCTTCGTGAAACCAGCGATGCGCTTCTGTGCGGCTTTAAAACTTATAAGTAGAAACTCAACAATCCTTTGTGAGGAGGCCGATGCGGCCTACTTCACACCCTCCCCCGCCCTTTCTTTGATAGCGTGACGACTACGGGCCTGTATGCTTTCCTCGTCACGCCGTGTAGCTCCACGTCCACCTTCACCTTGAACTTGGACCGGCGGGATCTCGACGTACACTTTCCCAACGCTTCTGATATGGCCTCGACCGCGGCGTCGCGACGCGTCGGTCAGCTCGTCCTCGTCCGGGAAGACAGCCCAATTGGCGGGGCGTACCGCCCACATTTTCCACGGTAATAGCGAAACACAAACAACATATAATTTCGTCCGCTTTTTTACCCCCGTCCATTTTTGATGACCGCGTGCTTCACAATATTACAGCTCGAGTAACTCGAGTAACTCGAATGTCTTCGGCTTTGCCAAATTGTTCATTCCGTTTTACGCTTCATTTATTCTAATTCATTTTTACTGAGTGCCGTATGGAATGAAGCAACACGCATCGATGTTCATATTCATTCGTTTCGTTTTGTGCCTCGCACTCACTCAACTCAATTCAATTCGAATTCATTCAACTTGGCGTATGTTGTGAAAGCAGCCATGCAGACCTCTATTAACAACACAACAAAATGTTTTCAGTTTGAGCTATTATACGCTTATGAGCCTCGAGATATATTGCAAAACACTCTGAAAAGCATTATCCAAAGTCAGGAGCAGAAAATGTTAACTGATGCCGAGCTTGGTAGTCTACGATCAGAGACGGCGACGAGGATTAATGATCACCGAGCCAAAGCCAAGAAGTTGTACGATTTCAAGCACAAGAAGCCCACCGTTTACCGCGCAGGTGACCTTGTGTTGGTAAAGAACGAGCCTTACAGCACGGGCACGTCACGAAAATTGGAGCCCCTGTATAAAGGTCCGTTTGTCATAAGCAAGTTGTTGCTTAAAATATAACCATCCTTACAGAAGGAAAAACGGAATAATCAGAAATATTGGGTTTTAGCCAAGTATCTGTAAGTGCAACTATTTGTGAATCGAGGATAGACTGTTAAGCTTAGTACGCAGGAACTAGAATTATTTCTGATAGAAATTTACACATTATTTCTAATGTGTATCCTAAGACCCTGCGTGCCCCTTAAAAATACCGGAAAAATCCCAAAAACGCACAAAAAATGGCAAAACAAAAAGGTAAAAGAGTAATACGGGCACACTTGTGCCTAGAAATAATGTGCTGCTCATTTTTTCTAGCAGAAATTCAGCTGTTCAATGCCATCCACACGATCCACTTCAATGTAATCGATGTGGCAACTCTCAAAATTTTTTGAGTATACATTTCTAGCTGCTGCATATACTCATTAGAAATGTCTCTAGAAATTATGTCCAGAAATTATTTCTAGCGTTTTTTTTATATGGAGTTTGACACAACTAGAAATATTTCTAGTTCCTGCGTACTAAGCTTTAACATATAATTTGGAAAGTTTACTGTTAAGGTCTCTAACGTTTTGATAGGCAAAGCTTAATGCATAAATTAGTTTTCTGCCACCGAGTTGGAGGCAACAGGGTGGCTAACAGGCGGTGCACTACTTATCTTAATAATCTTATTATTATTAATTGGCCTATTCTCATACGCCTTTAGAACAAGCTGCTGCGGCCAGAACTTTTCCAAACAAATTGTCAAAAAAGTTCAGGCTCAACTTGAAAGAAGATATCTTTCGGGCGTGTTTAAATTTAAACTTCTCATCAAAAATAAGGAGAGAATCAATTTTACTTTTAACATAAGCTGAAACATCATCCTATGAAGTATCGAATACATTTATTAAATGGCATAACAACAAGAGACTTGGGAGCCCCGGCTGTACCGCCAGTAGGATAACTAGGCACACAAGCTGTCGAACCAGAGGGCTCACGTAGAGGATCATTTATAGAAGTAACGGTGGTAAGGCTATTAGTGGGATTTCTTGCCTGCGAGTTAAATACCATTAGTGGGCAAGCAATAGGAGTTATGGGATAAATTCTAGACACCAGAAGTAGCTAGCTGGGCAAGAAAGGTGGAAAGGCGGGTAAAGACCCGAAGTCTTTTTACGCTTCGGAGATTCAGTCTTGCCATTTTTTATATTATTCTCAAGCTCTTTAAAGCCGTATGCAGATTGTTGAAGGCAACATGCATAGACTTCAAACCTTAATGAGTCGGCCTAATGCATTAGGAAGTTTCCTTCTCGACTACAATGCAGCTCTCACAAAACCATTTAAGGCCTGTGTCTGCAACTAAGTAGTCCCTTATTTTGGCCGTAAAGCCAGCACACGTCTGCACCGACGCACAGTGGCGCCCGTAGAACAAGTCAAGTGTCAAAAATCAAAAATTGCATGTGCCTCTAAAAAATATTGAATGAAACTACTTTATAGGAAATTTTCCAGCGATTTCAAATCTGCAATCCATAATGTAACCGGATTTTTTGTTTAGAAGATATAGCTTTTCAAAGTTGTCTGATTTTTTGTGTTACATAAAAATCACAATTTTAAGGTAAATTGGTCGGCTTTGAGATACAATATCTCAAAAACTAAGTTACGGATCGTCATTATTTTCGGTTTTATTGATAGATCTATTTATTAAGAAAAGAATAAAAAATGGCCAGGCAAATCAATATTTACCAACTATCCACTCTTTCACTATTTGTCAACTTTGATGGAAAATAAAAAAAATTATCACATTTTACATCTGCCATATTTTCAAAATTATTTCTTTGATTATTCCTTTATCTAATGCAAAAAGTTTCAGCTGCCCGTTTTTGCCCCTTTTTTTTTTAGATATAAAATAGTGAAACAAGACATAGTTCCAAAAATGTGTTGCATGCATTTTTGAGCAATTTATGACATATAACCGTGAAAACCCATTTTTATTGTTGTTGTTTCGTTCGTTATTGTTAAGATACTTGATTTTTGTTTTTCATTCTGTAATGCTTACCTGAGATCATTTGTCAAATCCTGGTCCCTAAATTCAGGTGCAGTTACAGGATATACAAATAACTTACCAGGTACGCACCGAATACAGAAATTGCGTTAGCGTACAACTAGTCACACATCCCATTCAGGTAGGCACAAATCTTATTCGGACACGTGCCAAGTACCCAAATTGCATAAATTGACCTTATTGACCTGGACCTATACAAACAATAGGTAAATTTGTTAGGCATGAAAGCTAACTCTTTTCTTGAACCCTTAATCCAAACGGTATCTATCAGGTAATAGATTAGACTACATATTGAAAAAAAAACTATAATCCTGGATTAGTCTACGACTGAAAGTTGGCGAGACAAGTACTGTATTACACTTCAAATACGCCGTTGAACAACCATAAATTATTTGACCTGTTTAGGAAGTCAAAAACAGTAACGAATTTCACGGAAGCTGCCTTCGAAGAACTTGATAGTTTATACGGCAATGTACAGAGAAGTGAAAATTTAAAACAAAAACTTGCCTTGACTTATGCCAGACTAAACTCAAGATGGATGCAAGCAAACAGAATGATGGAGAGATTCAACACCAAACACCAGGACTGGCCTTATAGTGATACCATCCTGACCCCGACAGTCCATAAAATATTGGCGCATGGCAAAGATATAATTGAGTGTCAGTCTTTGCCAATTGGAGAGCTTTCTGAAGAAGCACAGGAATCATTAAATAAATTTAATAAAAAATACAGATTGCTAAACACTTTCAAAACATCAAGGGTGAGACAAAATGAGGACCTCTTCAACATGCTAGCAGCATCTTCAGATCCACTTATTTCATCACTGAGGCATGTTAAGTCACGAAAAGAATTAGAAAGTACTTATAGTTCAGAGATGATTAGTCTTTTAGATATACCATCTTCTACGGATTGTGATGAATATTTACAAAAAATTAGAAAAAAAAATTTAAAAAAAAAATTATTTTTAATTATTATAATATTAATTTTAAATTATAAAAACCATTAAAACAATAAAAATCAGAAAATTTAAATAATATTTTTTTTCCTTCCCGTAAAATTGGTTTTTTCACAAGTTTCAACTTTGCATACCCATAAATAGGCACTCAAAAATCGTAGAATTCGTTTCAAATGCTCATTTTATAGGTTGATTAATTATCTATCAGATGCTTTTTAGGTTGATCGATTATCTCATTTGGTTCAAAAGTTATGATTTTTGCATCGAAAAAAACTCAAATGGCGCCACTGTGCGACGCGACGACCGGCACATTTCACGGCCAGGGTATAAAAATGATTCCGTTTGACTCGTGTGTGCACGTGCACAAAAACCAAGCAAAAGAGAGAGAGAGAGAAAACACAGCAACTAAATTTCACTGCGGTCACAGACTGGCCGGCGACCAATTTATTCCGCTTCTTTAAGAGACCCTTACCCACCAATCCTAACTATATATATAACGATGACTCTACTCCGAGAGGGGCTATTCCCTTTATCTTATCTCCTTGTGATATTCCTCTTTTACTGACCGCGTTGCCTGTCTTATCCTTAAACCGTTTTCTTAAACCTTTTTTTTGCCCTTTACTTCTCCGCGTATGCGTCTGCTCACTTTCATAGGTAAATTGCCACTCCTCGCCCATACTTCGGCTTCGGCCCAAGTTGCAGTTTTTGCCTCTCCCCACGCTTGCTCATGACCGTGGTGGATTTGATGATCGCAGCTGGCGCGCTGCCTCTTGCGACCCTGCGTTTTGGGGCGGTTACATTTAAATTCTACTACGATGTTTCGAACGTTAGGAGTTCATTAAAAAAAGTAAGTCTAATCACACCCCTTGCGTTTATTAAATATAAATACTGCGCGCTCCTTGCGTCTTACAAAAGTTATAACTATTGCTTAAACAACCGATGCGCTTCGTGCGACTTAAAATTATAAATATAATGTAGGTAACTTAAACAACCGATGCGCCTTTTGCGACTAAAAAATTATAAATATAATACAAAAATGTAAATTAAGTCATTGATGCGCCCCCTTTGCGGCTTAAAAGTATAAAAATAATGAATATAAATTAAATCAACAATGCGCTCGTTTGCGACTTTAAAACTATAAATATAAATTAGACAACCTTCGTGAAACCAGCGATGCGCTTCTGTGCGGCTTTAAAACTTATAAGTAGAAACTCAACAATCCTTTGTGAGGAGGCCGATGCGGCCTACTTCACACCCTCCCCCGCCCTTTCTTTGATAGCGTGACGACTACGGGCCTGTATGCTTTCCTCGTCACGCCGTGTAGCTCCACGTCCACCTTCACCTTGAACCTGGACCGGCGGGATCTCGACGTACACTTTCCCAACGCTTCTGATATGGCCTCGACCGCGGCGTCGCGACGCGTCGGTCAGCTCGTCCTCGTCCGGGAAGACAGCCCAATTGGCGGGGCGTACCGCCCACATTTTCCACGGTAATACCTGCCCCTGGGTTGGCGGCTCTACCTCGGCCCCTACAGATTCCAGGCCCTCCTCCCACAAATCTATGACATTCTTGGGCGGGATGACTGCGTCGTCTGCTCCTCGCTCCTCCTCGTTTGTTCCTGTCGCGTTTTCTCCGGCCCTTTAACCAGAAACATTATTGGTTCCCGAACATGACGGCCAAGGTTGATTCCTTTATACAAAATTGTTTAAAGTGTATTACGTTTACAGTCCCTTCCCATGCCAAAAATAGAACTTTACACAACATACCAAAGAAACCAGTGCCATTTGACACCCTGCATATTGATCATTTTGGGCCTCTGCCATCTATTGTTTCCAAGAAGAAACATATTTTGGTGGTTATTGACAGTTTTACTAAGTTCGTCAAATTGTTCTCGGTAAATACAGCTAGTAGTAAAGAGGTCTGTGCATGTCTGAGTAAATATTTTGAAAACTATAGTTGACCTCGTCGAACCATAAGTGATAGAGGATCGTGTTTTACCTCGTGTTTTACCTTCTTCAGCAGCGAGGTAGTGATATTGATGCGTTGACAGAATATTTGGATGAAAAAGTGATTGTTAATCGCGATCTAGTTGAAATTCGTAAAAAGGCGTTTAACAAAATCGATGAAAGTCAAAGGAAAAGTGCTGAGCAATTTGAGAAAGAGCATAAGGCTCATTTGAAGTTCGCAGTTGATGATTTTGTTGTATTAAGAAACATTGATACCACGATTGGCACAAATAAAAAATTTGTACCCAAGTACAAAAGTCCATATTGCGTAACGAAGGTATTACCGAATGATATTTACGTTGTTAAAGATATTGAAAATGGTCAGATCACCCAAGTTCTATATGAAGGCATAGTTGAGGCATGTCGGTTGCGGAAATGGGCAGATTGGCGTGATCAGTGTGGAGATTGCTCTGACTCTGCATAATTTTTTTTTTTTAATATTCTTATTATTTTATTTATTTGTTAACTAGTTTTAATTATTAATGTATTTTTTTAATTTATTTAGACATTTACTAATAATTTACGATTGTAATAAGAAATATGTAGATCGAGGACGATCTAAATTGTCAGGTTGGCCGAGCTGTTAAGCCCGGGTCCCACTATCGGCGCAAGGTACCAATTTTCGGCTTTTTTCATGTACCGATAATGTGACCGCATTAAATATTATGAAATGCGCCAATCATGGCCGATATTGTGCCTACAATGCACAACCAAAAACGAACCAGTTGCGCCGATAATGTGAACGCTATAATGTTTGATAAAGAGCAAAAAAAATTAAAAAATGCGCCGATTTTTATCGGGCACTTGAGCACCGAACGAATACACCAATCAACACCAATATATCAATATTTTCAGCAAATTTTTAAATATGAATTCGAAAGTCTTTGATTAATCGATCTTCGATTTATCGATCTTAAACCAACATCTCTACTGCTTGCAAAAATATGTATAGATAACATATGTTCGGTAAGTTGCATACAATAAAATTAAAGTGCATTCATTTATGAAGTAATTAATTAATAAATTTTAGAAATGAGTTCAGACGACGAGGTTTTTGAAGACATTATGAATAATGTGATTGATGAAACCATTTCTTCCACACCCTGCAAGACAAAAAAACGAAAAAAACCACAAATAGCGTCATCGTGGACAAATGAAAGCACAACGAATTTGATGCAGGCCACTGAAATACACAATTGTACTTCGGAATATTCCTGCCCAGAATATAAAGATCGCGCCAAAAGAGATAAAGCTTGGAATGACATCGCGGAGAAATTTCCAACCCAAGCAGTTGAAGGCTGCAAAGCAAAATGGGCGAATATAAAAACGGCATTTTCAAATGTAAAGAAAAAAATGACAGCTAAATCAGGCCAAGCGGCCGGTAACGCTTTGCCACATTGGCCGTTTTGGTCAGCTATGCAATTCTACTGTTTGCATGATCGCTACAAGAGTAGTTCGTCCATCTCAACAATAGATGTGGATGCAGATGTAACGCTACTACCAACAGCTGCCCGAAGTGAGACAAAATCCAAATCCTCTGCATCTGATGAATCAGTGGCAACAGATGCAATGGAGAGCGCACTGCAATTTTTAAATAAAGAAGAAGACCACTGGCATGGAGTGGGCATGTATCTTGCACTGCAAATGCGTGAATTATCAAAAAGAAATAAGAGAGCAGCAAATAAACTTCACGCGGAATTAATTCAAGTAGCTATGAATGCTGTCTTGCAAGAAGATGAGGAAAATGTATCATAATATGTTTATTTATAAGTACAAATAAATAAAATTCATTTAAAGATTATAAAAGTGCGTATATTCTGTTAAGTGTCTGTTTTTGTTATATAAATTTATACTGCCATGGCAATTCGCCGTCTGTTGACATGAAATAGTTTTCAAATTCTTCACGAATAGTTTTTGCTTCATTGCTTATGTAGGAAATTGATATATTCTCTGAGGCGCTTTCAAAGGTAGGTATGGAAATATTAACGCGTGCACCTTCAATAATATTTCCATCCTCAGTGCAGCGATCTACCAATCCTGTAGCATAACTTGCATTTTTGGTCATTAAAAAATTGTGTAATGCGCAACATGCTAACGTCACTCTTGTTGTTTTATTTGGATTCAGCTTTATTGGTCGTGAAAATATTTCGAAGCGCTTCATCATGATTCCAAATGCGTTCTCGACTATTCTCCTAGCCCTTGATAACCTATAGTTAAAAATACGTTTACTACCAGATAAAATGCGACCAGGATACGGCTTCAACAAATAATTTTCCATTTTAAATGCATCGTCTGCCACTAAAACAGAAGGTACATTCATTTCACGACCTAATAAATGACGAGGAGGTGGTAAATTTAGAGCATTCGTATCGAGGGCATGCTGCAGAGAGCATTTACTGAAAACACCACCATCTGAAATACGCCCGTTGCAGCCGACGTCAATATACAAATATTTATAGCTGGCATCAACAACAGCCATAAGCACTATGCTGTGAGTTCCTTTGTAGTTGTAAAACGTACTTCCTGATTTTGCTGGTGCGATCATTACCACATGCTTTCCGTCAACTGCTCCTATGCAGTTAGGAAAGTTCCATAATAAATCGAATTTCGAAGCAACTTCAGCCCATTCTTCTTTTGTTGAAGGTATCTAAACAAAGGTAAATTTGAAAAATATACATATAGATTTGGTAAAGCATGTGTTCCTACCTTCAGGTAAGTATTTTTAAGTTGACTGTAAATCGCATCACAAACTTCAGGAACAAATTTTGAGATAGTGTTCGGGGCAATACGGAAAAAAGCTGAAAGACTTTTGTAGCTATCGCCCGTGGCCAAAAAGCGGAGAGTGCAGGCCAAACGATGACTGGCTGGAATAGCTTGACGAAAACATGTATCTCTTTTTTTAATCAGTGGGGAAATTAGCTGCAGTAACTCATTAAAATTGTTTTCGTTCATTCGCACGTAATTTTTAAAAAGAAACTTTTGATTATCGACTTCTCGAAATTCACGTAAAGTCGTTTCATATGCACCTTTACTATTTCTTCTTTCCAGCCAATTTCTCACCCAAATACTACGTTGTTTTGGATTTCTTTTACGTTTTTGGTTTTTTTTTTTAGCTTTAATGTTGCAATGATCAAAATAGCAACTGCAACTTTTTTTTTCTTTAAATTATCCATATTTTAAAATAAATAAGAAATTTTACTGCAAATAGCTGATTGAGCACAACCGTGTGACCGCGTTGCGCCGATTATCGTAGCAGAACATTTAACGCCGATATGCGCAGATAAAAAATGTCACAATATGCGCCGATAATGTGACTGCTAAGAATAGACTCAAAATTTTGTTTGCACTTTGCGCCGATGTAGACCAATAAAAATCGGTACAAATTGTGCTATTTGCGCCGATAGTGGGACCCCGGCTTTAGGCTGTATTGGGTAATATGAGTATTCAACTATGGTTAGTTAATACCATGTAATATATAATCGCCCTATCGATAGTATTGCATAGTTAATATGTGCGTCAAGTTAGCAACGACTATCGCCAGCAACGAATATCGGATATCGACTCACGAGTTGGGACCACCGATTAATTTGGTGTTTTTGTACGTTTTTCAGCATGGAATCAAATAAAAATTGATGCAGAAATGTTAAAAAATGAATTATTTATTGTTTTCATGCACCGTTTGGCATATTTCAGCTTTTGAATTGGGTAAAATTAGCTATAAAAAAATTGCATTTCCAGCATATCTTAAATATCTCACTCAGAAATAATGGCCCCGAATACGGCTTATACACGATAAAAGCCTACAATTTCACCTATTTTATGGTAAAAATTTTAGGAAAATCGTCCATTCAGTTTTTGAGTAATTTGCGAATGAGTGCAGCTACCTCGAAACCAGCCCCATACAAAATGACCGCCAAAATCAATGCTTGGTTCTCAAGCTCTAATAACTTTTTTCAGAGATAATGGCCCTGAATGCACGCTACACCAAATTAAAGCTACATGTTTCAGGAAGCTATAACAATTAAGTTTAGAGAGATCGTACATACAGATTTTGAGAAAATTAATTAATGTAAGTCAACCTTTTTTGTTCATTAAAAAGGCCTATAGAGTTAGTAGTTCCAGCATGAGCTGAACTACTGCGCAACAGAAAGCTGGAAGATATGGCGGGGGATATATGCGAAAGCAACTATATGCAACTAGGTGGCACTTTTTTGCTCAAAAACTAAAATCGTTGCTAACTTTTATCTTTTTTCCAAGATAATGGCCCAAGTTGCACGGTAGTTAAGGATAAAGGCCCTATTTTTCCCATTCTTTTGCTGTTTAAATCATAAAAATTGACCATTCAGTTTTTGAGAAAATTGCATTTATGTGTTTTTTTCTCATTTTATGTGAAACATCCATATATACATCGCTAGACGCGCCATCGCAAACAAGAGCTGCCATACTAACAAAAAATTTACTAATTATTGACTTTTATCAATTTAAATTACTTAATACTAACTATAGTGATGCATAATTGTCATTACTTAAACATTCTTCAGCTATTTATCACGCATTATCTATGTAAATACCATTATGTACGTTTTGACTTTTCAGCCAAAGCAACATATGTGCATATAAGCAACTAGGTGGCACTTTTTTGCTCAAAAACTAAAATCGTTGCTAACTTTTATCTTTTTTCCAAGATAATGGCCCAAGTTGCACGGTAGTTAAGGATAAAGGCCCTATTTTTCCCATTCTTTTGCTGTTTAAATCATAAAAATTGACCATTCAGTTTTTGAGAAAATTGCATTTATGTGTTTTTTTTTCTCATTTTATGTGAAACATCCATATATACATCGCTAGACGCGCCATCGCAAACAAGAGCTGCCATACTAACAAAAATTTACTAATTATTGACTTTTATCAATTTAAATTACTTAATACTAACTATAGTGATGCATAATTGTCATTACTTAAACATTCTTCAGCTATTTATCACGCATTATCTATGTAAATACCATTATGTACGTTTTGACTTTTCAGCCAAAGCAACATATGTGCATATAAGCAACTAGGTGGCACTTTTTTGCTCAAAAACTAAAATCGTTGCTAACTTTTATCTTTTTTCCAAGATAATGGCCCAAGTTGCACGGTAGTTAAGGATAAAGGCCCTATTTTTCCCATTCTTTTGCTGTTTAAATCATAAAAATTGACCATTCAGTTTTTGAGAAAATTGCATTTATGTGTTTTTTTTTCTCATTTTATGTGAAACATCCATATATACATCGCTAGACGCGCCATCGCAAACAAGAGCTGCCATACTAACAAAAAATTTACTAATTATTGACTTTTATCAATTTAAATTACTTAATACTAACTATAGTGATGCATAATTGTCATTACTTAAACATTCTTCAGCTATTTATCACGCATTATCTATGTAAATACCATTATGTACGTTTTGACTTTTCAGCCAAAGCAACATATGTGCATATAAGCAACTAGGTGGCACTTTTTTGCTCAAAAACTAAAATCGTTGCTAACTTTTATCTTTTTTCCAAGATAATGGCCCAAGTTGCACGGTAGTTAAGGATAAAGGCCCTATTTTTCCCATTCTTTTGCTGTTTAAATCATAAAAATTGACCATTCAGTTTTTGAGAAAATTGCATTTATGTGTTTTTTTTCTCATTTTATGTGAAACATCCATATATACATCGCTAGACGCGCCATCGCAAACAAGAGCTGCCATACTAACAAAAAATTTACTAATTATTGACTTTTATCAATTTAAATTACTTAATACTAACTATAGTGATGCATAATTGTCATTACTTAAACATTCTTCAGCTATTTATCACGCATTATCTATGTAAATACCATTATGTACGTTTTGACTTTTCAGCCAAAGCAACATATGTGCATATAAGCAACTAGGTGGCACTTTTTTGCTCAAAAACTAAAATCGTTGCTAACTTTTATCTTTTTTCCAAGATAATGGCCCAAGTTGCACGGTAGTTAAGGATAAAGGCCCTATTTTTCCCATTCTTTTGCTGTTTAAATCATAAAAATTGACCATTCAGTTTTTGAGAAAATTGCATTTATGTGTTTTTTTTCTCATTTTATGTGAAACATCCATATATACATCGCTAGACGCGCCATCGCAAACAAGAGCTGCCATACTAACAAAAAATTTACTAATTATTGACTTTTATCAATTTAAATTACTTAATACTAACTATAGTGATGCATAATTGTCATTACTTAAACATTCTTCAGCTATTTATCACGCATTATCTATGTAAATACCATTATGTACGTTTTGACTTTTCAGCCAAAGCAACATATGTGCATATAAGCAACTAGGTGGCACTTTTTTGCTCAAAAACTAAAATCGTTGCTAACTTTTATCTTTTTTCCAAGATAATGGCCCAAGTTGCACGGTAGTTAAGGATAAAGGCCCTATTTTTCCCATTCTTTTGCTGTTTAAATCATAAAAATTGACCATTCAGTTTTTGAGAAAATTGCATTTATGTGTTTTTTTTCTCATTTTATGTGAAACATCCATATATACATCGCTAGACGCGCCATCGCAAACAAGAGCTGCCATACTAACAAAAAATTTACTAATTATTGACTTTTATCAATTTAAATTACTTAATACTAACTATAGTGATGCATAATTGTCATTACTTAAACATTCTTCAGCTATTTATCACGCATTATCTATGTAAATACCATTATGTACGTTTTGACTTTTCAGCCAAAGCAACATATGTGCATATAAGCAACTAGGTGGCACTTTTTTGCTCAAAAACTAAAATCGTTGCTAACTTTTATCTTTTTTCCAAGATAATGGCCCAAGTTGCACGGTAGTTAAGGATAAAGGCCCTATTTTTCCCATTCTTTTGCTGTTTAAATCATAAAAATTGACCATTCAGTTTTTGAGAAAATTGCATTTATGTGTTTTTTTTCTCATTTTATGTGAAACATCCATATATACATCGCTAGACGCGCCATCGCAAACAAGAGCTGCCATACTAACAAAAAATTTACTAATTATTGACTTTTATCAATTTAAATTACTTAATACTAACTATAGTGATGCATAATTGTCATTACTTAAACATTCTTCAGCTATTTATCACGCATTATCTATGTAAATACCATTATGTACGTTTTGACTTTTCAGCCAAAGCAACATATGTGCATATAAGCAACTAGGTGGCACTTTTTTGCTCAAAAACTAAAATCGTTGCTAACTTTTATCTTTTTTCCAAGATAATGGCCCAAGTTGCACGGTAGTTAAGGATAAAGGCCCTATTTTTCCCATTCTTTTGCTGTTTAAATCATAAAAATTGACCATTCAGTTTTTGAGAAAATTGCATTTATGTGTTTTTTTTCTCATTTTATGTGAAACATCCATATATACATCGCTAGACGCGCCATCGCAAACAAGAGCTGCCATACTAACAAAAAATTTACTAATTATTGACTTTTATCAATTTAAATTACTTAATACTAACTATAGTGATGCATAATTGTCATTACTTAAACATTCTTCAGCTATTTATCACGCATTATCTATGTAAATACCATTATGTACGTTTTGACTTTTCAGCCAAAGCAACATATGTGCATATAAGCAACTAGGTGGCACTTTTTTGCTCAAAAACTAAAATCGTTGCTAACTTTTATCTTTTTTCCAAGATAATGGCCCAAGTTGCACGGTAGTTAAGGATAAAGGCCCTATTTTTCCCATTCTTTTGCTGTTTAAATCATAAAAATTGACCATTCAGTTTTTGAGAAATTGCATTTATGTGTTTTTTTTCTCATTTTATGTGAAACATCCATATATACATCGCTAGACGCGCCATCGCAAACAAGAGCTGCCATACTAACAAAAAATTTACTAATTATTGACTTTTATCAATTTAAATTACTTAATACTAACTATAGTGATGCATAATTGTCATTACTTAAACATTCTTCAGCTATTTATCACGCATTATCTATGTAAATACCATTATGTACGTTTTGACTTTTCAGCCAAAGCAACATATGTGCATATAAGCAACTAGGTGGCACTTTTTTGCTCAAAAACTAAAATCGTTGCTAACTTTTATCTTTTTTCCAAGATAATGGCCCAAGTTGCACGGTAGTTAAGGATAAAGGCCCTATTTTTCCCATTCTTTTGCTGTTTAAATCATAAAAATTGACCATTCAGTTTTTGAGAAAATTGCATTTATGTGTTTTTTTTCTCATTTTATGTGAAACATCCATATATACATCGCTAGACGCGCCATCGCAAACAAGAGCTGCCATACTAACAAAAAATTTACTAATTATTGACTTTTATCAATTTAAATTACTTAATACTAACTATAGTGATGCATAATTGTCATTACTTAAACATTCTTCAGCTATTTATCACGCATTATCTATGTAAATACCATTATGTACGTTTTGACTTTTCAGCCAAAGCAACATATGTGCATATAAGCAACTAGGTGGCACTTTTTTGCTCAAAAACTAAAATCGTTGCTAACTTTTATCTTTTTTCCAAGATAATGGCCCAAGTTGCACGGTAGTTAAGGATAAAGGCCCTATTTTTCCCATTCTTTTGCTGTTTAAATCATAAAAATTGACCATTCAGTTTTTGAGAAAATTGCATTTATGTGTTTTTTTTCTCATTTTATGTGAAACATCCATATATACATCGCTAGACGCGCCATCGCAAACAAGAGCTGCCATACTAACAAAAAATTTACTAATTATTGACTTTTATCAATTTAAATTACTTAATACTAACTATAGTGATGCATAATTGTCATTACTTAAACATTCTTCAGCTATTTATCACGCATTATCTATGTAAATACCATTATGTACGTTTTGACTTTTCAGCCAAAGCAACATATGTGCATATAAGCAACTAGGTGGCACTTTTTTGCTCAAAAACTAAAATCGTTGCTAACTTTTATCTTTTTTCCAAGATAATGGCCCAAGTTGCACGGTAGTTAAGGATAAAGGCCCTATTTTTCCCATTCTTTTGCTGTTTAAATCATAAAAATTGACCATTCAGTTTTTGAGAAAATTGCATTTATGTGTTTTTTTTCTCATTTTATGTGAAACATCCATATACATCGCTAGACGCGCCATCGCAAACAAGAGCTGCCATACTAACAAAAAATTTACTAATTATTGACTTTTATCAATTTAAATTACTTAATACTAACTATAGTGATGCATAATTGTCATTACTTAAACATTCTTCAGCTATTTATCACGCATTATCTATGTAAATACCATTATGTACGTTTTGACTTTTCAGCCAAAGCAACATATGTGCATATAAGCAACTAGGTGGCACTTTTTTGCTCAAAAACTAAAATCGTTGCTAACTTTTATCTTTTTTCCAAGATAATGGCCCAAGTTGCACGGTAGTTAAGGATAAAGGCCCTATTTTTCCCATTCTTTTGCTGTTTAAATCATAAAAATTGACCATTCAGTTTTTGAGAAAATTGCATTTATGTGTTTTTTTCTCATTTTATGTGAAACATCCATATATACATCGCTAGACGCGCCATCGCAAACAAGAGCTGCCATACTAACAAAAATTTACTAATTATTGACTTTTATCAATTTAAATTACTTAATACTAACTATAGTGATGCATAATTGTCATTACTTAAACATTCTTCAGCTATTTATCACGCATTATCTATGTAAATACCATTATGTACGTTTTGACTTTTCAGCCAAAGCAACATATGTGCATATAAGCAACTAGGTGGCACTTTTTTGCTCAAAAACTAAAATCGTTGCTAACTTTTATCTTTTTTCCAAGATAATGGCCCAAGTTGCACGGTAGTTAAGGATAAAGGCCCTATTTTTCCCATTCTTTTGCTGTTTAAATCATAAAAATTGACCATTCAGTTTTTGAGAAAATTGCATTTATGTGTTTTTTTTCTCATTTTATGTGAAACATCCATATATACATCGCTAGACGCGCCATCGCAAACAAGAGCTGCCATACTAACAAAAAATTTACTAATTATTGACTTTTATCAATTTAAATTACTTAATACTAACTATAGTGATGCATAATTGTCATTACTTAAACATTCTTCAGCTATTTATCACGCATTATCTATGTAAATACCATTATGTACGTTTTGACTTTTCAGCCAAAGCAACATATGTGCATATAAGCAACTAGGTGGCACTTTTTTGCTCAAAAACTAAAATCGTTGCTAACTTTTATCTTTTTTCCAAGATAATGGCCCAAGTTGCACGTAGTTAAGGATAAAGGCCCTATTTTTCCCATTCTTTTGCTGTTTAAATCATAAAATTGACCATTCAGTTTTTTGAGAAATTGCATTTATGTGTTTTTTTCTCATTTTATGTGAACATCCATATAACATCGCTAGACGCGCCATCGCAAACAAGAGCTGCCATTTTCCTTGAATTGAGATGGACACCTTGTGCGGCCGTCTCAAACAGGATCTTGTGCGTCCGAATAGTGTGTTGCCAAACATCAATTCGCAGGGCATTGCTTGGGCCGTCAAGGAATCGTATCGTTCACTGTTGGATTATACTCAAGGGCTATATTTACAATACGGCACTAATCTCATATACTCAATGTTAAACAGACAACTAATAAGTTTAACAAGGCACGAACTAATTACATTCCCGTATTTAATTATGTTAATTTTATTCCTTTTACTTTCTTGCTATTATAATTCACATGATATTATAATTTACATTCACAGTACGCCAAATAATCATGGTGAAATATATCTGTGCATTTCGTGGAGGTTGTTTTGTTATTGAACAGCTCACTGTAGAAGGCCAAATGCAGTGCTAATAACAGTAATCACAGTCTCCTGCACTTCCTGATGAAATTCACGTTCACGTTTTTGCAGTAAACGCTGGCGATCAGAGTTTGGCCCATCACTGTTGAAGAGATGAAGTTTTAGTTATTGGCGAAATGTTGATTATTCTAATCAATAACTTACGAGAATGTAATGGGCTTGGTAAGCATTAGTACAACCGATATTCCTGATAAGGTGGCTCTCTCTAGAGCGTTTGGTTCCAAAATCACGTTTAACAAGGCTTCTATTGTCTGTGCAGATTCAATAGTACGCAATATGGGATTTGAGCCAGCATTTGAATCGTTCTGCTGTTCCGTTTGACGCATTAAACGGCCTTAATGTATTAGATCACAGAAAAAGTCCGCAACATTTGAACGTTTATCGGTCTCTTGAGGATTACGCATAATTGCAATCAGTCTCTCAACAAGTTTATATTCAGTTAACCACTAGAAAAAAAAAAGGTTTCTGTTTATTTAAGTATGCAAAAAATTTTAACCAATTTTGTTACCTCGAATAGGTCGCGCCTTATATTACCACCATCGATGTCCTTCATCATTTGCATGATTAAATCAGGTATGACCGGTGTGTCAAAGTGTTTACAAATGAAATCCAAAAAGGTCTTTTGCGATTAAATATACTCCAAAAGTTGTAGGCACATATGTTGATACAAAAACCAATCTTGTTCAGGCTTTTTTGTAAAGAGCATGCTAAACGTTATACTAAAAAACGATGATAGCAATGGATTTAATGGTGGTTCCTTTTCTAGATATGAATACAGCAACTGCAACGTATCCGCATCAGACAGCAGCTTCTCATCCAGGGACGGCAGGCCACTGTAATAAATTTAATATGAATACAATACATATATATTTAAGTGGGCATGGGGTGTGGTTTTTTGGGGAGGGGCGTTACTTACAGAGCAAGTATCTCACATGACATATTTGCAAAGCGAAAACGCTGCGCCATGGGTACATCTTGTGGTGGTTCCGTTGCAATTAGCTCCACAAGGCGTCTTATTTCTTCGGGACGTGTGAATAGTTGATAAGCTTCTTTTTCGTTTTACATTCTTGCAGTATATCTTCCTCGTCGAGAAATTCCTCTAGCGTTAAACCCTACATACATAAGTACATACATATATTTTTGTTATGCTAAATATGGGCACAACATAAACAATATACGCACCTCCCACTCCAGCAGCGCATCTATTTCCGCTGAGGGCGCATAACCCTTGTCCCAAAAAATTGTTCGCACGTACGTCTTGGCGGTGACACTTTCGGGCTTGGGGATAAAAAAATGTGTAGAAAAACTAGCTTTTTTGTTTTAGCTTGCAGTTAGTATGTGTTGTTTGAGCACTGACTTCTTTTTATAGCGATTTTGCATGGACAGCACTTTTTACAGCGACTTTAATAATTTTTCACCCAAAAAATGCGTTGCCACGCTGATGTAAAATGGGTTATGTTATACTCAAAATGGCACTGTTGAACTCAATATGGAAAGTTATATGCTTAAAATGGCAAACACAATTAATCAAATGCATAATCTAATTAATTCCAGCAAACTAATCCACACTAATATCCTGCGTATATTATATGCATGTAAAACAAACATATTATATGCATGTCAAACAAACATGGCAACTTTGTATGTTAAGACATTAAGACAAGTTGGCAGCCTTATGTGTGTATATTTCCTTCGAATAACGGATCTCTTTTCGTAATTAATATTCTGCTGCTACTGCAAGGCGTGCGGCATTCAAAAACTACAACTAAGATGGACAACAACAGGCGCAAGATCGAGCTGGCTTCCCTCAAGGCCCAGCGCCTTGAGATTCAAAAAAGAGAGCGGCAGCTTAGAAACCAGCCGTGCACATGCCGCTGTCAACTAGTAATGACAGTGTTCAAAATGAAATTAAGAATATTAAGCAGCAGTTAGCCAATTTGCGAAATGAAATGGCGCAGCTAAAAACTTCAATGAAGCAGCAACGCCTTCGTGAAACGCAAGAAAAACGCCCAGGTCCACAACCAATGCAGCTGGAAAGCGTTAAAAATAACGATAATGAAGATATATAAGATTAATAATAATGTTATGTTTAATTAAATTTTTATTTTTATATTACTATTATTTTGAATGAAATTTTTTTTTTTTTTTTTTTATTATTTCTAAATACTATGCATTACTATTATTTTGAATGAAATTTTTATTTTTATTATTATTTATAAATAAAGAAACATAAATTTCAATGAACGACTATTCTTTTTGTTAACATAAAAAAATTAAATAAATTAGTTATTATTATTTCAGTGTGGAGTAACTGATTAGAAAATATATGGAATAATATGGTATATTTTCCCTCAATTCAAGAAAATGGCAGCTCTTGTTTGCGATGGCGCGTCTAGCGATGTATATATGGATGTTTCACATAAAATGAGAAAAAAACACATAAATGCAATTTTCTCAAAAACTGAATGGTCAATTTTTATGATTTAAACAGCAAAAGAATGGGAAAAATAGGGCCTTTATCCTTAACTACCGTGCAACTTGGGCCATTATCTTGGAAAAAAGATAAAAGTTAGCAACGATTTTAGTTTTTGAGCAAAAAGTGCCACCTAGTTGCTTATATGCACATATGTTGCTTTGGCTGAAAAGTCAAAACGTACATAATGGTATTTACATAGATAATGCGTGATAAATAGCTGAAGAATGTTTAAGTAATGACAATTATGCATCACTATAGTTAGTATTAAGTAATTTAAATTGATAAAAGTCAATAATTAGTAAATTTTTTGTTAGTATGGCAGCTCTTGTTTGCGATGGCGCGTCTAGCGATGTATATATGGATGTTTCACATAAAATGAGAAAAAAAACACATAAATGCAATTTTCTCAAAACTGAATGGTCAATTTTTATGATTTAAACAGCAAAAGAATGGGAAAAATAGGGCCTTTATCCTTAACTACCGTGCAACTTGGGCCATTATCTTGGAAAAAAAGATAAAAGTTAGCAACGATTTTAGTTTTTGAGCAAAAAAGTGCCACCTAGTTGCTTATATGCACATATGTTGCTTTGGCTGAAAAGTCAAAACGTACATAATGGTATTTACATAGATAATGCGTGATAAATAGCTGAAGAATGTTTAAGTAATGACAATTATGCATCACTATAGTTAGTATTAAGTAATTTAAATTGATAAAAGTCAATAATTAGTAAATTTTTTGTTAGTATGGCAGCTCTTGTTTGCGATGGCGCGTCTAGCGATGTATATATGGATGTTTCACATAAAATGAGAAAAAACACATAAATGCAATTTTCTCAAAAACTGAATGGTCAATTTTTATGATTTAAACAGCAAAAGAATGGGAAAAATAGGGCCTTTATCCTTAACTACCGTGCAACTTGGGCCATTATCTTGGAAAAAAGATAAAAGTTAGCAACGATTTTAGTTTTTGAGCAAAAAAGTGCCACCTAGTTGCATATAGTTGCTTTCGCATATATCCCCCGCCATATCTTCCAGCTTTCTGTTGCGCAGTAGTTCAGCTCATGCTGGAACTACTAACTCTATAGGCCTTTTTAATGAACAAAAAAGGTTGACTTACATTTAATTAATTTTCTCAAATCTGTATGTACGATCTCTCTAAACTTAATTGTTATAGCTTCCTGAAACATGTAGCTTTAATTTGGTATAGCGTGCATTCAGGGCCATTATCTCTGAAAAAAGTTATTAAGGCTTGAGAACCAAGCATTGATTTTGGCGGTCATTTTGTATGGGGCTGGTTTCGAGGTAGCTGCACTCATTCGCAAATTACTCAAAAACTGAATGGACGATTTTCCTACAATTTTTACCATAAAATAGGTGAAATTGTAGGCTTTTATCGTGTATAAGCCGTATTCGGGGCCATTATTTCTGAGTTGAGATATTTAAGATATGCTGGAAATGCAATTTTTTTATAGCTAATTTTACCCATTTCAAAAGCTGAAATATGCCAAACGGTGCATGAAAACAATAAATAATTCATTTTTTAACATTTCTGCATCAATTTTTATTTGATTCCATGCTGAAAACCTTATAAAAACACTAAAGTTCATTGATGGTTCCGACTCATGAACCAGTTCCGATATTCGTTGCTGGCGGAACCGTTGCTAACTTGACGCACATAGTTAATAACCATTTGTTCATCGAAACAATTGTACAACGCGTCAATGATCGCCTATCGATACCTGGTAAATACCGATATCTACGATAGTCATGGAGAGGGGATGGCGAATTAATTGATCGAGAGCATTGATGAGAAAAGAATTAAAATAGTGATTGAATATTGAAACCCTGTAAATTTAATTCAATTCAATTCAAATTCAATTAAAAGACATTGAAAACTCCGTAATAATCAGTTCATTTATGACCTAGAGAAGTCACGTCATGCATGAAGAATGTACACTTATCAGGGTGTAGTTTTAGGTTGTTTTTCCTGCATAAGTCAAAAACATTTCTTAGGTTTTTGATCATGTGGTTTTCTGAACAACCGATGACAATAAGGTCATCCATCTATAGGAATGCCTGTGATGGTTCAAGACCAGAAAATGCTATTGTCATCGTTCTTTGGAAAGAATTTGGCGCTATTTTTAAGCCGTAAGGTAATCGCGTGAAACGATAAGAGCCATTGCTCGTTGAAAAAGACGTTATGTTTCGTGAATTTTCTTCTAGTTCTATTTGGTGGAATCCTGACATTAAATCTAAGCACGAGAAGTATTGTGCTCGGCCTAGTTGATCAAGAATGTTATCTACTCTTGGAAGTGGAAATTTATTAGCTAGTAAATTCTTATTAATTTGACGATAGTCTATTAATCAACTATTACAATTTAACTAAACTATTACTATTTTATGGGTACTAAAAGTAACGGGCTATTATACTCAGACACTGAGGGCTCTACTATTTTATCATTAACGAGTTTAGTTACTTGTTTAACTATTTCATCTTGTTTTGAATGAGGTTCATCATATTTCAATCTTAATTTATGTGCTTAAAAATTTTTAGTTGTGATTGGTTCGGTTTCCAATCCAAAGATATCAGTGTATATTGAACAAAATTCTGTCATTAATTTTTTATATACTGGTGGGAAATGTTTTCTTAACATACTGATGATTAATTCTGCTCTTTAAGAATCGTGTGAGTCTGCTATTTGATAATCGGACAATGGTTCAAAATTTATTTCTTGTATATTTAAAACTTTATTACTGTTGTTGATTGTGTTTAATATTCGCACGTATGCGTTTCTTGAATCTGAAATTGAATTACCAACAAATATTCCATCTCCTATTTCCTAATTGGGAATTAGAATTTGGTTGTATTTAGTGTTTATGTTTATTTTTCGGACTACCTCACAACGTGAAGGTATTATTATCTCGTTGTTGCCGATACTATGGAAAATTGGTATTTGTATCGAATGTGCAATATAATTGGGTCTCATACCCCGATTCCACAAGAGCAAGATGCAAGTATGTAATTGGTATTCGAAGATGCCGCATCTTTTTGTATTAGAATCCCATTTGTACAATGGGAATCTTATTCAAATTTTCCCCGTTGGTCGGCTGCATTCCCAGTTGGTTCGAAACCAACGAGAATGGAACTTATATATGAGTAGTCATATGCCATATATATGACTGCCATTGAATAGCAATCGTGGCGACACCTCTCTCACAAAGCGCTGCTGCTGCTTTTTTCTCTGCCAGCGCATTTCATGCCTGAGTATATCAAGTCATTCAGCTTGGCGACTGTTATACGCTTTTTCCCTCATAGCACAGCCAGCCAGCCATGCTCTGAGTATTTTGCTTGTATAAACATATGAGCGTGTCTACGTCACGCGTATTATCATTTTTTTTAATCATTTTTGCGACGTTGCCTTAGTGAAGCTATGCATTATACCCACATTCATATATATTTATATATGTTTGCTGTTTTGCTAGGATTTCTACTGATTTTTGTTATTTTGTTTGGGCTGGCTAGTGTTAGTGTGTTAGTGGTTTTGTATTTCTACATGACATATGTAATTGTATGCGTAGCATTTGCCATGGCATTCATTGACCTTTCTCTACTATTATCAATTCAATTTGGTGCAGAATTTGTATTTTGCCTACAAAAACCTAAAAAGCAAACTTCCCAGGCAGCCAAATATCATATTTTGTGCTGATCGACCATTTGCAGTATCAGGCGAACAGCAAAATAAACAAGCGTCTAGTAAAATAAGCAGCCGAATATCAGTTTTGCATTGCTGGTCATATATACTCTATCATGTTTTCAGCTCTATGACCATTTTCAGCAATTTTGCCATCGCAACTACTATACACTTATGCAGCGATGCGCACAAACTGCGAAAGTGTATTTAGTTGTGCATATGTCGATTTCATTTGCCGAAAACTCGGAATATAAGAAAACAAAGAATGAAAGAAAATAAACTAAGAACTAAAATAAAGGGTCGGCCAATGTTTCACATACATTCACATAGTCATATATGTATATACATTTTGCTGCATACACTCATATCATTTTGCTGCTTATCGCCAATGTTCACCAAAAACCTAGACTTAGTGTCTATTTTACATTTGGCTGCTGATCGGCAAGCAAATTTTGTTTGACGCTTGTTTATATTGCTGTTTGCCTGATACTGCAAATGGTCGATCAGCACAAAATATGATATTTGGCTGCCTTGGAAGTATTGCTTTTTAGATTTTTGTAGGCAAAATACAAATTCTGCACCAAATTGAATTGATAATAATAGTAGAGAAAGAATGAATGCCATGGCAAATGCTACGCATACAATTAAATATGTCATGTAGAAATACAAAACCACTAACACACTAACACTAGCCAGCCCAAACAAAATAACAAAAATCAGTAGAAATCCCAGCTAAACAGCAAACATATATAAGTATATATGAATGTGGGTATAATGCATAGCTTCACTGAGGCAACGTCGCAAAAATGATAAGACGTGTGACGTAGACACGCTCATATGTTTATACAAGGAAAAGAAGGGCGAACAGCAAGCGAAGAAGCGACTGCGCGCTGCAAAATCGCTGCCTATGGGTATATACTCAGAGCATGGCTGGCTGGCTGTGCTATGAGGGGAAAAAAAGCGTAGCACAGTCGGCAAGCCGAGTGGCTTGATGATCGGGCACGAAATGCGCTGGCAGAGAAAAAAGCCGCAGCTGCGCTTTGTGAGAGAGGTGTCGCCACGATTGCCTATTCCAACTGGCAGTCAGAATTTGGCCTCATGACGACTCTATATGAGTTCTATTCTTGTTGCTCACAAAGCGCTGCTGCTGCTTTTTTCTCTGCCAGCGCATTTCATGCCCGAGTATATCAAGTCATTCAGCTTGGCGACTGTTATACGCTTTTTCCCTCATAGCACAGCCAGCCAGCCATGCTCTGAGTATTTTGCTTGTATAAACATATGAGCGTGTCTACGTCACGCGTATTATCATTTTTTTTTATCATTTTTGCGACGTTGCCTTAGTGAAGCTATGCATTATACCCACATTCATATATATTTATATATGTTTGCTGTTTTGCTAGGATTTCTACTGATTTTTGTTATTTTGTTTGGGCTGGCTAGTGTTAGTGTGTTAGTGGTTTTGTATTTCTACATGACATATGTAATTGTATGCGTAGCATTTGCCATGGCATTCATTGACCTTTCTCTACTTATTATCAATTCAATTTGGTGCAGAATTTGTATTTTGCCTACAAAAACCTAAAAAGCAAACTTCCAAGGCAGCCAAATATCATATTTTGTGCTGATCGACCATTTGCAGTATCAGGCGAACAGCAAAATAAACAAGCGTCTAGTAAAATAAGCAGCCGAATATCAGTTTTGCATTGCTGGTCATATATACTCTATCATGTTTTCAGCTCTATGACCATTTTCAGCAATTTTGCCATCGCAACTACCATACGCTTATGCAGCGATGCGCACAAACTGCGAAAGTGTATTTAGTTGTGCATATGTCGATTTCATTTGCCGAAAACTCGGAATATAAGAAAACAAAGAATGAAAGAAAATAAACTAAGAACTAAAATAAAGGGTCGGCCAATGTTTCACATACATTCACATAGTCATATATGTATATACATTTTGCTGCATACACTCATATCATTTTGCTGCTTATCGCCAATGTTCACCAAAAACCTAGACTTAGTGTCTATTTTACATTTGGCTGCTGATCGGCAAGCAAATTTTGTTTGACGCTTGTTTATTTTGCTGTTTGCCTGATACTGCAAATGGTCGATCAGCACAAAATATGATATTTGGCTGCCTGGGAAGTTTGCTTTTTAGGTTTTTGTAGGCAAAATACAAATTCTGCACCAAATTGAATTGATAATAAGTAGAGAAAGGTCAATGAATGCCATGGCAAATGCTACGCATACAATTACATATGTCATGTAGAAATACAAAACCACTAACACACTAACACTAGCCAGCCCAAACAAAATAACAAAAATCAGTAGAAATCCTAGCAAAACAGCAAACATATATAAATATATATGAATGTGGGTATAATGCATAGCTTCACTAAGGCAACGTCGCAAAAATGATAAAAAAAATGATAATACGCGTGACGTAGACACGCTCATATGTTTATACAAGCAAAATACTCAGAGCATGGCTGGCTGGCTGTGCTATGAGGGAAAAAGCGTATAACAGTCGCCAAGCTGAATGACTTGATATACTCGGGCATGAAATGCGCTGGCAGAGAAAAAAGCAGCAGCAGCGCTTTGTGGCTGCCTTGGAAGTATTGCTTTTTAGATTTTTGTAGGCAAAATACAAATTCTGCACCAAATTGAATTGATAATAGTAGAGAAAGGATGAATGCCATGGCAAATGCTACGCATACAATTAAATATGTCATGTAGAAATACAAAATCACTAACACACTAACACTAGCCAGCCCAAACAAAATAACAAAAATCAGTAGAAATCCCAGCAAAACAGCAAACATATATAAGTATATATGAATGTGGGTATAATGCATAGCTTCACTAAGCAACGTCGCAAAAATGATAAGAAAACAAATGATAATACGCGTGACGTAGACACGCTCATATGTTTATACAAGCTAAATACTCAGAGCATGGCTGGCTGGCTGTGCTATGAGGGAAAAAAGCGTATAACAGTCGGCAAGCCGAGTGGCTTGATGATCGGGCACGAAATGCGCTGGCAGAGAAAAAAGCCGCAGCTGCGCTTTGTGAGAGAGGTGTCGCCACGATTGCCTATTCCAACTGGCAGTCAGAATTTGGCCTCATGACGACTCTATATAAGTTCCATTCTCGTTGTTCGAAACCGACCATCTGGGAATGTTAGAAATTAACATTACAGAGCACTGAACAGAGCTTTAACATAGTCGATAGTATGAAATTTGTAATCGATACTTGGTTTAAACAGTGCCAAATTAAGTAAAACAGCTTGTCATCAAGTGCATGTCCAAGCAAACAAATTAAAGCAATAATTTTTACTTTTTTGGCTTCACTAATTTTATTTGTGATCGAGCTCATATTTGCTTCCAATTTAATATAAACGTATAATACACAAACAGCTGTTTGCTGTCTTTTAACAGACCCTGTTAAATCAAGATGCAACTTTGCAATTGGATTTATAGTGGAATCACCTATGTCTTCCACTCGCTGTTAATGAAAGATGCAGCCCAATGGAATCAGGTTATAAGAATGAAACAGTCACTTTCTGTAGTGAAATCTAAGTGGCAATTGAATATTTTTATGAAGTCTATTCCAATTATTCCGTCTCCTGGAATCGGAAAATTGTTTTGCACTATGTGAAAATTATGCGGTATAATGAAGTTACTAGTTCGCATTTCGAGGAATGCTAAGCCTAATGAGCTTAATGATCCTTTCCCAATTCCTGTAATTTGGGCTATATTATCATAATCAAAATCAAAAAATTGATCAGAATTTTCTTTAATGACTGAAATGTCAGCTCCTGTATCAATTAAATATGTTAACTTCCTACGTTCTATGTTCATTTTGTATTTTAATAAATATTTTTATACCCTTAACCCATAAAATGGGTAAATAAGGGTACAATGGTTTTGTGCAAAAGTATGTAACAGGCAGAAGGAAGCATCTCCGACCCCATAAAGTATATATATTCTTAATCAGCATCAACAGCCAAGACGACATAGCCATGTCCGTCTGTCCGCCCGTCTGTCCGTCTGTATGAACGCGTGGATCTCAGAGACTACAAGAGCTAGAGGCTTCATATTTTGGATATAAGTTCTCCTATACCATGAGCAGAACAAGTTTGCTTCAAATTATCGATAACTATTATGGTTTCCGATATACACATGGAATCGATAACAAAAATATCGAATTTGGAAAACCTAAATATGATGGCTGAAGAAATGGATAATGATAGAACTTTTCTGAAAATTTCGTCCAAATCGGTTAAGAAACACTGGAGATATCGAGTTTAATCGATTGAAGCTAAGTCCGTATTCCAAAGTCAATTAAAAATTTAATTTATTTATTGCAACTGGGTTCAGGGTATCTTCTAGTCGGGCTCTCCCGACTAGAGCCTTCTTACTTGTTTCTTGTTCTGTGTTTTTGTATGTGCTGACAAATTTCGCTATTATCTCATTCATGTCTTTAAACTGCTTCCATTATAGTGCGGACTCTGTTGTTTGTCCTGGTCCACTTTCCGCTAATACGTATAGCTACTGACAAGGTGCAACTTGCGTCAGCAGCTTTAGAAACAGTGCTCGGATCTATCAATTTTGGAGCGGTGTAGTGTTCCCCGAGGTTTATATGGACTACGGATGAATTTAAGACCATTTTGGAACAGCAGCGCTCCAAGTTCATCGTTGCGGGCGACTGGAATACGTCTCACTGGCTCTAGGGAGCGGGGAGGTGCAACCAAAGTGGCGATGCGCTAGCAAATATTGTCTGAGTTCAGAGGTGAACTCACTAGCAACAGGGAGCCCAACGAGAAAACCGTACAGCAGTAGAGGCTCACCAGGCTATATTGATTTTGCGTTGACAAGGGGTGTCCTGGGTATCCATGCAGATATACGGCCGGTAGTTGAGCTTGTCTCCGACCACCTACCACTCGTTATTACGCTGGATGCGGCAGCAATAGCATACCCTAAGACGAAGCGGATAATCACCAGACGCACTAACCTCGAATTGTTTTAAGAGCAGCTTGAGTCCTCACTGGAATTCTACTCGGCGTTTAACAATGAAAAGCACATAGTTGATGCTATAGAATCGTTCACTCATAAGGTCAAGGCAGCAGCTAGAATGGCTACTTGCACCCCATCTCAGGCCTCCGAGAGCAGCTGACAGAATCCTGATAACGAGAGAGATTCTATTGCTCATCGCTGAAAAGAGGCGCTTACGTACTAGGTGGATGAGGTCTCGTCACCCATTGGACAAAGTAGACTGGAATAGAGCGCAGAGTAGGCTCCTTCACGAATAGGTGGTACACAAATCAGCATGGTTTGATGACCGGTTCGCTCTGGAAGGCCACATTCGCTACCAAAAGGTGTTGCGCAAGGAAAGCGCCACTCGTAGACAGTAACAGGACATGGTGTCGAACTGACCAGGAGCAAGCTGATGTGTTTGCTGCACACCTCGCTGAACGCTTTCAGCCATTCAATCTTGCCAGTCTGCAGCAGGTTAAAGATAATCACGACTAGCTGACTCAAGCGCTTTAAATGGACCTGCCTATCAAGCCATTTGACCCTAGGGAGATAGCTGATGTCATTGCAAGCCAGAACATCCAAAGTGCACTAGGCCAAGACGCCATCTGCAATGTCACTTTAAACGCATTGCCCAGTCGAACGATCCTCTTCATTGCGTTGGTGTTCAATGCAATTGTAAGGTTGCAATACTTTCCTCCTCAGTGGAAACTCGGGATAATCTCCATGATACACAAACCTGGCAAGTCAGAAAGGGAACCCGCTTCATATCAGCCGATTGGCCTTCTCCCTTCCATCTCAAAGGTGTTTGAGAAAATCATTGCCGCCCGGGTGGTCAGGATCACGGAAGCTGAGCACTCGTCCGGATTCCGTGCTGGCCACTGCACTGTTGAGCAGTTACATCGATAGTAAGGAGCATTGTAACGCCCTCTATTTGGATATTCGGGAAGCGTTTGATCGAGTGTGGCACACCGGAATCCTGCTTAAAATCAAGCAAACGCTGCCTGTGCCATATTTTGGCCTACTTACGTCGTATCTTGAGGAAAGACGATTTGCGGTCCGATTTCACTCGGCACTACTGAACATGATGTGGCAGCTGGAGTACCACAGGGCAGTGTCCTCGGCCCCCTGCCTTGCTGCCTGTATAGCCATGACATGCCGCAGCCAGATGAAATCCTATACGGGACATCAATTCTAGCCTAATTTGCCGATGACGTTTGCGTAACCTACAGGTCCCGATGTGAACATGATGCAGCCGACGGCATCCAAGTCTATGCCACTAAGTTTGCGGATTGGGCAAGACGCTAGAACATCGGCATCAATAGCAACCAATTGTCTAACGTTTGCTTAACTCTTAGGCGGAGAACGCCACCGGCCGTGCTTGTGGAGTTGGTCCCTGTTCCACAGTCGAAAGCTGCGAAATATCTTGGAGTCACCCTTGATCGCAGTCTCACCTTCGCTAAACAAGTGACTGCCATAAGAACGCGCATACGTGCTGCAGTGAAAAAACACTACCGGCTTCTCTGCTTGCGCAGTTAATTGTCACTGTCCAAGAAAGTGACAATTTACAAGCAAATTATATCACCAATATGGAAATACGGCTGCCAAATCTAGGGCCTGGCCTGCGACAGCCAAATTCACAGAATTCAGGTCGACCAAAAAAGGATTGCAAGGATCATCACCGTTTGCGGGTAGTTCGTGCGGAATACCACGCTGCATAGGGACCTAAAACTGTCCACGGTCTTCGGCGAAATTAATCAGCATTCGAGCCGCAATAATGATAGACTGGGCCGACATAGAAATCGGCTGGCAAACAGTCTTACCAGATCTCGACCATCAAGGAGGTCCAATAGACGCCAACCTTAAAATCTCATAGCTCGATCTCCTTTGACGACGGTCATCAGAAGCTGACGCATCATTGCACTTTTTTTTTGTATTTTTATACCCTTAACCCATAAAATGGGTAAATAAGGGTATAATGGTTTTGTGCAAAAGTATGTAACAGGCAGAAGGAAGCATCTCCGACCCTATAAAGTATATATATTCTTGATCAGCATCAACAGCCGAGACGATACAGCCATGTCCGTCTGTCCGTCTGTATGAACGCGTGGATCTCAGAGACTACAAGAGCTAGAGACTTCTGATTTTGTATTTAAGTTCTCCTATACCATGAGCAGAACAAGTTTGCTTCAAATTATCGATAACTATTCTGGTTTCCGATATACGCATAACATCGATAACAATAAAATATCGAATTTGCAAAATCTAAAAATGATGGTTGAAGTAATGGATAATGATAGAACTTTTCTGAAAATTTCGTCCAAATCGATGGAAGCTAAGCCAGTATACCAAAGTCTTATATTAATTAAATATATTTATTACAACTGGGTTCAGGGTATCTTCTAGTAATGGTTTGTAGACTCAACATCATCTTAATATATAAATCGCACACAACTCTTTCTTTTGGCGTTCAGTGTATTAGTTGAGTCTTTGTAAGATCATTAAACATTTGTAGGGATCACGTCTGATGTGTTTAAGGATCATTTATTGAATGAATTCTCTGTTACAATTCTTTTCTTAGATTTATGATTAACATTGGTATTCTTATGTTGTTATCGGTTAACAGCTACAAAGAGCGGGAGAGTGAGAGAGTGTATTATAAATATATATATGTGTGCACGCGCGGTCAAAGCATGGGAATGCTGACTCTGCAGTGCTGTATCCGCTCGCCACATTCTTGTGTGTTCACATTTCAAACGCGCTTGAATATGCTGGGTGCTTGACTTTTTTATGTAACGACAAAGTGTCGTTGTTTTTGTTTACGTTAATACAGCAACCAAGTGTTGCTGTTTAATGTATATGTGGATACTGAATACAATGTATTCTTTATATATGTGTATGCTACAGGTTAATCGTGACTATATAATTATGAAATATTGTTCTACGATCAAGGGACTTTCGTAGTTTTCGGCTGTGCATCGTCGTTTTTATACCCTTAACCCATAAAATGGGTAAATAAGGGTATAATGGTTTTGTGCAAAAGTATGCAACAGGCAGAAGGAAGCATCTCCGACCCTATAAAGTATATATATTCTTGATCAGCATCAACAGCCGAGACGATATAGCCATGTCCGTCTGTCTGTCCGTCTGTCCGTCTGTCTGTCTGTATGAACGCGTGGATCTCAGAGACTACAAGAGCTAGAGACTTCTGATTTTGTATTTAAGTTCTCCTATACCATGAGCAGAACAAGTTTGCTTCAAATTATCGATAACTGTTCTGGTTTCCGATATACACATAATATCGATAACAATAAAATATCGAATTTGGAAAATCTAAAAATGAGGGTTGAAGTAATGGATAATGATAGAACTTTTCTGAAAATTTCGTCCAAATCGGTTAAGAAACACCGGAGATATTGAACTTAATCGATGGAAGCTAAGCCAGTATACCAAAGTCTTATATAAATTAAATATATTTATTGCAACTGGGTTCAGGGTATCTTCTAGTCGGGCTCTCCCGACTACAGCCTTCTTACTTGTTTTTTTTTTTTCAAATTTGTGTACCTTTGACAATTGATTTACGACCCAAGTAGCGTTTGTTGTTGTTGTCAGTGTTGTTGTTGGGCCCGCACTGCTACTATTTGTTGGTGTCATTGATTTTAAAAAACAACAACAACATAACAAAACTTGGTGCGTCTATAAAAATTTCTCACACCAGAATTTGTTATGGGGGTGGATTCGCCTACTTGCTGCTTATATAACTTAGACAAAACGTCACACACTAACATTTATTGATATATTATTGATATACAATTTTGAATAAGCAAAGGGCGTTCACATAAGCGCGTGTGTTGCTCTTATGATAATCAGATAATTTGAAATCTCGCTCCGATCATGCTCCTTTGTTGTTGCTCATTTACGTTCACTCTCTATTTTATGTGCGCGCTTTGCATGTCAATCATAAATTTTAATAACCCTAGCTCCTCCGCACACACACTAAATTAAAGCTAACGCCAATATACAATTCACTTAACTGCAGCCTCTTAGATATGTTTTGCATTGATTCAGTGGCTGCAAAGAAGGTAGCGATACTAAGCTCTTTGTTTGAGTTGCAGAGCGCGCGGATACATAAGAGAGTTAGCCGAAATAGCTATAATTGGTGATGGAGCCTGCCTTTTTATAGCTCCTCTAAAAATATGTGTGGGCTATGTCATACTTATGGTACTGCATGTGAGCTTCAAGCAGCAGCAGAAATTTTTGCTGTAAATTTCCAAGTTTTTCATAATGGAAATTTATTACAAGCATTTGGAAATAATATGCATCCTGTTAAAAGATTGTGTTTTACCGGTCCATTAACGAATGGACATTTTGATGTTTATATTCCTTTAGAGGAAGTATTAACTCAATATTCTGATACGTCAAGTGAATGTAAAACTGAAAATGTTAAAAATCCCGATAAAAGACTTAGTCGGTTCGCCGACAAAGCAAAAAAAAAGGTACTAAAACATTCATTTGAAAAAAAATCATGATATCAATTGGGGTAAGCGAATAGAAGCATCAAAAAGATTTCAGGTTAATAATTTTTAAGCTCATAGAGTTCCAGTTAGAAGAGATCAGGCTAATAATCCTAATGCACGTCAAGAAAGGCGTTTGCATGCTGTAGTGTTAAAGCCACGTCTGGCGTAAACTATGATTTTGAAATAGCTTACAAGTCAGATTACGATACTGAACTTGGTGGTATGAATTTTATATGCAAACATTGTAGTGCTTTAATATGGTAATGAGCCTCTGGGTATCTGTTGCAAGACAGGAAAAGTTAAACTTTCCCAAAATTAAAATTTGCCTGATCCACTTAAAAGCTCAATAATTGGTGGACATCCCAAACATGATCATTTCATTGATCGTGTAAGAGTACAAAAATTAAAGATGAAAGTTGGTCAACCTTTAAAGTCCAAGGAGAAGTGTATCACTTAATTGGTAGTGTCCGACCTTTGCCAAATGAAGAAATGCAGTTTCTTCAAATCTATTTTGTTGGTGATGATGAAAAGGAAGCTCAATAATGTTGCAAAAATATTTCAAATGTTGATTTAAGCGTAGTAAAGGATCATCAATGTATGTTTCATCATAATAATCGTGTTTTAAAAGATCTAAAAATGGCTCTCAATAAAATACCAACAAGTACTAAAGATTATAAATTTGTTATACATGCTGATCGAACACCCGCTGGTGCACATTAAGGGCTTTACAATGCACCTCTATCAAGCGAAGTAGCTTTAGTTATTGTTGGTCAGCCATTTGAAAAGCGCGATATTATTATTGAAAGTCATAATAATAAATTACATCGTAAAAGTGATGTGCATCGATCTTATGATCTTATTATTATTATTGAAAGTCATAATAATAAATTACATCGTATAAGTGATGTGCATCGATCTTATGATGCCTTTCAGTACCCTTTGCTATTTCCTTATGGCGAAGATGGCTATTCAGTGAATATACCACAATGGAATCCTTTATTATACATAGAAGGCTCTAGTCAGGAGAGCCCCACTAGAAGATACCCTGAACCCAGTTGCAATAAATATGTAAATTAAATTTATAATTGACTTTGGTATACTGACTTAACTTCAATCGATAAAATTAAATATCTCCGGTGTTTCAGAACCGATTTGGACGAATTTTTCAGAAAAGTTCTATCGTTACCCATTATTTCATCCCTCATTTTTAGATTTTCCAAATTCGATATTTTATTGTTATCGATGTTATGCGTATATCGGAAACCAGAATAGTTATCGATAATTTGAAGCAAACTTGTTCTGCTCATGGTATAGGAGAACTTAAATACAAAATCTGAAGTCTCTAGCTCTTGTAGTCTCTGAGATCCACGCGTTCATACAGACATACAGACAGACAGACGGACAGACAGACAGACAGACGGACAGACGGACATGGCTACATCGTCTCGGCTGTTGATGCTGATCAAGAATATTGATACTTTATGGGGTCGGAGATGCTTCCTTCTGGCTGTTACATACTTTTGCACAAAACCATTATACCCTTATTTACCCATTTTATGGGTTAAAGGTATAAAAAGGACGAACCAAAAAAAAACAAGTAAGAAGGCTCTTGTCGGGAGAGCCCGACTAGAAGATACCCTGAACCCAGTTGCAATAAATATATTTAATTTATATAAGACTTTGGTATACTGGCTTAGCTTCCATCGATAAAATTAAATATCTCCGGTGTTTCATAACCGATTTGGACGAATTTTTCAGAAAAGTTCTATCGTTACCCATTATTTCATCCCTCATTTTTAGATTTTCCAAATTCGATATTATATTGTTAACGATATTATGTGTATATCGGAAACCAGAATAGTTATCGATAATTTGAAGCAAACTTGTTCTGCTCATGGTATAGGAGAACTTAAATACAAAATCTGAAGTCTCTAGCTCTTGTAGTCTCTGAGATCCACGCGTTCATACAGACAGACAGACGGACAGACAGACGGACAGACGGACATGGCTATATCGTCTCGGCTGTTGATGCTGATCAAGAATATATATACTTTATAGGGTCGGAGATGCTTCCTTCTGCCTGTTACATACTTTTGCACAAAACCATTATACCCTTATTTACCCATTTTATGGGTTAAAGGTATAAAAAGGACGAACCAAAAAAAAACAAGTAAGAAGGCTTTAGTCGGGAGAGCCCCACTAGAAGATACCCTGAACCCAGTTGCAATAAATATGTAAATTAAATTTATAATTGACTTTGGTATACTGACTTAACTTCAATCGATAAAATTAAATATCTCCGGTGTTTCATAACCGATTTGGACGAATTTTTCAGAAAAGTTCTATCGTTACCCATTATTTCATCCCTCATTTTTAGATTTTCCAAATTCGATATTTTATTGTTATCGATATTATGTGTATATCGGAAACCAGAATAGTTATCGATAATTTGAAGCAAACTTGTTCTGCTCATGGTATAGGAGAACTTAAATACAAAATCTGAAGTCTCTAGCTCTTGTAGTCTCTGAGATCCACGCGTTCATACAGACAGACAGACGGACATGGCTATATCGTCTCGGCTGTTGATGCTGATCAAGAATATATTCACTTTATAGGGTCGGAGATGCTTCCTTCTGCCTGTTACATACTTTTGCACATAACCATTATACCCTTATTTACCCATTTTATGGGTTAAGGGTATAAAAATATCTGCGTTAAGCTTATTCAGCTATAAATTAATGATTCGTCAATCTGAGTTAAATTAATTAATTTATTGTCGTTCCCTATAAAGTCAAGTTTTAGTTGTTATGTATGCTAAAATTGTAACAGAAAGGTTAAATCATATTCGCTACAATCAAGCGAAAATCAGAGCAGATAGCTATATACATCTACAAGATGCAGTAGGCCAACAATATTTTGATGCAGCTCAACTTGGTCAGATGGTTATTTTACCGTCTTCTTTTACCATCTCTGCACGATATATGCATGAAAAGACTCAAGATGCTATGACATAAGTCCGCCATTATGAGCGACAAGATCTTTTCATAAAATTCACATGCAGTCCACAATGGAATGACATAAAAAGTGTTTTATTACCGGGTCAAAAATAGCATGATCGTCACGATATTATAGCTCGAGTTTTTCATTTAAAAGTTAAAGCTTTAATGTCACTATTGATAAATGGTTCTTTGTTTGGAAGCGTGCAATGTTTCATGTACTCTGTGGAATGGCAAAAGCGGGGCTTACCACATATACATATTCTAATTTGGTTAGAAAATTAAATAAGACCAGATAAAATCGATAAAAATTATCTGTGCCGAAATACCAAACGCAGATGAGGATCCTTTGTTTTTATCATTGTCAAGTCAAATATGATTCATGGTCCTTGCGGTGCATTTAATAATAAATCGCCATGCATGAAAAATTGAAAATGTACCAAAAGGTTTCCTCGACAATTACTTAAAGAAACTGTGACTGGAAAAGATAGTTACCCTCTATATCGTAGAAGAGCGATATAAGATGGTTGTAATGCAATTAATATAAATGGTAATTGCATAGATAATCGTTGGGTTGTGCCTTTCAACTGTGTACTATTGAGAACATTTGAAGCTGACATAAATGTTGAGTATTGTAGTTCTGTAAAGTCTATTAAATACATTTGTAAATATGTTAACAAGGGCAGTGATCAGGCATCATTTACTCTTGAAGACCAACGTAATGAAATTAATATGTACGAAAGTGGCCGTTATATAAGTAGCTCAGAAGCGGTATGGAGAATCCTTGCATTTCCCATACATGAACGTTTTCCGGCTATTACACACTTAGCTGTTCATTTAGAAAATGGTCAACGGATATATTTTAACCCCAATAATCCGCAACAATTACTTGACAGATAAAGCACTACACCCAAAACCACTTTGCTAGCCTTCTTTGAGCTATGCACACGTGATGAGTTTGCAAGAACGCTTCTATGTTGTGAAGTTCCATCGTATTTTACATGGAACAATGTAGAATTTCAAAGGAGAAAACGAGGGCATGATGTGCCAAATTTTCCTGGAGTTAAAAGAGATTCAGCTTTGGGAAGAGTTTACACTATTCATCCCAATAATACAGAATGTTTTTATTTAAACCTTTTATTACATTTTGTAAGTGGCCCAACTTCATTTTTAAATTTAAAAACCGTTAATGGTATTTTTGGTCAAAACTTTACTTATTATGGACTTCCACTACCAATTAGATCCGAGGAGTTTGTTCCAAATATTGAATATCATAGAGAAACAAATTGTGAAAATTGCGATAATTTTGTTGTTAATAATGAGCTACTCCTTACTGCTGAGAAAAAACAAGTATACGAAAGGATACTAAATGGCGTTGAAGCAGAAAAGGGAGAAATCTATTTTTTAGATGCACCTGGTGGAACAGGTAAAACTAATATTTTAAATTTATTATTGGCAAAGGTACGGCAAAGTAAAAAAATTGCATTGGCCGTTGCTTCTTCCGGTATCGCAGCCACTTTACTTAATGGTGGTCGCTCAGCGCATTCTACACTTAAGATTCCAATTAATTTGATTCATTTAGAAACACCACATTGCTCAATTTCAAAGCAATCTAATATTGCTGCTGTGCTCAAAGATTGCAAGCTTATTGTTTGGGATGAGTGTACTATGGGCCATAAAGATGATTTTGAAGCTGTAGATCGCTCTTTGAAAGACATTCGAGATAGTGAATACTTAATGGGTGGCATAAGTGTTCTTTTAGCTGGTGATTTTTGACAAACTCTTCCAGTGATCCCCAGAGGAACAAGAGCAGATGAAATAAATGCGAGCTTAAAGTCATCAATTTTGTGGCCCAAAATACAGAAAACTGCATTAACGAAAAATATGCGAGTGCACTTAAAAGGTGATAGCATAGCTGATGAATTTGCAGAAATGCTTCTTAAAATTGGAAATGGATTATTTCCAACCCATGATGGCAAAATAACTTTGTCGAACCAATTATCTTAACTGGCAATGGTATAGGGGAAACGGTTTTTATACCGAGAATTCCATTAATACCTTCTAATTCTGAATTGCCAATTCAATTTAAAAGATTGCAATTTCCTATAAAAGTTTGCTTTGCCTTAACAATTAATAAATCACTGGGACAAACTCTGAAATTAGCCGGACTAGACTTAAGACACGATTGTTTTTCTCATGGCCAATTTTATGTAGCCTGCTCAAGAGTCAGTTCACCAAAAAGTTTATTTGTATTAGCACCTGACGGAAAAGCAACCAATTTCGTTTATAAAGAGCTCTTAAAAGTTGTTAATAATTGCAAATGAAATTCAATAAAATTATAAGGTCTACTGGGGAAACCACAATAAAAAAATTACGCGCCTGATTCTCTACCTCAATGGTGGCGTCGAAAAGAGAATATTAAATACTTTGCTTTAATATTTTGTGAAATATTTTCTAATTTATTTATTTTGTATCTATCTTCTATTGCTAAAATTTATATAAACTATCCGCGCAGCGAAGTAAGCCACTTACTAGTATGTACATATATAATACAAAGGTTACTTTTGTGGACAAGCAAAGTCTAGATGCTAGGAATATGTTGACAGGTACAACATATACGCAAGTTACTCTGAAACAAAAGCACTATGTTAATTCTGTACTGAGGTAATTATGTGCGAAGCTTATCTACATACATTCATACATATTTTTAGTTTTTATTATTATATTGCGCTCTCGCTTTGCATCGCAACGGACGTGTTTTTTTTATGCGCTTCGCTTTTTATACCCTTAACCCATAAAATGGGTAAATAAGGGTATAATGGTTTTGTGCAAAAGTATGTAACAGGCAGAAGGAAGCATCTCCGACCCTATAAAGTATATATATTCGTGATCAGCATCAACAGCCGAGACGATATAGCCATGTCCGTCTGTCCGTCTGTCTGTCCGTCTGTCCGTCTGTATGAACGCGTGGATCTCAGAGACTACAAGAGATAGAGACTTCTGCTTCAAATTATCGATAACTTTTCTGGTTTCCGATATACACATAATATCGATAACAATAAAATATCGAATTTGGAAAATCTAAAAATGAGGGTTGAAGTAATGGATAATGATAGAACTTTTCTGAAAATTTCGTCCAAATCGGTTGAGAAACACCGGAGATATTGAACTTAATCGATGGAAGCTAAGCCAGTATACCAAAGTCTTATATAAATTAAATATATTTATTGCAACTGGGTTCAGGGTATCTTCTAGTCGGGCTCTCCCGACTAGAGCCTTCTTACTTGTTTGACTATTGTGCGTCTTATTTCTGCTATTAATTTCGCGAATTTGTGTAAACTAATAGTTTTGTGACTTTGTGTTATGTCGGTTTGCCTAAACCCAAAGTGGACATTAAATTAACGATTTAATTTGCATTTGTTTTAAAGTGTTTCCAAGCACAACAACAAACTGCAGTCCAGCATACTGAAAAATTTGCTCAACTTGCTGCCGCCTGCTTTTGTTTTGTTTTTGTGCTCTTACGCTCACTCTCTCTCTCTTTCTTCAAGCACTGCAGTGCATTAAACCGTTTCTTGATCGTTTACTCTAACGCGCTCTTTTGTGTTGGTGTTGGTCGCGGTCAAACTTTTCTCCGTTGCTTGTTGCTTTCGGTGGTCGCGCTCATGCCGTTTTTGTTTGTGAAGCTGTGAAGTAAGTTTTGTTTGTAGCTTTACTATTTGCACATTAGGGTGGACCTGTCTCTTAATAATAAAAATTTTTCTGCAGAGATTTTTTTTATTTTTATTTATTTATTTTTTTACTTTTATATTCTTTTAATAAATTCAATAAAAATGTCTGTTTGCTGCTTTGCGAATTGTCAAGTCCGCGCAAACTCAAAAATGGGTTTTGTCTGCTGCTGGATGTGCACAAATGTTGCTCATGAGCAATGTGCTGGCATTAATGGCCGTGTCTCAGACCTCTTGAAGGTTACTTATTTAGAGTGGCCGTGTTGGTCATGTTTGGAGAAAAAAAAAGACATTGCAAGCTTTATAGAAACTCAGCTTGGCTTAGAGGGCGTTTTCTGTCAGTTGAATAAACTGTGTGAAAAATTCTCATCGGTTCAGAGAAACCTTAGCGAGAAAAATCTCGTACAGGATTCTCCAAAGCGTAAAAAGGCCAACGTTGGGCAGTTATCGGGCTCTGTGACGTTGGAAAATACTCCAAACGCTCCGATACCACAGGGTAAAGTAAATAAAAATCTTCATGTCCCTTCTACTAAAGTTATCGAGAACTTAGATGATATAACAATAACTCCCATGGATATTGTGTTATCTGATCCCGATCCTTCGGTTCCTTTGGTGGTTAGTAGTGTTGATGTTAATCAACAAAAAAAACTCTATCAAACCTAAAGAGCCAAATATTCAATTATCCGAGACTGAGTCTTCCAAACCAGCCTCAGTGGAGGATATAATTAAAAAATTTGTTGCTGTCCCACCTAAAAAACAAATATTTGTTTCAAGGCTTCCCCCTGATTTAACATCAGATGATGTCAAGGTCTATATCAAGGCCAAATCGAATGCCAATGTCACGGTGGAGAAATTCAAATTTGCTTATGATCGGAACATTTCGTCTTTTAAAATCAGTGTTTCGAATCAAGATTTTTGCACCATATGCTGCAAAGAATTTTGGCCAGAACACATAATTGTGAAAGAGTATACTGCAAGAAAAAAAAATCGGCCCCCGATTGTATCTACACTTCCGGTGGTTGGTTCTAAGGTAACTCTCCCAATTACTGATAGTTCAAAAAACTAACATCCTCCTTCTTACTAGGCTATCAGAATGTAAGAGGTCTTTGTAGTAAACTCTCTAGCTTATACCTTAATAGTCTTTCTTTCCCTTTCCATGTCATTGCCTTTACTGAAACGTGGTTAAGGCAAGACATTCTCAATTCCGAAATTCTATGTAGTACATATTCTATTTATAGAAAGGACCGTACTCTTCGGCGTGGTGGTGGAGTGCTTATTGCTGTGAATGTTGACTTTCCTTCTGAAACAGTCGTATTAAATAGTTCTTTTGATATAGAGTTTATTGCTGTAAAGCTAAATATTTACGGTATTAACATTTTTATCACTTGTTCCTATATACCTCCTTCCTCTGATCTCTCTATCTAAGAGACACATCTATCTGCTATTCATTCTGTCTCTGCCTTGCTTTCTGATCGCGATTTTCTTGTAGTTATTGGTGATTTCAACATTGCTGAAGCTACTTGGATTTCTTGTCCTGACTCTGGTGCCCTCACTCCCACGGCCCCGAATGAATTTTTAATCGACTTACTTGGGATGTCATTGAGTCAAATTAATGCTATCCAAAATTCTCTTAATAAGATGCTTGATCTGATTTTTGTTTTGGATTCATCATCTTCATCCGTTTCCCGTTCCCAGCCTATATCTTATCCCGAAGACTTATACCATCCTGCGTTGGAGCTGTTGATTAATTTACCTTCCCGGACGCGTTGCAATGTCAAAATGCCTTTGAGCCGAGTTCGTCAATTTCGGAAAACTGATTTTGAGGGTCTCGCCCTGCTTTTATCCCATACTGACTGGTCTCCCCTCTACGAGTCTGACGACTTGGACGTGGCAATCAGTATTTTTTACAATACCTTATATTCTTTATTTGATTTATGTGTCCCGGTTGGTAAGATAAACAGGTCTGATAAACCTGTTTGGTTTACCCGAGAGTTGACAATTCTCAAAAATCGAAAATCTAAACTCTACAAGAGATTTAGAAAAAGCGGCTCATCGGTAGCCTATTCTGATTACTTGATTGCTCGTGCCAGTTTTGCTATCTTAAACAACCAATGTTATAAGAATTACCTGACTCGGTGTAGATTACAGTTTCAGCAGGATCCAAAGCGGTTTTTTGATTTTGTTAATGCGAAGCGTAGGTCATCGACACTCCCAACGGAGGTATTCTTTGAGGAAACGAAGGCCAATTCTGAACAGGAGATTGCAAATATATTTGCACAATTTTTTCAAACGACGTATAGTTCTTTTCAATCTCAAGTCGGTTTGCCTTACCCTTATCAGGTTAATAGCTCGAATCGCATCTTTGGACTGAAAATCACTGAGAACTCACATTTAAATAATCTACATGTTTTGAAACCTATATTTTCCCCAGGACCTGACGGAGTGCCAGGCTGTGTGCTTAGACACTGCGCTCATGGTCTTTTAAAGCCGTTGCTTAAAATGTTTAACTTGTCCCTGGAGCTAGGCTCCTTTCCAAAAATTTGGAAAGAGTCATTTATTATTCCTCTCCATAAAAAAGGAAACAAATGTAATGTTCAAAATTATAGGGGTATCTCCAAGTTGTCTGCTATTCCTAAGATTTTTGAGAAATTAATAACCTCCCATCTTCAACACCTTAGTAAATCTATTATATCACCGTGCCAGCACGGATTTATGAAACAAAGATCTACTACCACTAACTTGTTAGAATTTACTTCGTTTGTCATCAAGGGTTTTCAGGACAAATTGCAGACTGATGTTATTTATACTGATTTTAGTAAGGCTTTCGACTCTGTAGATCATCATCTCCTAATACATAAACTAGAACTCTTGGGCTTTTAAAATATTCTAGTTCTTTGGATTAAAGACTACCTAACTCTTAGAACTCAGAGGGTTTTATTTAAAGGGTCCGTTTCCAAGACGGTTCAGGTCACTTCAGGCGTTCCTCAGGGTAGTCATCTTGGTCCTTTATTATTTATTTTGTTTATAAACGATCTTCCATCGGTTATAAAGTTCTCTCGGGTTTTGATGTACGCTGATGATGTAAAGTTATGCACGTCAGCTGCAACTCCCCTTGCTGCTCAACAGCTTCAAAGAGATTTAGACAACTTTCAAATGTGGTGTAAAGTAAATTTTTTAAATCTTAATTACAGTAAATGTAAAGTAATGTAATTTTTTAGATGTTTGCCCTTTTTAATATTTATTTTCTTGACAACAAACCACTAGACAGAATTGAATGGGTTGACGATTTGGGCATCGTTATGGACCCAAAGCTTAAGTTTGACAAGCATATTTCTTCAATTTCTAATCGAGCATCTGGTGTCTTGGGCTTCATTAAGCGCTGGTCGAAGGAGTTCAACGATCCCTACTTAACAAAAACTCTGTATACTTCTCTTGTACGACCGATATGGAATATGGATCTTGTATATGGTTTCCCAAATACAAAATTCATCAGAATAAAATAGAATCGGTACAAAAACAATTTCTGCTCTTCGCACTAAGAGGTCTTAACTGGGACACCAACAATAATTTGCCATCTTATCGTAGTAGACTTTAACTAATAGATCTTCCTTCTCTTAATGATCGTAGAGTAATGCTAGCATTTTCCTTTTTTCACAAATTAATTAATGGTGAAATTGATTCTTCTGAATTAATTAACCAAATTAACTTTGCTGTTCCTATTAGAAATACTAGAAATTTTGTACCTATATCTCTTCAAACTTGTAATTCTAATTATGCTCTTCATAACCCTTTTCGTATTCTGTGTTCTATTTATAACGATCTTTCCCACTTAATACACAGTGCCACTCCTACTTGCTCTATAAAAAAGTTAGTTTTGTGTCATTTGTCTGCATGTTCGCGATCATCGTAACCGCACGTTAAGCGGAGCGCCCCTCGGTCGGTTGGGCGGGAGGTGGGTCGCTTTGTGCGTGGGTCCAGCGTTGGGCCACTTGACTGTACTGTTCGTTAGTACATCTACGTCCAATTATATTGTGACCTTCTTTACAATTACTCATTTGTTCATGACTCGTTCGCAGTTTTAAATACTTTCCCCTACTTAAAACTGCAGTCTTATAATGCAGTTATTTCATGCTAGCCTTGCGCTTAGCATAAAAGTCTCTGTAAATTCTAAATTACTATGTATCAAAGATATTTGGCACGGTCGCAGCTTTAATTGTTGGACTCAGCAGTGCTGTGTAACGCCGAGTAGCAAGCTTGTAACATATAAAACAAAAGGCACTAACAAATTCTTCACCTCGCTTAAGACAATGAGTCAACGCGAGAATTGTGGCCAACGACAACGCGAGCACGACGAGCGTCGTCGGCAGAGCAACGCTTAATTTTCCGTAATTTCAGAGCAGCCCGAGCGGTCAATTACCAACCTAACCCGCAAATCGAACTCTCTTACACAACGCGTGCCAGAGAACGTTCTTACTCACCGTCTCCGTCCCTGTTATCTATCGAGTCAACGCAATCCGACCGCGCGCGGTCGGCAACACCCAACCCGACAAATGAAGTATTGCACACAGCACGCGACCGAAAGTTTTCGTGCTCCCCGTCTCTCTTAGCAACGACTGCAAGTGCTGCGCCCTCTCTAGGTACCGCAACAGCGACTACAACCACAACTGCTGCGCCGTCAGCAAATCAAACTGCAAACAGCAAAAATGTTAAGCCGGCTACGCAGACTGGTATGGATCGCTACATTTATATCAAAAGAAAGCTAAGTCCGCAAAATTCTACGAATAAACCAAAAATGACCCGTAGCAATTTAAATATACCCTCGAATGATACTACATACAATAGCAATAGATTTCACATCTTGGCAGAAAATACAGATAATCTGCCTTTTGAAGCCGTTGGGGTTGTAACGAAAAAGCCGAAGCCACCCCCAATATATATACGCGAGAAAAGCTCCAGTGCTTTTGTTAACAAAGTTATCGAGCTCATAGGCAAAGATAGCTTCTACATAGTTCCTCTCGTACAGGGTAAAATTCAAGAAATTAAAGTCCAGACAAGGTCGGAAGATAATTACAGAGTTCTCATAAAGTATCTAAACGAAAAAAAAAAAAATTATTATACGTATCAATTAAAAAGCTGCAAGGGCCTGCAGGTCGTAATAAAAGGCATAGAACCTGATGTAACACCAGAAAAAATAAAACAGGCGCTGCAGGAGAAAGGATTTCGAGCAAAAACCGTCATAAACATCTTAAACAGGAACATGATGCCGCAACCACTTTTTAAAATAGAACTTGAACCAGAAACGAAGATGCTTAAAAAAAACGAGGTGCACTCAATATACAAACTTCAGATTTTACTTCACCGAAGAATCACCGTAGAAGAACCGCACAAACGAAACGGTCCGGTACAATGTACGAACTGCCAAGAGTACGGCCAAACAAAAGCCTACTGTACACTGCGCTCGGTATGCGTATACTGTGGGGAACTGCATAGCTCCGCAAGTTTCCCAGTAAGCAAAGAAGACACTAGCAAAAAATTCTGCAAAAACTGCGAAGGCAAGCATACAGCCAACTACAGAGGCTGCCAAGTCTACAAGGAACTTAAAAATCGTATCCATCAGCACTGTACCACTATACGCTCGCAACACGCCCCGACTACCTTCACTCCATCGAAACACAATCCAGACGTCTTCTTTTCATCTGCAGCCAGATCCTCACTTGGCCCCGAGTTCTCAACCAATAACGCAACTTATGCAAGCGCCCTAAGATCTGGACTGGCTCTTCCTGCCTCTAACACACCGTACTTACAACCAAAAAAAGTAAGAAGGCTCTAGTCGGGAGAGCCCGACTAGAAGATACCCTGAACCCAGTTGCAATAAATATATTTAATTTATATAAGACTTTGGTATACTGGCTTAGCTTCCATCGATTAAGTTCAATATCTCCGGTGTTTCTCAACCGATTTGGACGAAATTTTCAGAAAAGTTCTATCATTATCCATTACTTCAACCCTCATTTTTATATTTTCCAATTCGATATTTTATTGTTATCGATATTATGCGTATATCGGAAACCAGAATAGTTATCGATAATTTGAAGCAAACTTGTTCTGCTCATGGTATAGGAGAACTTAAATACAAAATCAGAAGTCTCTAGCTCTTGTAGTCTCTGAGATCCACGCGTTCATACAGACAGACAGACGGTCAGACGGACAGACAGACGGACAGACAGACATGGCTATGTCGTCTCGGCTGTTGATGCTGATCAAGAATATATATACTTTATAGGGTCGGAGATGCTTCCTTCTGACTGTTACATACTTTTGCACAAAACCATTATACCCTTATTTACCCATTTTATGGGTTAAGGGTATAAAAAGTGAGCAAAAACGATGCACAGGAGCAGCAACAAAGTATCCTCGAAGCACTCGCATGTACCCTGCAGCAGAGCATGAACGAGTTTATGTCATTCATGAAAACAACTATGCAGGAACTAATGCGTAATCAAAATCTCTTGATACAAATGCTTGTATCACAACAGTCAAAACAATCAATGGCTGAGATACGAATATCTACGTGGAACGCTAATGGCGTCTCACAGTATAATCTTGAATTAGCTCAATTCCTACTCGATAAGCACACAACTTGCTCTTGCCGCTGTATACTGCCCTCCGCGTTATACCATATCTGAAGACCAATTTATGGAATTTTTTAACTCACTAGGAGAATGCTTTATAGCAGCAGGAGACTACAATGCCAAGCACACACACTGGGGATCTCGTCTAGTGAATCCAAAAGGAAAGCAGCTCTACAATGCAATTATAAAAGCTAACAACAAGCTCGACCACGTTTCTCCTGGCAGACCAACATACTGGCCGACAGATCCCAAAAACCTACCCGATTTGATTGACTTTGCAGTTACCAAAAACATTTCGCGTAGACTGATAAGTGCAGAGTGCCTTTCGGATCTATCATCCGATCACTCGCTAGTCCTAATAAATCTGCAACGACACCCTGAATTCATAAATCGAACCGGTTAGTTAGCTTCACATAAAGCTAACTTGCTCAGATAAAAAAACATATTTAAGCTCACACATTGAGCTTTAGCCACGTCTCGTAGATAAAGCTGACATTGATAGTTTTGTTAACACTCTGGAGACGGTCTTCGTCGCCGCAGCTCACACCGCTACGCCTCAATTACCACAACCAGTACACAACCAAAAGACAACAAACTTACAAGTTGAACAGCTCGTTTTGGAAAAGCGGCGCTTACGACGTGACTGTCAATCGAACAGATTCGCCATCGGCAAAGCAAAAACTTAAGGACGCCACACGTAAACTCACCAAAGCGTTAAAAATCGAGGACGAACGCGCTCAACCCCGTTACATAGAGCAATTATCAACCACCAGTACGAAAAACTCATTGTGGAGAGCTCACATAACTCTAAGCTCCCCAACAGAAACAGTAATGCCTATAAGAAACTTCGCAGGCGGCTGGGCTCGCAGCGATGAAGAAAGAGCTAACACATTTGCTACTCATCTCCAAAAAGTGTTCCAACCTAACCCTGCAACAAATACGTTTGCGCTACCGACTGCTTCAAACGGCTCTTAGCTTCAACATGATCCAATCAAGTTTCGCCCGAATGAAATCATTAGAATCATTTAAGAGCAACTGAAACCAAAAATATCTCCAGGTGGTGACCAAATAACCCCAAAGATGATTATTGAGCTTCCTTACTGTGCAATTTGCATAATTGCCCAGCTCTTCAATGCTATCACCAAACTTGGCCACTATCCAGACAGATGGAAAAAGTCAATTATCATTATGATACCAAAGCCTGGAAAAGATCACACAGTTCCCACGTCGTATAGACCTATAAGCTTATTACCGTGTCTATCAAAACTTTTTTAAAAATATTTGCTGTCCCGGATAAATCCATTCCTGAATCTTCATAACATAATCCCATCACACCAATTTGGCTTTCGTGAAAAGCACGGAACAATTGAACAGGTAAACAGAATAACATCAGAGATACGAAGCGCGTTCGAAAATAGAGAATACTGCACTGCAATATTTCTGGATGTTTCTCAGGCATTCGAAAAAGTTTGGTTGGAAGGTCTAATGCATAAGATCAAAACAATGCTCCCAAACAACACACATAAGCTGCTTAAGTCGTACCTATACGACAGGAAGTTCGCAGTAAGATGTAACTCTGCAATGTCTGACGAACACAGTATCGAAGCTGGTGTTCCACAGGGCAGCGTACTTGTAACAACACTGTGCGTGCTTTTCACAGCAGACATCCCAATAAGCAGCCGATTGACAACATCTACCTTTGCTGATGATACAGCTATTCTCAGCCGCTCCAGATGCCCAATACAAGCAACAGCGCAACTAGCCCTTCATCTGGTCGACGTGGAAAAATGGTTATCAGATTGGCGAATTAAGGTAAACGAACAAAAATGTAAGCAAGTAACTTTCACCCTTAACAGGCAAGATTGTCCACCGCTCACGTTAAACAACACCACACTTCCAAAAGCAAACGATGTAACGTATCTGGGCGTACACTTAGACAGAAGACTAACATGGCGGCGACACATTGAAGCTAAAAGAACACATCTCAAACTGAAAGCCAATAGCCTCCATTGGCTCATCAATGCTCGCTCTTCCATTAGTTTGGACTACAAGGTCCTGCTTTACAACTCTGTTCTAAAACCAATCTGGACCTATGGCTCCCAGTTATGGGGGAACGCTAGCAACAGCAGCATTGACATTGTCCAGAGAGCCCAGTCAAAAATATTGAGAACCATTACCGGGGCACCGTGGTATTTTCGAAACGAAAACATTCATAAAGACTTAAACATCTCAACAGTCAAGGAGGGAATAGCAGAAAAAAAAGTAAAATATCTTAGTAAGCTCTCATCGCACACAAATCATCTCGCGAGAGGTCTCACAAGGCTGCGCAGCCGATCCCGTCTTCGTCGTAACGACTTACCAACCCAGCGATGATTTTTAGGGACACGAACTCAGAATACAGTCAAAAATAAAATGAACTGTATGCAAAGATTTATTAATAAGATTTGTATACTTATTGTTAGTTTTCTAATTCACTAGAAAAGATTCAATAAATTAGACCCGCAATTTAAAAAAAAACAAAAAAAAAAAACTTTTGTGAATGTAGGCATTATTATTTTTATAAGATTTTATATTTATTAGTTATGAATATACTTTTTTCTTGTTCTGTTTTTGTGTATGTGCTGACAAATTTCGCTATTATCTCATTCATGTCTTTAAACTGCTTCCATTATAGTGCGGACTCTATTGTTTGTCCTGGTCCACTTTCCGCTAATACGTATAGCTACTGACAAGGTGCAACTTGCGTCAGCAGCTATAGAAACAGTGCTCGGATCTATCAATTTTGGAGCGGTGTAGTGTTCCCCGAGGTTTATATGGACTACGGATGAATTTAAGACCATTTTGGAACAACAGCGTTCCAAGTTCGTCGATGCGGGCGACTGGAATGCGTCTCACTGGCTCTAGGGAGCGGGGAGGTGCAACCAAAGTGGCGATGCGCTAGCAAATCTTGTCTTGAGTTTAAAGGTGATCTCACTAGCAACAGGGAGCCCAACGAGAAAACCGTACAGCAGTAGAGGCTCACCAGGCTATATTGATTCTGTGCTGACAAGGGGTGTCCTGGGTATCCATGCAGATATACAGCCAGTAGTCGAGCTTGGCTCCGACCACCTACCGCTCGTTATTACGCTGGATGCGGCAGCAACAGCATACCCTAAAACGCAGCGGATAATCACCAGACGCCCTAACCTCGAATTGTTTTAAGAGCAGCTTGACTCCTCACTGGACCTCAACTCGGCGTTTAACAATGAAAAAAAGCTAATGCTTTAGAATCGTTCTCTCATAAGGTCAAGGCAGCAGCTAGAATGGCTACTCGCTCCCCATCTCAGGCCTCCGAGAGCAGCAGACAGAATCCTGATAACGAGAGAGATTCTGCTGCTCATCGCTGCAAAGAGGCGCTTACGTACTAGGTGGATGAGGTCTCGTCACCCATTGGACAAAGCAGACTGGAATAGAGCGCAGAGTAGGCTCCTTCACGAATAGCTGGTACACAAATCAGCATGGTTTGATGACCGGTTCGCTCTGGAAGGCCACATTCGCTACCAAAAGGTGTTGCGCAAGGAAAGCGCCACTCGTAGACAGTAACAGGACATGATGTCGAACTGACCAGGAGCAAGCTGATGTGTTTGCTGCACACCTCGCTGAACGCTTTCAGCCATTCAATCTTGCCAGTCTGCAGCAGGTTAAAGAGAAACACGTCTAGCTGACTCAAGTGCTTTAAATGGACCTGCCTATCAAGCCATTTAACCCCAGGGAGATAGCTGATGTCATTGCAAGCCAGAACATCCAAAGTGCACTAGGCCATGACGCCATCTGCAATGTCACTTTAAACGCATTGCCCAGTCGAGCGATCCTCTTCATTGCGTTGGTTTTCAATGCCATTGTAAGGTTGCAATACTTTCCTCCTCAGTGGAAACTCGGGATAATCTCCATGATACACAAACCTGGCAAGTCAGAAAGGGAGCCCGCTTCATATCAGCCGATTGGCCTTCTCCCTTCCATCTCAAAGGTGTTTGAAAATATCATTGCCGCCCGGATGGCCAGGATCATGGAAGCTGAGCACTAGTTCGGATTCCGTGCTGGCCACTGTACTGTTAAGCAGCTGCATCGATAGTAAGGAGCATTGTAACGCCCTCTATTTGGATATTCGGGAAGCGTTTGATCGAGTGTGACACACCGGAATCCTGCTTAAAATCAAGCAACCGCTGCCTGTGCCACATTTTGGCCTACTTAGGTCGTATCTTGAGGGAAGACGATTTGCGGTCCGATTTCACTCGGCACTTTCTACTGAACATGATGTGGCAGCTGGAGTACCACAGGGAAGTATATTTGGCCCCTGTATGCCTGTATAGCCATGAAATGCCGCAGCCAGATGAAATCCTGTATGGGACATCAATTCTAGCCTAATTTGCCGATGACGTGTGCGTTACCTACAGGTCCCGATGCGACCATGATGCAGCCGACGGCATCCAGGACTACGCCACTAAGTTTGCGGATTGGGCAAGACGCTAGAACATCGGCATCAATAGCAACAAATCGTCTAACGTTTGCTTAACTCTTAGGCGGAGAACGCCACCGGCCGTGCTTGTGGAGGGGGCCCCTGTTCCACAGTCGAATGTTGCGAAATATCTTGGAGTCACCCTTGATCGCAGGCTCACCTTCGCTAAACAATTGACTGCCATAAGAACGCGCATACGTGCTTCTCTGCTCGCGCAGTTAATTGTCACTGTCCAAGAAAGTGACAATTTACAAGCAAATTATATCACCAATATGGAAATACGGCTGCCAAATCTAGGGCCTGGCCTGCGACAGCCAAATTCACAGAATTCAGGTCGACCAAAAAAGGATTGCAAGGATCATCACCGTTTGCGGGTGGTTCGTGCGGAATACCACGCTGCATAGGGACCTAAGACTGTCCACGGTCTTCGGCGAAATTAATCAGCATTCGAGCCACTATAATGATAGACTGGGCCGACATAGAAATCGGCACTTGTTATTTTGTATTTTTATACCCTTAACCCATAAAATGGGTAAAGAAGGGTATAATGGTTTTGTGCAAAAGTATGTAACAGGCAGAAGGAAGCATCTCCGACCCCATAAAGTATATATATTCTTGATGAGCATCAACAGCCGAGACGACATAGCCATGTCCGTCTGTCCGTCTGTATGAACGCGTGGATCTCAGAGACTACAAGAGCTAGAGACTTCAGATTTTGTATTTAAGTTGTCCTATACCATGAGCAGAACAAGTTTGCTTCAAATTATCGATAACTATTCTGGTTTCCGATATACACATGGAATCGATAACAAAAAATATCGAATTTGGAAAATCTAAAAATGATGGTTGAAGTAATGGGTAATGATAAAACTTTTCTAAAAATTTCGTCCAAATCGGTTAAGAAACACCGGAGATATCGAGTTTAATCGATTGAAGCTAAGTCCTTATTCCAAAGTCAATTAAAAATTTTATTTATTTATTGCAACTGGGTTCAGGGTATCTTCTAGTCGGGCTCTCCCCAGACAGACGGACGGATGGACAGACGGAAATGGCTATATCACCTCGGCTGTTGATGCTGATCAAGAATATAAATTATTCTTTTATTATATGAATTATGTGAATAGCCGAACCGTTGCATTGATCAATGCAGGTTAGTCAGAATTGAGTTAACTAAGATATGATATGATAGCAAGCGGCGATACACCGTGTTTGTTTATTTGATTATCAACTTAGACTGTCTTTAACATTTTCATCAAGCTTAAGCTAGCCCTACAGATCGTCGACCGCGCTGTCGGCGTCATCGTCGCCGTCGCTCTGCAAGCTGGCTGCGCGTGTGTGGTGTCGAGTTGCATCCTGTGCAGCTGGCTCGCTCATGCGCTGCATTCGTTGTTGCTGACCGATAATTCGCCTAGATCAGCGTTTTATCGGTGGGCAGCCGCATGGCGTGATGTATCCACACAGTGAACACTCGTTATGGGATAACTACTCCCCCTCTCGAAGACAGACCGTCCTCGGTCGGTTTTAAATTCTTGATGATCTCCGAGATTCTTTCGGCGTTGCGGCGAGCTACGAACAGTCGATGGATCCAGAAAACTCCCGCTCCAGCGATGCATGCTAGTATGATTACGCCCAAGGAGAGCGCTACTTTGTTTCCGATGTCGACGCTGTTATGGACCTCCTTGATGTAGCTTAGGTTCTCTTCGCTTAGTCGATGGATATAGGGTAGGCTAAGCACTGCATTGTGTCCGCTGATGTTTAGTAGCGGGGATGCAGCAACTACCGGAAACTGATTCTGCACACTGTTGCGATTGAAGAAACGCGTACCATTAATCTCGGCGTGTGTCTCAAAGGTGACGAGGCTCGTTCCTTCGACTTTAAATGCTGAGTGATCGTCGTAGGAGATTATCGCCTCGTGGTCATTAATGATCACGATGCCATCGTCCATTACGGTAACGGGATGGACGTGACTTGGCTGCGTCTGGCAGTGGGCGGTGCCTCCTGAGTGAAGGCCTTGCGCGCAGCTACCAGTAATCGCCTGTTTGCAAAATGTCGCCATCGCAGTTGGAGAACAGCTTGACACGGCCAGCATCTGGCCGTCACAATCAGCCACTAGATTATCGTGCAGTTGGAGTACGGTACCATTGTGAGCGACTGGGAACACCGTGATCTTCTTGCAGAGCTTGCTTGTTAAAGGAAAACGAACTGCAAAGCTTATTATGTTATCCTTACGATCTACCTTAATGCTAGATACTTTTAATATGTCGGTAACAGTAGTCCCTGTGGTTTAGTTAGTGAGAATGTTCGCAAGATCCGAATGATCCAAGATTGCCAGGTTAATTACGTTTACTTTTTCCAAAGTTAAGGTAAGCATGAGGTTACCTAATTCAGTTATCAAAATTCTATTGCGTGTTGTGAGTGTTTCAAAGAGCCGGCTAGTTTTTTTTTTTTTTTTTTTTTTTTTTTTTTTTTTTTTTTATCTTGTTATTTATTAAGGCATACAGGGCAATCCAGGAGCCCCTTTGTGTCCTTGGTGTCTATTCATTCAGCCCATTTGGGCGCGCCGGCTAACATAAGTTAGCTGTAACAATTATAATAACAGTAACAATATAATAACAATAACAATAAAATAACAAATATCACAGATATACAAATGCTGCAAAGATGCGTCAGCTTCTTCTGACCCTCGTCACAGGAGATCGAAGTATTAGGTCCCTCGGTTGTCGCCGGTTGAGCCTCCTAGGTGGGCGATATCTGGTGAGTCCGTTTGCTAGCCGATTTCGGTGTCGCTCTAGCCTATCATGGTAACGACTCGAGTGCTGGTTGATTGTGTCGAAGACAGTGGTCAGTTTCAGGTCTCTGTGTAGCGTGGTGTTCCGGATAAACCACTCGCAACCAGTAACTATCCTCAATGCTTTATTCTGGACGACCTGCACTCTTTGGATTTGGCTGTCGCATGCCAGGCCCCAGATTTGGCACCCGTATTTCCAGATTGGTGCCACGATCTGCTTATAAATTGTCATTTTATTGGAGAGTGACAATTTACTTCGCGAGCAGAGAAGCCAATAATGCTTTTTACTGAAGCACGTATGCGCGTTTTGATGGCAGTCACTTGCTTAGAGAAAGTGAGTCTGCGATCCAGGATTACTCCAAGATATTTTGCTGTATTCGACTGCGGTACAGGGGCCCCTTCCACAGACACGGCCGGTGGCGTTCTCCTCTTGAGGGTGTAGCAAACATTGCTCGATTTGTCGCTATTGATGCCAATATTCCAGCGCCTTGCCCATTCCGCAAACTTTGATGCGTAGTCCTGGATGCCATCGGCTGCATCGTATTCGCATCGGGACGTGTAGGTGACGCACACATCATCAGCAAATGTGGCTAGCATTGATGTCCCGTACAGGCTATAATCTGGTATCGGCATATCGTAGCTATACAAGCAGTAAAGCAGGGGGCCAAGGACACTTCCCTGTGGTACTCCAGCTGCCACATCATGTTGGGTAGAGAGTGCCGAATGAAAACGGACCGCGAATCTCCTTCCCTCGAGGTATGACTTAAGAAGGCCGAAATATGGCGCAGGCAGCGTATGCTTAATTTTTAGCAGAATTCCGGTGTGCCAAACTCGGTCAAACGCTTCCCGGATATCCAGATAGAGGGCGTTGCAGTATTCCTTATTGTCGTAGGCCGTCAGAATTTGCTCGACAACCCGATGAAGCTGTTCGACAGTACTATGGCCAGCGCGGAACCCGAACTGATGCTCAGGAATAATCCCCTTAGCTTCCATGATCCTGGCCATCCGGGCGGCAATCAGTCTTTCAAACACTTTTGAGATCGAAGGGAGGAGGCTTATCGGCCTGTAGGAAGCGGGTTCCCTTTCCGGTTTGCCTGATTTGTGGATCATGGAGATTATCCCGAGCTTCCACTGAGGAGGGAAGTATTGCAGCCTCACAATAGCGTTGAACACCATCGCTATGTAGCGAATCGCACGGCTGGGCAGTGCCTTCAAAGTAGCATTGCAGATGGCGTCATGACCTGGCGCTCTTTTTATGTTCTGGCTTGCAATGACATCAGCTATCTCACTAGGGGCAAATGGCTTGATAGGCAGGTCCATTTGAAGAGCTTGAGTCAGCTGGTCGTGTGTCTCCTCAACATGCTGCAGACTTGCAAGATTAAACGGCTGAAAGCGCTCGGCAAGGTGCACAGCAAACACCTCCGCTTGCTCCAAGTCAGTACGACACCATGTCCCGTTACTGTCCACCAGTGGCGCTTTTCTTGCGCAACGCCTTTTAATAGCGCGCGTGGCTTTCCAGAGTGAGTGCGTCGCTTCGCTTGCAACCCCAGTGTTGGCTAGCCTTTCGTCAAACCATGCAGATTTGTGCTCCACTAGTGCACGACGGAGCCTACTCTGCGAAAGAGCCGGCTAGTGTCGGCCTGATTATTCTTCGTGGAATTTAAGATTTTATTTACGGTATCTGTAAGCTGATTTATTTTATCTTGTAGCTTTGAGTTTATCTGATACTGTCTATTGCTTGCAGTTACCAACTGCGTCTGAGTCATGTCGAGTCTCCTGAAGTCATCTGCGTCCGGAGTGCCAGCTACAACCTAAAGGGCTGTGCCTAGGAAATCGAGGCTTCTTACCTTGCGATGGTGTACATCGATAGCGGACAACATGTTCAGTACGTGTCCGGTGTCAATTTCCAATAATTTCCTCATATGAGAGTATGGGAATAAATTTGTCAGTTTCCCTGTCTCGTCCGCCATTGTCCTGTAATTCGTAAGGTTAGTAGTATGTCGTAGGTACCCATAACTGTCCCAGAGAAGTATTTTTCCGTCCTCGATTGGTATGTAGTCCGCGTGCGTGTAGTCTGTCACCCGTGCAGTCGTCGTTACCAGTATTAAAAGTACGTGCAATATAATTCTAAAAAAGGTAAAAATATTAAATTTGATTAAAAAATATGTAGGCAAAATTTTCAACGGAGGTTGTCCTTGTGGACAACCCTCCCCTCAACGAGGACCGTTGTCCCCAGGTCCGCTTCGACTTTCTTCTCTACGCAGAGCGGAGTCAGTTTGTTCCCTAGTCTGCGGTTTGTTTTTACCAAGATCTTTTCGCCTACCTCAAAGACCCTGTTTTGTCGATTTTTGTTTTCCCTTTCATTTTGCTGGAGTTGTGCTTTCTCCAACTTTTTCCCAACATTGCGGATGCACTCCGGCGAAGCGGAGACCACAATGTCCTTTGGCCTTTCTTTGACGACTGATAGAACCATTATACTCAATCGTTGCCTGTAAAATCAAGTCGACCGTGTCAATTATTCCTCTTTGCAGTTTCAAGCACCTGGATATCTCCAAAAGGGTGCTATGAAAGCGCTCTACTTGTCCATTGGACGTGCTGTGGAGGGGAGGCGCGTTTACAACGCTAACGCCATAATTGTTCAACAGTAAAGACTTGATGGTCTCTGACTTGAACGCGAGTTCATTGTCACAGTACACTTGTTTTGCCCGCGGAAATATGTTAATTAGCACTAATAGAGGTGGCTTCGTGTCCTCTATTGTACGAGATGCAATCGGCTGAACCACTGCGAATTTGGAAAACTTGTCGATGCAAGTGAGGAAGTGCTTTTTGTCACTGGAGAAAATGTCAATGTGTAACATTTCTCCTGTTTGCGCAGGGACAGGTGTTTGTCCGTGCTCTTGTTTTTTCGGGTGTCTATCGTATTTTGCTTGTGAGCAGATTTTACAATTTAAGACTACCTCGTTCGCAAGTTTGGTCATTTGTGGGAAATAGTATTCCGTCAATACCTGTTTGACGTTCTCCTGCGCTGCCCTATGGGCCCGATTATGTTCTTTAGTGACGATTTCTCTTCGGTCACTGATGTTGAACACATCGGCCACGAAATTTTTGCAATGCCAAAACTTGGTGGTTGGAAATGCTTTTATCAGCTCATGCTGGAAACTAGCTAATGCCGGGAGGCTACAGTAAATTGCGTTAACGACGTTCGGGTTAACGACTGACGTAACTATTCCCACAAGCATATCCTTATCGGTGAAGCGTATTTGATGCCGAGTCTTTTCCTTAAAAAGAATCGAGCACCTTTTGAATGGAAAACGTGCTTCCTCTAACACGATCTGATTCCGGAAGCAGTTTAAAGGCTTGTCCGTGGAATCGACCGTGTAGGTAAGGGACAACTCGCTATGAATCGTAGCCGCGTCAGATTCTGGCTCGTTGTGGTTACCTTCGAGGGCGTTCACATTCTGTCGCGAAAGCGCGTCCGCAACATAATTCTCTTTTCCGGGTTTGTAAAAAAGTTTAGCCCCTATTTCATCAATACGCGCCTTCCAGCGCTTAACTTTTGCATTAGGGTTATTTTCGGAAACCGAGAACGTAAGTTGCTGGTGGTCCGTGAAGATATTAATATCACGGATGCCGTACAAGAAGTGTCGTAACTTTCCTAAGGCCCAAACTATGGCGAGCAACTCCCGTTCGTTCGTAGCGTAGTTAGCTTCCCTATCTATCAGACCTCTAGATATCATGGTTATAGGACGGCCGTCTTGTGACAAGACCGCACCTATTCCATATGCTGACGCGTCCGTAGTTAAATCAAAAGGCTTCTTAAAGTCGGGGTACATCAGAATGACGTCTTCGGACGCTAAGATATTTCTCAATTTCTCGAACGCGTTGCGCTGAGCTTCGTCGAATTGTACTGGGACTTTTTTCGACTTGTATTTGCTGATAGATCCATTCTCTCCTTTGAGGATGCTGGAAATTGGTTTAGCAATTGCAGCAAAGTCCTTTATGAAACATCGATAATAGTTTGCCAAGCCCATGAAGGACCTGACCCCGAAAACTGAGGTGGGTTCAGCGTATTCCTGAGTAGCTTTTACCTTTTCTGGGTCGGTTTTTGATCCATCTTTAGTCACAATGAAGCCGAGGTAACCTACACTCTATTTAAAGAACTGTGACTTCTTGTATGCTACCCGCATATTTGCGTTCAACAGGTTCTTTAAAACCCAGTCCACGTGTTTCACATGCTCCGACTCGTTTTCGGAGAAGACGATGACGTCATCCACGTAAACATAACAAGACTTTCCGATTTGCTCCCGAAGAACATCATCTATTGTTCTCTGGAAGATGCTGGCGGCGTTTTTTAAACCGAATGGAAGCCGACAGAATTCGTACTTCCCGCCATTCACGGAAAAAGCTGTTTTTTCACGATCTCGCTCTGCTAGAGTGATCTGGTGATAACCTGCTTTCAGGTCAAGCGTCGTTAAGTACTTGGCTTTACCCAAGTTTGCCAAAATCATTGTGATGCTTGGCATTGGGTACTTGTCGGCAATCGTTTTGCTATTGAGCTTCCTAAAGTCTATTACCAGACGTTTATTTCTGTTGCCCAATTCATCCGTGCCTTTTTTGTCCACCACCCACAACGGACTGTTGTAAGGTGACCTAGACTTTTGGATAATGCCTTGTTTCAAGAGACCGTTAATCTCTAGATTAAAAAAATCCTCCATGCCTCGGTGGTAAGGGTACCACTTTGAGTAGATGGCGTTTTCATCGCTCGTGCGTATGGTGGCTACAACGGCCGTGTTATAAGGCAGCGCCTCGTTAGAGTTCGCAAAAGCCTTCTTATTCCGGTGAAGCATTCGCAGAAAATCTGCCTTCACCGCAGGTGGTGCTTCGATTTCTTTATTCTTTGTGTGGTTGACGTTCGTACATTTAAAATACTGCAACGTCTCCGAAGTTGCACCAATGTTCAGTTTACCCTCTTTGAGGCATTAAACTGCGTCCACCTGCTTTAACAGGTCGAGGCCAATGATTCCATCAAAGGAGGAGAGGGAATCAAGAAGAAAAAAAAAGGTGTCGTTCCCAAAAATGGACAATTTGCATTTTTCGGCAATTTTGTTGGAACCATGGATGGAATGGACGACAAAGGGGGATTCGACTGGGATCACGCCCTTGAGGCGTTTAAGCGGCTTGATGTAATTTTTTGCCGATCCAGTGTCGATTAAAAAGGTCATGTCTGTCCCCGCTATTCTTCGCCGAATGAACGGCAGCAGGGATTCACCCCTAAAAAATTGGCACTGTCACTCTCATAGTCCGGGCCATTTTCTTCGTCTACTTCAGTTGCTGCAGCCGGCGCTGCTTCAGCATAGCTCTCTTCTTCCGTGCTTGCCTGAACGTGGTCAACTCTTTGTCGTCTTTGACCCGTTACCCTATCGGAGGTAGCAGGGCGTTTGTTACCTTGGCCTCGGTTATTATTAAACTTCGCAGAGCCTTGGGCTTGCTGATAGTTTGTAGGTTGTCTAAACTTGGAAGAAGACGGATCTACTTCCATGGGTACCGGAGCGTTCTGCGCTGCGGTTTTATGCTGGGGCTTGTCCGGCCATTGACCGTTCTGCCTCTTGAAGTGCGGGTTTTTTCCCTGATTACCCTGAGGGTACTGTTGCTGCTGTTGCCTGACACTTTGTTGGCGCTGGCCAGACTGCTGTTTCTTATCCTCTTGCCCTTTTGCGAAGCTGGCCGCGAAAGCATATCTCTCGTGGTTTGCTTCGACCTCTTGAGCCAGCGCGAGTGCCGAAGGTAAATCTTTAGGTAGGGCCGCGAACAACACGTCGGTCAAGTTGCGTTTTAATCCCGAGATGAACACACGAAGTGCGTCACCCCTGAATTTTTCACACATGCCCATGGCCAAACTTTTATCGTACGTCATATGGGCCTTGTTTGTCAGTAAAGTGAGCTTCTTTTCCACCTCATCATAGTACTGTAGGATTGACACGCTACCCTGCCTAAGAGTGCCCATTTCCTGTTCGATGACGTGCATCGGTCGTTTGTCGCTGTAAGTGAAGTCTAGTCTCGCTATAATGGCCTCGAAATTTGACGGAGTATTGAAAGAAGCTAGAACTGCATCCACTGGGCCCCTCACCTTACTTCTTATAATGACTACAGCTTGATAGTGGCGGGAACTGCCATCGTGTTTTTCGAAAATTTTATACGCTGCGTGTGCTGCCTGCCTCCAAGACACATACGCCTCCTGAGTTCCATTGAACTCAGGGATGCACTTAACTGCATCAAGGGGTTCGTTGCAAACGTTGTCGTCATTGAATTGAGCCTCCTTAAAAACTTTTGGTTCAGGCACTGAAAGCTGAGTGCTTTTCAATCTAGTAGATATCTGTGTGATCTGTTGTTCCAATTCTGCCTTAAGCACCACCTCTCTCCTAATATACTCTCGCGCCTATACTGTGAGTGCGTTCTGCACAGCGGCTTCTCTCGCCGCGCTTATCTGATCCGGGTCCATGTCTAATGCAGCTTTCTTACTCTGTTCAAGGAAACTAATGGTTCTTGACACCCGCAAGGTGTCAAAGTTTCCTATTAAATTCGTCAAAATGCTATCGTCGGTGTCGTAGTGCTCCTGAGTACTCTCGACGGAATCAGAGTCACTCATTTGCCCGTAAACAAAATCTTACACTATATCGCACTTCATGTGGTGCGCGAGAAAAGTGCAAAAAGTTCACCATCTCTATTATTATTTTTTTTTTTTCTTCTATTTATTTTCTCACTAATCAAAACACTTACATGAAGATTTCCATTATATTCTAATGCCGTGGGCCTCGTTGATGTTGCAGCTAATGATATTGTTGAACTTCTGCTACCGGTCTGCGTCTTGGGTTCACTTTTTATGAAGTATACTTTTCCTTGTTGGTTCTCGTCTTATCTTCACTTTTTATGTAGTATACGTTTTCTTGTTGGTTCGTGTCTTATCTTCACTTTTTATGAAGTATACTTTTCCTTGTTGGTTCTTGTCTTATCTTCACTTTTATGTATACACGTTTCTGTTGGTCATGTCTATCTTCACTTTTGTGTATACTTTTTGTTGGTTCGTGTCTTATCTTCACTTTTATGTAGTGACGTTCTTGTTGTTTGTGTCTTATCTTCACTTTTTTATGTTCGTTTTAACTTTATTTCTGCTATTTGTTGCAAACGAATTCTTGTTATTTTTTATAGATTTGTTGTAGTTAGTTTTAATTTTCACTGAAGATTTGCTCTTGTTGTGATATTCACGTCTCTTGGCGGTGCAAATTTCTTGAATCAATATTTTTTTTTTTGCGTGTTACGCGTTAAAAAGAGTCGCGTTAGGTTTCGTTAACGTTGGGCGCCAAATATTCTTTTATTGTATGAATTATGTGAATAGCCGAACCGTTGCATTGATCAATGCAGGTTAGTCAGAATTGAGTTAACTAAGATATGATATTATAGCAAGCGGCGATACACCGTGTTTCTTTATTTGATTATCAACTTAGACTGTCTATAACATTTTCATCAAGCTTAAGCTAGCCCTACAGATCGTCGACCGCGCTGTCGGCGTCATCGTCGCCGTCGCTCTGCAAGCTGGCTGCGCGTGTGTGGTGTCGAGTTGCATCCTGTGCAGCTGGCTTGCTCATGCGCTGCATTCGTTGTTGCTGACCGATAATTCGCCTAGATCAGCGTTTTATCGGTGGGCAGCCGCATGGCGTGATGTATCCACACAGTGAACACTCGTTATGGGATAACTTATATATACTTTATGGGGTCGGATATGCTTCCTTCTGCCTGTTACATACTTTTGCACAAAACCATTATACCCTTATTTACACATTTTATGGGTTAAGGGTAACAAAGTTTTTTTTTTTTTTTTTTTTTTTTTTTTTTTTTTATCTTGTTATTTATTAAGGCATACAGGGCAATCCAGGAGCCCCTTTGTGTCCTTGGTGTCTATTCATTCAGCCCATTTGGGCGCGCCGGCTAGCATAAGTTAGCTGTAACAATTATAATAACAGTAACAATATAATAACAATAACAATAAAATAACAAATATCACAGATATACAAATGCTGCAAAGATGCGTCAGCTTCTTCTGACCCTCGTCACAGGAGATCGAAGTATTAGGTCCCTCGGTTGTCGCCGGTTGAGCCTCCTAGGTGGGCGATATCTGGTGAGTCCGTTTGCTAGCCGATTTCGGTGTCGCTCTAGCCTATCATGGTAACGACTCGAGTGCTGGTTGATTGTGTCGAAGACAGTGCTCAGTTTCAGGTCTCTGTGTAGCGTGGTGTTCCGGATAAACCACTCGCAACCAGTAACTATCCTCAATGCTTTATTCTGGACGACCTGCACTCTTTGGATTTGGCTGTCGCATGCCAGGCCCCAGATTTGGCACCCGTATTTCCAGATTGGTGCCACGATCTGCTTATAAATTGTCATTTTATTGGAGAGTGACAATTTACTTCGCGAGCAGAGAAGCCAATAATGCTTTTTTACTGAAGCACGTATGCGCGTTTTGATGGCAGTCACTTGCTTAGAGAAAGTGAGTCTGCGATCCAGGATTACTCCAAGATATTTTGCTGTATTCGACTGCGGTACAGGGGCCCCTTCCACAGACACGGCCGGTGGCGTTCTCCTCTTGAGGGTGTAGCAAACATTGCTCGATTTGTCGCTATTGATGCCAATATTCCAGCGCCTTGCCCATTCCGCAAACTTTGATGCGTAGTCCTGGATACCATCGGCTGCATCGTATTCGCATCGGGACGTGTAGGTGACGCACACATCATCAGCAAATGTGGCTAGCATTGATGTCCCGTACAGGCTATAATCTGGTATCGGCATATCGTAGCTATACAAGCAGTAAAGCAGGGGGCCAAGGACACTTCCCTGTGGTACTCCAGCTGCCACATCATGTTGGGTAGAGAGTGCCGAATGAAAACGGACCGCGAATCTCCTTCCCTCGAGGTATGACTTAAGAAGGCCGAAATATGGCGCAGGCAGCGTATGCTTAATTTTTAGCAGAATTCCGGTGTGCCAAACTCGGTCAAACGCTTCCCGGATATCCAGATAGAGGGCGTTGCAGTATTCCTTATTGTCGTAGGCCGTCAGAATTTGCTCGACAACCCGATGAAGCTGTTCGACAGTACTATGGCCAGCGCGGAACCCGAACTGATGCTCAGGAATAATCCCCTTAGCTTCCATGATCCTGGCCATCCGGGCGGCAATCAGTCTTTCAAACACTTTTGAGATCGAAGGGAGGAGGCTTATCGGCCTGTAGGAAGCGGGTTCCCTTTCCGGTTTGCCTGATTTGTGGATCATGGAGATTATCCCGAGCTTCCACTGAGGAGGGAAGTATTGCAGCCTCACAATAGCGTTGAACACCATCGCTATGTAGCGAATCGCACGGCTGGGCAGTGCCTTCAAAGTAGCATTGCAGATGGCGTCATGACCTGGCGCTCTTTTTATGTTCTGGCTTGCAATGACATCAGCTATCTCACTAGGGGCAAATGGCTTGATAGGCAGGTCCATTTGAAGAGCTTGAGTCAGCTGGTCGTGTGTCTCCTCAACATGCTGCAGACTTGCAAGATTAAACGGCTGAAAGCGCTCGGCAAGGTGCACAGCAAACACCTCCGCTTGCTCCAAGTCAGTACGACACCATGTCCCGTTACTGTCCACCAGTGGCGCTTTTCTTGCGCAACGCCTTTTAATAGCGCGCGTGGCTTTCCAGAGTGAGTGCGTCGCTTCGCTTGCAACCCCAGTGTTGGCTAGCCTTTCGTCAAACCATGCAGATTTGTGCTCCACTAGTGCACGACGGAGCCTACTCTGCGCTCTGTTCCAATCGGCTTTGTCCAACGGATGGCGAGACCTCATCCACCTCGCGCGTAAGCGCCTCTTCTCAGTGATGAGAAGAAGAATCTCCCCGGTTAACGGTATCCTATCTGCTGCGGGCCTCCGAGATGCAGTGCGAGTAGCCATTCTAGCTGCTGCCTGGACTGAGTGGGTGAACGAGTCGATAGCGTCATCGATGTCCTTTTCGGTGTGAATCGCAGAGTTAAGTTGCAGTGAGGATTCGAGGTGCTCTTGGAACCATTCCAAGTTAGTACGCCTGGTGATTAGCCGCTCCGTCTTGGGGTAAGATATTGCTGACGCATTCAGCGTAATGACAAGGGGTAGATGGTCGGAGCTGAGCTCAACAACCGGCCGTATATCAGCATGAATGCCCATGATCCCCCTAGTCAACGCAAAATCAATATAGCCTGGTGAGCCTCTGCTGCCGTACGGGTATCTCGTTGGGCCACCTGTTGCTAGCGAGTTTATCTCCGAATTCAGGACGAGATTTGCAAGCGCATGACCTCTTTGGTTGCACCTTCCTGCTCCCCATAGCCAGTGGGACGCATTCCAGTCGCCCGCAACGATGAATTTGGAACGATGCTGTTCCAAAATCGACTTAAATTCATCCGTTGTCCATATAAACCTCGGGGGACAGTATACCGCTCCAAAATTTATATAACCGAGTGCCGTCTCGATAGCTGCTGACGCTAGTTGCACTTTGTTAGTGGCTGTTGGTTCTAGCGGGAAGTGGACCAGGCTTGACCTGATCATGATCGCTGCACCACCTTTAGCGTTGCCAGCGCTGGGATCATTGGCAGTATAGGCCTCATACCCAAATAGTTTGGGTGCCTCTGACCCTTTGCAGTGTGTCTCGCTGAGAAGCAAGACATCTATATCATGTCGCCGCACAAAGCACTCTACTTCGGGCAGCTTCGTGGAAACGCCGTCGGCGTTCCACACAAGGATGCGCAGCGGCATCATTATGGTGTCTTCTGCGCTTGGAGAGCAGTGAGCAGATTAAGAATCTGCCCCTGCTGCTGTGTCTGTTGTTGTTGCTGCTTCAGCATCATCATCATTAATTCCATCTGCTTCTCTTGGAACGAGCGCAGAGAGTTAATGCTTTCACTAAGCGATTGCAGAATTGTTTCGATGGTGCTGCTGGCTCCCATCGACTGCTGATGTGGATCCCTCGTCGTCCTTTGACGGCTGCGGCTCCTGTTGTTAGACTGTTGCTGATGTTGGTGTTGTTGTTGGTCCTGCTGCTGTTGCTGCTTTGCTACATCCGCATAGGAGACGCCGCTTCGAAGAGTGGCAATCGGCCTACCACCAGAGGTACTCCGTAGCATAGAGCGCTCGTTGCTCATGCTTCTACCGCCCAGTCCGCTTCTGGGCCTGGAGCGTTGTAGGAACGCTTGATATTTATTGCAGCCTGAGTAGTTGGCAGGGTGCTGTTCACCACAGTTATAGCAAGTGCATAGCTCGTTGCGTGGTCGAGTACAATCTCTGGCAGGGTGTTCTCCGGCACATTTAACACAAATGTGCGCCTTGCGACAATATTTAGCAGTGTGACCAAACTGCTGGCATCTATGGCATTGCACGATAGCAGTGCGCTTGCGGAGTGGTTCAATAACAACTCTCATATGGCATAATGTTTTGACAGCCAGGATCGCCTTGTTGTTGGCCGCTGCAGCAATATTCAGGAAAAACATATTGACTGGATTGTCTTTTGGGGTGCCTGGCTCGCTGCGCCTCTTGGGCGTATGGGCATCGATCACCTTGTGGCCAATTTTCTCCAGTTCGGCTTTGATCTGGCTAAGCAACGTGCTGTGGTGCAAGCCTTTTACGCAGACTCTGTATGGTCTGTCTTCTTTTAGCTGGTAGCAGTGAAACTCATACTGCTCAGACTCGAGCCAGTTGACAATACTGCGGAATGTGGCAGCATCGGCCGTGTAAAGCCTCATGACACCACCCAGAGAAGCCCTTGCCTCTACCTTGCTCACGTCAGTAATTCTTTTAATGCTTTCCATTAGCAAATTTACATCATTTATTCCCTCCATCACTATTGGTGGTGGCTTGGGCTGTGTTTTGACGGGAGTATCAGAGCTCCCAGCTATGTCAGCAGTAGCAGCTTGGTGGCTGGTGCTTGGCTGCTCGCACAGCACGTCAATTTCGTTTTCGGCGTCCATGTCAGCAGGAGTTTGCGCAAGTGATCCGAAGCGGTTTGAGCTGCCGTTGTAACTAGCTTGAAGTGAGGGAAAGTTACCACCATTCTGGACAAGGTTCGATTTTTTCCTCAATAGCTTCGGAGAAGCGGCTAAGCCCATCTTGCGCTTAATTTTAATTTTTTGAAAACGCAAAGCTACGTCACCTGAGGCAGAGTTTTGGTTGCTTGTGGGGGTCTCAGCTGAGGCTCCGTTGACGCTTGAGAAGGCACCTGGTGCAAATGTCGATGTAGTTGCGGCAATTCCAGCTGCACCGTTCATCTCATTAGCTGTGGGTTCATTGACGGCTTTGCTTAGTGCCTCGCCAAGAATCGCTTTGTTCTTAATCTTAGTTGTTGTTGCAGTTGTTGTGGTGGGGCTACTGCTTTCGGTCGTATTGCATGAAATGCGCTTAATTTCATAAGGTGATTTACCTGCTATTGAGAATATTTTTCCGCGAGCAATCTGCTTATTTCTGAACTGAGAGTTCATTTTGCGCACTAAGGTGATGTGCTGCCCAGACGGGCAAAGAAACAAGTCTGGCCGCACTACAGATATATTTTGTTGTTTTCCAACTGCCGACACTGTACGAGACAGTATCCAAAGACTTAGAATGTGAAATCACTGCACACAGAAAATAAAACAAATTTATTTGTTCTGAATTAAAAAAAAAAATTTTTTGATAAATTTTTGATGTTGCCTGTCAGACGACCAATAGACGCCAACCTTAAAATCTCATAGCTCGATCTCCTTTGACGACGGTCATCAGAAGCTGACGCATCATTGCACTTGTTATTTTGTATTTTTATACCCTTAACCCATAAAATGGGTAAATAAGGGTATAATGGTTTTGTGCAAAAGTATGTAACAGGCAGAAGGAAGCATCTCCGACCCCATAAAGTATATATATTCTTGATCAGCATCAACAGCCGAGACGACATTGCCATGTCGTCTGTCCGTCTGTATGAACGCGTGGATCTCAGAGACTACAAGAGCTAGAGACTTCAGATTTGGGATATAAGTTCTCCTATACCATGAGCAGAACAAGTTTGCTTCAAATTGTCGAAAACTATTCTGGTTTCCGATATACACATGGAATCGATAACAAAAATTATCGAATTTGGAAAATCTAAAAATGATGGTTGAAGTAATGGGTAATGATAAAACTTTTCTGAAAATTTCGTCCAAATCGGTTAAGAAACACCGGAGATATCGAGTTTAATCGATTGTAGCTAAGTCCTTATTCCAAAGTCAATTAAAAATTTAATTTATTTATTGCAACTGGGTTCAGGGTATCTTCTAGTAATGGTTTGTAGACTCAACATCATCTTTATATATAAATCGCACACAACTTTTTCTTTTGGCGTTCAGTGTATTTGTTGAGTCTTTGTAAGATCATTAAACATTTGTAGGGATCACGTCTGATGTGTTTAAGGTTCATTTATTGAATGAATTCTCTGTTACAATTCTGTTCTTAGATTTATGATTAACATTGGTATTCTTATGTTGTTATCGGTTAACAGCTACAAAGAGCGGGAGAGTGAGAGAGTGTATTATAAATATATATATGTGTGCACGCGCGGTCAAAGCATGAGAATGCTGACTCTGCAGTGCTGTATCCGCTCGCCACATTCTTGTGTGTTCACATTTCATACGCGCTTGAATATGCTGGGTGCTTGACAAAGTGTCGTTGTTTTTGTTTACGTTAATACAGCAACCAAGTGTTGCTTATGGTACTGCATGTGAGCTTCAAGCAGCAGCAGAAATTTTTGCTGTGTTTCCAAGTTTTTCATAATGGAAATTTATTACAAGCATTTGGAAATAATATGCATCCTGTTAAAAGATTGTGTTTTACCGGTCCATTAACGAATGGACATTTTGATGTTTATATTCCTTTAGAGGAAGTATTGACTCAAGACTCTGATACGTCAAGTGAATGTAAAACTGAAAATGTTAAAAATCCCGATAAAAGACTTAGTCGGTTCGCCGACAAAGCAAAAAAAAAGGTACTAAAACATTCATTTGAAAAAAAATCATGATATCAATTGGGGTAAGCGAATAGAAGCATCAAAAAGATTTCAGGTTAATAATTTTTAAGCTCATAGAGTTCCAGTGAGAAGAGATCAGGCTAATAATCCTAATGCACGTCAAGAAAGGCGTTTGCATGCATGGAGTGTTAAAGCCACGTCTGGCGTAAACTATGATTTTGAAATAGCTTACAAGTCAGATTAAGATACTGAACTTGGTAGTATGAATTTTATATGCAAACATTGTAGTGCTTTATTATTAAAAGGCGTTGCGCGTGGAAAGCGCCACTGGTAGACAGTAACGGGACATGGTGTCGAACTGACCAGGAGCAAGCTGATGTGTTTGCTGCACACCTCGCTGAACGCTTTCAGCCATTCAATCTTGCCAGTCTGCAGCAGGTTAAAGATAATCACGACTAGCTGACTCAAGCGCTTTAAATGGACCTGCCTATCAAGCCATTTGACCCTAGCGAGATAGCTGATGTCATTGCAAGCCAGATCATCCAAAGTGCACCAGGCCATGACGCCATTTGCAATGTCACTTTAAACGCATTGCCCAGTCGAACGATCCTCTTCATTGCGTTAGTGTTCAACGCCATTGTAAGGTTGCAATACTTTCCTCAGTGGAAACTCGGGATAATCTCCATGATACACAAACCTGGCAAGTCAGAAAGGGAACCCGCTTCATATCAGCCGATTGGCCTTCTCCCTTCCATCTCAAAGGTGTTTGTGAAAATCATTGCCGCCCGGGTGGTCAGGATCACGGAAGCTGAGCACTCGTTCGGATTCCGTGCTGGCCACTGCACTGTTGAGCAGTTACATCGATAGTAAGGAGCATTGTAACGCCCTCTATTTGGATATTCGGGAAGCGTTTGATCGAGTGTGGCACACCGGAATCCTGCTTAAAATCAAGCAAACGCTGCCTGTGCCATATTTTGGCCTACTTACGTCGTATCTTGAGGAAAGACGATTTGCGGTCCGATTTCACTCGGCACTTTCTACTGAACATGATGTGGCAGCTGGAGTACCACAGGGCAGTGTCCTCGGCCCCCTGCCTTGCTGCCTGTATAGCCATGACATGCCGCAGCCAGATGAAATCCTATACGGGACATCAATTCTAGCCTAATTTGCCGATGACGTGTGCGTAACCTGCAGTTCCCGATGTGAACATGATGCAGCCGACGGCATCCAAGTCTATGCCACTAAGTTTGCGGATTGGGCAAGACGCTAGAACATCGGCATCAATAGCAACCAATTGTCTAACGTTTGCTTAACTCTTAGGCGGAGAACGCCACCGGCCGTGCTTGTGGAGGGGGTCCCTGTTCCACAGTCGAAAGCTGCGAAATATCTAGGAGTCACCCTTGATCGCAGTCTCACCTTCGCTAAACAAGTGACTGCCATAAGAACGCGCATACGTGCTGCAGTGAAAAAACACTACTGGCTTCTCTGCTCGCGCAGTTAATTGTCACTGTCCAAGAAAGTGACAATTTACAAGCAAATTATATCACCAATATGGAAATACGGCTGCCAAATCTAGGGCCTGGCCTGCGACAGCCAAATTCACAGAATTCAGGTCGACCAAAAAAGGATTGCAAGGATCATCACCGTTTGCGGGTGGTTCGTGCGGAATACCACGCTGCATAGGGACCTAAGACTGTCCACGGTCTTCGGCGAAATTAATCAGCATTCGAGCCACTATAATGATAGACTGGGCCGACATAGAAATCTGCTGGCAAACAGTCTTACCAGATCTCGACCATCAAGGAGGCCCAATAGACGCCAACCTTAAAATCTCATAGCTCGATCTCCTTTGACGACGGTCATCAGAAGCTGACGCATCATTGCACTTGTTATTTTGTATTTTTATACCCTTAACCCATAAAATGGGTAAATAAGGGTATAATGGTTTTTTGCAAAAGTATGTAACAGGCAGAAGGAAGCATCTCCGACCCCATAAAGTGTATATATTCTTGATGAGCATCAACAGCCGAGACGACATAGCCATGTCCGTCTGTCCGTCTGTATGAACGCGTGGATTTCAGAGACTACAAGAGCTAGAGACTTCAGATTTGGGATATAAGTTCTCCTATACCATGAGCAGAACAAGTTTGCTTCAAATTGTCGAAAACTATTCTGGTTTCCGATATACACATGGAATCGATAACAAAAATTATCGAATTTGGAAAATCTAAAAATGATGGTTGAAGTAATGGGTAATGATAAAACTTTTTTGAAAATTTCGTCCAAATCGGTTGAGAAACACCGGAGATATCGAGTTTAATCGATTGTAGCTAAGTCCTTATTCCAAAGTCAATTAAAAATTTAATTTATTTATTGCAACTGGGTTCAGGGTATCTTCTAGTAATGGTTTGTAGACTCAACAACATCTTTATATATAAATCGCACACAACTTTTTCTTTGGCGTTCAGTGTATTTGTTGAGTCTTTGTAAGATCATTAAACATTTGTAGGGATCACGTCTGATGTGTTTAAGGTTCCAAGTTTTTCATAATGGAAATTTATTACAAGCATTTGGAAATAATATGCATCCTGTTAAAAGATTGTGTTTTACCGGTCCATTAACGAATGGACATTTTGATGTTTATATTCCTTTAGAGGAAGTATTAACTCAAGATTCTGATACGTCAAGTGAATGTAAAACTGAAAATGTTAAAATCCCGATAAAAGACTTAGTCGGTTCGCCGACAAAGCAAAAAAAAGGTACTAAAACATTCATTTGAAAAAAAATCATGATATCAATTGGGGTAAGCGAATAGAAGCATCAAAAGATTTCAGGTTAATAATTTTTAAGCTCATAGAGTTCTAGTGAGAAGAGATCAGGCTAATAATCCTAATGCACGTCAAGAAAGGCGTTTGCATGCATGGAGTGTTAAAGCCACGTCTGGCGTAAACTATGATTTTGAAATAGCTTACAAGTCAGATTAAGATACTGAACTTGGTAGTATGAATTTTATATGCAAACATTGTAGTGCTTTATTATTAAAAGGCGTTGCGCATGGAAAGCACCACTGGTAGACAGTAACGGGACATGGTGTCGAACTGACCAGGAGCAAGCTGATGTGTTTGCTGCACACCTCGCTGAACGCTTTCAGCCATTCAATCTTGCCAGTCTGCAGCAGGTTAAAGATAATCACGACTAGCTGACTCAAGCGCTTTAAATGGACCTGCCTATCAAGCCATTTGACCCTAGCGAGATAGCTGATGTCATTGCAAGCCAGAACATCCAAAGTGCACCAGGCCATGACGCCATCTGCAATGTCACTTTAAACGCATTGCCCAGTCGAACGATCCTCTTCATTGCGTTGGTGTTCAACGCCATTGTAAGGATGCAATACTTTCCTCCTCAGTGGAAACTCGGGATAATCTCCATGATACATAAACCTGGCAAGTCAGAAAGGGAACCCGCTTCATATCAGCCGATTGGCCTTCTCCCTTCCATCTCAAAGGTGTTTGAGAAAATCATTGCCGCCCGGGTGGTCAGGATCACGGAAGCTGAGCACTCGTTCGGATTCCGTGCTGGCCACTGCACTGTTGAGCAGTTACATCGATAGTAAGGAGCATTGTAACGCCCTCTATTTGGATATTCGGGAAGCGTTTGATCGAGTGTGGCACACCGGAATCCTGCTTAAAATCAAGCAAACGCTGCCTGTGCCATATTTTGGCCTACTTACGTCGTATCTTGAGGAAAGACGATTTGCGGTCCGATTTCACTCGGCACTTTCTACTGAACATGATGTGGCAGCTGGAGTACCACAGGGCAGTGTCCTCGGCCCCCTGCCTTGCTGCCTGTATAGCCATGACATGCCGCAGCCAGATGAAATCCTATACGGGACATCAATTCTAGCCTAATTTGCCGATGACGTGTGCGTAACCTACAGGTCCCGATGTGAACATGATGCAGCCGACGGCATCCAAGTCTATGCCACTAAGTTTGCGGATTGGGCAAGACGCTAGAACATCGGCATCAATAGCAACAAATTGTCTAACGTTTGCTTAACTCTTAGGCGGAGAACGCCACCGGCCGTGCTTGTGGAGGGGGTCCCTGTTCCACAGTCGAAAGCTGCGAAATATCTAGGAGTCACCCTTGATCGCAGTCTCACCTTCGCTAAACAAGTGACTGCCATAAGAACGCGCATACGTGCTGCAGTGAAAAAACACTACTGGCTTCTCTGCTCGCGCAGTTAATTGTCACTGTCCAAGAAAGTGACAATTTACAAGCAAATTATATCACCAATATGGAAATACGGCTGCCAAATCTAGGGCCTGGCCTGCGACAGCCAAATTCACAGAATTCAGGTCGACCAAAAAAGGATTGCAAGGATCATCACCGTTTGCGGGTGGTTCGTGCGGAACACCACGCTGCATAGGGACCTAAGACTGTCCACGGTCTTCGGCGAAATTAATCAGCATTCGAGCCACTATAATGATAGACTGGGCCGACATAGAAATCTGCTGGCAAACAGTCTTACCAGATCTCGACCATCAAGGAGGCCCAATAGACGCCAACCTTAAAATCTCATAGCTCGATCTCCTTTGACGACGGTCATCAGAAGCTGACGCATCATTGCACTTGTTATTTTGTATTTTTATACCCTTAACCCATAAAATGGGTAAATAAGGGTATAATGGTTTTGTGCAAAAGTATGTAACAGGCAGAAGGAAGCATCTCCGACCCAATAAAGTGTATATATTCTTGATGAGCATCAACAGCCGAGACGACATAGCCATGTCCGTCTGTCCGTCTGTATGAACGCGTGGATCTCAGAGACTACAAGAGCTAGAGACTTCAGATTTGGGATATAAGTTCTCATATACCATGAGCAGAACAAGTTTGCTTCAAATTGTCGATAACTATTCTGGTTTCCGATATACACATGGAATCGATAACAAAAATTATCGAATTTGGAAAATCTAAAAATGATGGTTGAAGTAATGGGTAATGATAAAACTTTTCTGAAAATTTCGTCCAAATCGGTTGAGAAACACCGGAGATATCGAGTTTAATCGATTGTAGCTAAGTCCTTATTCCAAAGTCAATTAAAAATTTAATTTATTTATTGCAACTGGGTTCAGGGTATCTTCTAGTAATGGTTTGTAGACTCGACATCATCTTTATATATAAATCGCACAATCACACAACTCTTTCTTTTGGCGTTCAGTGTATTTGTTGAGTCTTTGTAAGATCATTAAACATTTGTAGGGATCACGTCTGATGTGTTTAAGGTTCATTATTGAATGAATTCTCTGTTACAATTCTGTTCTTAGATTTATGATTAACATTGGTATTCTTATGTTGTTATCGGTTAACAGCTACAAAGAGCGGGAGAGTGAGAGAGTGTATTATAAATATATATATGTGTGCACGCGCGGTCAAAGCATGGGAATGCTGACTCTGCAGTGCTGTATCCGCTCGCCACATTCTTGTGTGTTCACATTTCATACGCGCTTGAATATGCTGGGTGCTTGACAAAGTGTCGTTGTTTTTGTTTACGTTAATACAGCAACCAAGTGTTGCTTATGGTACTGCATGTGAGCTTCAAGCAGCAGCAGAAATTTTTGCTGTGTTTCCAAGTTTTTCATAATGGAAATTTATTACAAGCATTTGGAAATAATATGCATCCTGTTAAAAGATTGTGTTTTACCGGTCCATTAACGAATGGACATTTTGATGTTTATATTCCTTTAGAGGAAGTATTAACTCAAGACTCTGATACGTCAAGTGAATGTAAAACTGAAAATGTTAAAAATCCCGATAAAAGACTTAGTCGGTTCGCCGACAAAGCAAAAAAAAGGTACTAAAACATTCATTTGAAAAAAAATCATGATATCAATTGGGGTAAGCGAATAGAAGCATCAAAAAGATTTCAGGTTAATAATTTTTAAGCTCATAGAGTTCCAGTGAGAAGAGATCAGGCTAATAATCCTAATGCACGTCAAGAAAGGCGTTTGCATGCATGGAGTGTTAAAGCCACGTCTGGCGTAAACTATGATTTTGAAATAGCTTACAAGTCAGATTAAGATACTGAACTTGGTAGTATGAATTTTATATGCAAACATTGTAGTGCTTTATTATTAAAAGGCGTTGCGCATGGAAAGCGCCACTGGTAGACAGTAACGGGACATGGTGTCGAACTGACCAGGAGCAAGCTGATGTGTTTGCTGCACACCTCGCTGAACGCTTTCAGCCATTCAATCTTGCCAGTCTGCAGCAGGTTAAAGATAATCACGACTAGCTGACTCAAGCGCTTTAAATGGACCTGCCTATCAAGCCATTTGACCCTAGCGAGATAGCTGATGTCATTGCAAGCCAGAACATCCAAAGTGCACCAGGCCATGACGCCATCTGCAATGTCACTTTAAACGCATTGCCCAGTCGAACGATCCTCTTCATTGCGTTGGTGTTCAACGCCATTGTAAGGTTGCAATACTTTCCTCCTCAGTGGAAACTCGGGATAATCTCCATGATACATAAACCTGGCAAGTCAGAAAGGGAACCCGCTTCATATCAGCCGATTGGCCTTCTCCCTTCCATCTCAAAGGTGTTTGAGAAAATCATTGCCGCCCGGGTGGTCAGGATCACGGAAGCTGAGCACTCGTTCGGATTCCGTGCTGGCCACTGCACTGTTGAGCAGTTACATCGATAGTAAGGAGCATTGTAACGCCCTCTATTTGGATATTCGGGAAGCGTTTGATCGAGTGTGGCACACCGGAATCCTGCTTAAAATCAAGCAAACGCTGCCTGTGCCATATTTTGGCCTACTTACGTCGTATCTTGAGGAAAGACGATTTGCGGTCCGATTTCACTCGGCACTTTCTACTGAACATGATGTGGCAGCTGGAGTACCACAGGGCAGTGTCCTCGGCCCCCTGCCTTGCTGCCTGTATAGCCATGAAATGCCGCAGCCAGATGAAATCCTATACGGGACATCAATTCTAGCCTAATTTGCCGATGACGTGTGCGTAACCTACAGGTCCCGATGTGAACATGATGCCGCCGACGGCATCCAAGTCTATGCCACTAAGTTTGCGGATTGGGCAAGACGCTAGAACATCGGCATCAATAGCAACAAATTGTCTAACGTTTGCTTAACTCTTAGGCGGAGAACGCCACCGGCCGTGCTTGTGGAGGGGGTCCCTGTTCCACAGTCGAAAGCTGCGAAATATCTAGGAGTCACCCTTGATCGCAGTCTCACCTTCGCTAAACAAGTGACTGCCATAAGAACGCGCATACGTGCTGCAGTGAAAAAACACCACTGGCTTCTCTGCTCGCGCAGTTAATTGTCACTGTCCAAGAAAGTGACAATTTACAAGCAAATTATATCACCAATATGGAAATACGGCTGCCAAATCTAGGGCCTGGCCTGCGACAGCCAAATTCACAGAATTCAGGTCGACCAAAAAAGGATTGCAAGGATCATCACCGTTTGCGGGTAGTTCGTTCGGAATACCACGCTGCATAGGGACCTAAGACTGTCCACGGTCTTCGGCGAAATTAATCAGCATTCGAGCCACTATAATGATAGACTGGGCCGACATAGAAATCTGCTGGCAAACAGTCTTACCAGATCTCGACCATCAAGGAGGCCCAATAGACGCCAACCTTAAAATCTCATAGCTCGATCTCCTTTGACGACGGTCATCAGAAGCTGACGCATCATTGCACTTGTTATTTTGTATTTTTATACCCTTAACCCATAAAATGGGTAAATAAGGGTATAATGGTTTTGTGCAAAAGTATGTAACAGGCAGAAGGAAGCATCTCCGACCCATAAAGTGTATATATTCTTGATGAGCATCAACAGCCGAGACGACATAGCCATGTCCGTCTGTCCGTCTGTATGAACGCGTGGATCTCAGAGACTACAAGAGCTAGAGACTTCAGATTTGGGATATAAGTTCTCATATACCATGAGCAGAACAAGTTTGCTTCAAATTGTCGATAACTATTCTGGTTTCCGATATACACATGGAATCGATAACAAAAATTATCGAATTTGGAAAATCTAAAAATGATGGTTGAAGTAATGGGTAATGATAAAACTTTTCTGAAAATTTCGTCCAAATCGGTTAAGAAACACCGGAGATATCGAGTTTAATCGATTGTAGCTAAGTCCTTATTCCAAAGTCAATTAAAAATTTAATTTATTTATTGCAACTGGGTTCAGGGTATCTTCTAGTAATGGTTTGTAGACTCGACATCATCTTTATATATAAATCGCACAATCACACAACTCTTTCTTTTGGCGTTCAGTGTATTTGTTGAGTCTTTGTAAGATCATTAAACATTTGTAGGGATCACGTCTGATGTGTTTAAGGTTCATTTATTGAATGAATTCTCTGTAACAATTCTGTTCTTAGATTTATGATTAACATTGGTATTCTTATGTTGTTATCGGTTAACAGCTACAAAGAGCGGGAGAGTGAGAGAGTGTATTATAAATATATATATTTCTGCACGCGCGGTCAAAGCATGGGAATGCTGACTCTGCAGTGCTGTATCCGCTCGCCACATTCTTGTGTGTTCACATTTCATACGCGCTTGAATATGCTGGGTGCTTGACTTTTTATGTAACGACAAAGTGTCGTTGTTTTGTTTACGTTAATACAGCAACCAAGTGTTGCTTATGGTACTGCATGTGAGCTTCAAGCAGCAGCAGAAATTTTTGCTGTAAATTTCCAAGTTTTTCATAATGGAAATTTATTACAAGCATTTGGAAATAATATGCATCCTGTTAAAAGATTGTGTTTTACCGGTCCATTAACGAATGGACATTTGATGTTTATATTCCTTTAGAGGAAGTATTAACTCAAGACTCTGATACGTCAAGTGAATGTAAAACTGAAAATGTTAAAAATCCCGATAAAAGACTTAGTCGGTTCGCCGACAAAGCAAAAAAAAGGTACTAAAACATTCATTTGAAAAAAAATCATGATATCAATTGGGGTAAGCGAATAGAAGCATCAAAAAGATTTCAGGTTAATAATTTTTAAGCTCATAGAGTTCCAGTGAGAAGAGATCAGGCTAATAATCCTAATGCACGTCAAGAAAGGCGTTTGCATGCATGGAGTGTTAAAGCCACGTCTGGCGTAAACTATGATTTTGAAATAGCTTACAAGTCAGATTAAGATACTGAACTTGGTAGTATGAATTTTATATGCAAACATTGTAGTGCTTTATTATTAAAAGGCGTTGCGCATGGAAAGCGCCACTGGTAGACAGTAACGGGACATGGTGTCGAACTGACCAGGAGCAAGATGATGTGTTTGCTGCACACCTCGCTGAACGCTTTCAGCCATTCAATCTTGCCAGTCTGCAGCAGGTTAAAGATAATCACGACTAGCTGACTCAAGCGCTTTAAATGGACCTGCCTATCAAGCCATTTGACCCTAGCGAGATAGCTGATGTCATTGCAAGCCAGAACATCCAAAGTGCACCAGGCCATGACGCCATCTGCAATGTCACTTTAAACGCATTGCCCAGTCGAACGATCCTCTTCGTTGCGTTGGTGTTCAACGCCATTGTAAGGTTGCAATACTTTCCTCCTCAGTGGAAACTCGGGATAATCTCCATGATACACAAACTTGGCAAGTCAGAAAGGGAACCCGCTTCATATCAGCCGATTGGCCTTCTCCCTTCCATCTCAAAGGTGTTTGTGAAAATCATTGCCGCCCGGGTGGTCAGGATCACGGAAGCTGAGCACTCGTTCGGATTCCGTGCTGGCCACTGCACTGTTGAGCAGTTACATCGATAGTAAGGACCAAGCAAACGCTGCCTGTGCCATATTTTGGCCTACTTACGTCGTATCTTGAGGAAAGACGATTTGCGGTCCGATTTCACTCAGCACTTTCTACTGAACATGATGTAGCAGCTGGAGTACCACAGGGCAGTGTCCTCGGCCCCTGCCTTGCTGCCTGTATAGCCATGACATGCCGCAGCCAGATGAAATCCTATACGGGACATCAATTCTAGCCTAATTTGCCGATGACGTGTGCGTAACCTACAGGTCCCGATGTGAACATGATGCAGCCGACGGCATCCAAGTCTATGCCACTAAGTTTGCGGATTGGGCAAGACGCTAGAACATCGGCATCAATAGCAACAAATTGTCTAACGTTTGCTTAACTCTTAGGCGGAGAACGCCTCCGGCCGTGCTTGTGGAGGGGGTCCCTGTTCCACATTCGAAAGCTGCGAAATATCTAGGAGTCACCCTTGATCGCAGTCTCACCTTCGCTAAACAAGTGACTGCCATAAGAACGCGCATACGTGCTGCAGTGAAAAAACACTACTGGCTTCTCTGCTCGCGCAGTTAATTGTCACTGTCCAAGAAAGTGACAATTTACAAGCAAATTATATCACCAATATGAAAATACGGCTGCCAAATCTAGGGCCTGGCCTGCGACAGCCAAATTCACAGAATTCAGGTCGACCAAAAAAGGATTGCAAGGATCATCACCGTTTGCGGGTGGTTCGTGCGGAATACCACGCTGCATAGGGACCTAAGACTGTCCACGGTCTTCGGCGAAATTAATCAGCATTCGAGCCACTATAATGATAGACTGGGCCGACATAGAAATCTGCTGGCAAACAGTCTTACCAGATCTCGACCATCAAGGAGGCCCAATAGACGCCAACCTTAAAATCTCATAGCTCGATCTCCTTTGACGACGGTCATCAGAAGCTGACGCATCATTGCACTTGTTATTTTGTATTTTTATACCCTTAACCCATAAAATGGGTAAATAAGGGTATAATGGTTTTTGCAAAAGTATGTAACAGGCAGAAGGAAGCATCTCCGACCCCATAAAGTGTATATATTCTTGATCAGCATCAACAGCCGAGACGACATAGCCATGTCCGTCTGTCCGTCTGTATGAACGCGTGGATCTCAGAGACTACAAGAGCTAGAGACTTCAGATTTGGGATATAAGTTCTCATATACCATGAGCAGAACAAGTTTGCTTCAAATTGTCGATAACTATTCTGGTTTCCGATACACACATGGAATCGATAACAAAAATTATCGAATTGGAAAATCTAAAAATGATGGTTGAAGTAATGGGTAATGATAAAACTTTTCTGAAAATTTCGTCCAAATCGGTTGAGAAACACCGGAGATATCGAGTTTAATCGATTGTAGCTAAGTCCTTATTCCAAAGTCAATTAAAAATTTAATTTATTTATTGCAACTGGGTTCAGGGTATCTTCTAGTAATGGTTTGTAGACTCAACATCATCTTTATATATAAATCGCACACAACTTTTTCTTTTGGCGTTCAGTGTATTTGTTGAGTCTTTGTAAGATCATTAAACATTTGTAGGGATCACGTCTGATGTGTTTAAGGTTCATTTATTGAATGAATTCTCTGTTACAATTCTGTTCTTAGATTTATGATTAACATTGGTATTCTTATGTTGTTATCGGTTAACAGCTACAAAGAGCGGGAGAGTGAGAGAGTGTATTATAAATATATATATGTGTGCACGCGCGGTCAAAGCATGGGAATGCTGACTCTGCAGTGCTGTATCCGCTCGCCACATTCTTGTGTGTTCACATTTCATACGCGCTTGAATATGCTGGGTGCTTGACTTTTTTATGTAACGACAAAGTGTCGTTGTTTTGTTTACGTTAATACAGCAACCAAGTGTTGCTTATGGTACTGCATGTGAGCTTCAAGCAGCAGCAGAAATTTTTGCTGTAAATTTCCAAGTTTTTCATAATGGAAATTTATTACAAGCATTTGGAAATAATATGCATCCTGTTAAAAGATTGTGTTTTACCGGTCCATTAACGAATGGACATTTTGATGTTTATATTCCTTTAGAGGAAGTATTAACTCAAGACTCTGATACGTCAAGTGAATGTAAAACTGAAAATGTTAAAAATCCCGATAAAAGACTTAGTCGGTTCGCCGACAAAGCAAAAAAAAAGGTACTAAAACATTCATTTGAAAAAAAATCATGATATCAATTGGGGTAAGCGAATAGAAGCATCAAAAAGATTTCAGGTTAATAATTTTTAAGCTCATAGAGTTCCAGTTAGAAGAGATCAGGCTAATAATCCTAATGCACGTCAAGAAAGGCGTTTGCATGCATGGAGTGTTAAAGCCACGTCTGGCGTAAACTATGATTTTGAAATAGCTTACAAGTCAGATTAAGATACTGAACTTGGTAGTATGAATTTTATATGCAAACATTGTAGTGCTTTATTATTAAAAGGCGTTGCGCATGGAAAGCGCCACTGGTAGACAGTAACGGGACATGGTGTCGAACTGACCAGGAGCAAGCTGATGTGTTTGCTGCACACCTCGCTGAACGCTTTCAGCCATTCAATCTTGCCAGTCTGCAGCAGGTTAAAGATAATCACGACTAGCTGACTCAAGCGCTTTAAATGGACCTGCCTATCAAGCCATTTGACCCTAGCGAGATAGCTGATGTCATTGCAAGCCAGAACATCCAAAGTGCACCAGGCCATGACGCCATCTGCAATGTCACTTTAAACGCATTGCCCAGTCGAACGATCCTCTTCATTGCGTTGGTGTTCAACGCCATTGTAAGGTTGCAATACTTTCCTCCTCAGTGGAAACTCGGGATAATCTCCATGATACATAAACCTGGCAAGTCAGAAAGGGAACCCGCTTTATATCAGCCGATTGGCCTTCTCCCTTCCATCTCAAAGGTGTTTGAGAAAATCATTGCCGCCCGGGTGGTCAGGATCACGGAAGCTGAGCACTCGTTCGGATTCCGTGCTGGCCACTGCACTGCTGAGCAGTTACATCGATAGTAAGGAGCATTGTAACGCCCTCTATTTGGATATTCGGGAAGCGTTTGATCGAGTGTGGCACACCGGAATCCTGCTTAAAATCAAGCAAACGCTGCCTGTGCCATATTTTGGCCTACTTACGTCGTATCTTGAGGAAAGACGATTTGCGGTCCGATTTCACTCGGCACTTTCTACTGAACATGATGTGGCAGCTGGAGTACCACAGGGCAGTGTCCTCGGCCCCTGCCTTGCTGCCTGTATAGCCATGAAATGCCGCAGCCAGATGAAATCCTATACGGGACATCAATTCTAGCCTAATTTGCCGATGACGTGTGCGTAACCTACAGGTCCCGATGTGAACATGATGCCGCCGACGGCATCCAAGTCTATGCCACTAAGTTTGCGGATTGGGCAAGACGCTAGAACATCGGCATCAATAGCAACAAATTGTCTAACGTTTGCTTAACTCTTAGGCGGAGAACGCCACCGGCCGTGCTTGTGGAGGGGGTCCCTGTTCCACAGTCGAAAGCTGCGAAATATCTAGGAGTCACCCTTGATCGCAGTCTCACCTTCGCTAAACAAGTGACTGCCATAAGAACGCGCATACGTGCTGCAGTGAAAAAACACTACTGGCTTCTCTGCTCGCGCAGTTAATTGTCACTGTCCAAGAAAGTGACAATTTACAAGCAAATTATATCACCAATATGGAAATACGGCTGCCAAATCTAGGGCCTGGCCTGCGACAGCCAAATTCACAGAATTCAGGTCGACCAAAAAAGGATTGCAAGGATCATCACCGTTTGCGGGTAGTTCGTTCGGAATACCACGCTGCATAGGGACCTAAGACTGTCCACGGTCTTCGGCGAAATTAATCAGCATTCGAGCCACTATAATGATAGACTGGGCCGACATAGAAATCTGCTGGCAAACAGTCTTACCAGATCTCGACCATCAAGGAGGCCCAATAGACGCCAACCTTAAAATCTCATAGCTCGATCTCCTTTGACGACGGTCATCAGAAGCTGACGCATCATTGCACTTGTTATTTTGTATTTTTATACCCTTAACCCATAAAATGGGTAAATAAGGGTATAATGGTTTTGTGCAAAAGTATGTAACAGGCAGAAGGAAGCATCTCCGACCCATAAAGTGTATATATTCTTGATGAGCATCAACAGCCGAGACGACATAGCCATGTCCGTCTGTCCGTCTGTATGAACGCGTGGATCTCAGAGACTACAAGAGCTAGAGACTTCAGATTTGGGATATAAGTTCTCATATACCATGAGCAGAACAAGTTTGCTTCAAATTGTCGATAACTATTCTGGTTTCCGATATACACATGGAATCGATAACAAAAATTATCGAATTTGGAAAATCTAAAAATGATGGTTGAAGTAATGGGTAATGATAAAACTTTTCTGAAAATTTCGTCCAAATCGGTTGAGAAACACCGGAGATATCGAGTTTAATCGATTGTAGCTAAGTCCTTATTCCAAAGTCAATTAAAAATTTAATTTATTTATTGCAACTGGGTTCAGGGTATCTTCTAGTAATGGTTTGTAGACTCGACATCATCTTTATATATAAATCGCACACAACTCTTTCTTTTGGCGTTCAGTGTATTTGTTGAGTCTTTGTAAGATCATTAAACATTTGTAGGGATCACGTCTGATGTGTTTAAGGTTCATTTATTGAATGAATTCTCTGTTACAATTCTGTTCTTAGATTTATGATTAACATTGGTATTCTTATGTTGTTATCGGTTAACAGCTACAAAGAGCGGGAGAGTGAGAGAGTGTATTATAAATATATATATGTGTGCACGCGCGGTCAAAGCATGGGAATGCTGACTCTGCAGTGCTGTATCCGCTCGCCACATTCTTGTGTGTTCACATTTCATACGCGCTTGAATATGCTGGGTGCTTGACAAAGTGTCGTTGTTTTTGTTTACGTTAATACAGCAACCAAGTGTTGCTTATGGTACTGCATGTGAGCTTCAAGCAGCAGCAGAAATTTTTGCTGTGTTTCCAAGTTTTTCATAATGGAAATTTATTACAAGCATTTGGAAATAATATGCATCCTGTTAAAAGATTGTGTTTTACCGGTCCATTAACGAATGGACATTTTGATGTTTATATTCCTTTAGAGGAAGTATTAACTCAAGACTCTGATACGTCAAGTGAATGTAAAACTGAAAATGTTAAAAATCCCGATAAAAGACTTAGTCGGTTCGCCGACAAAGCAAAAAAAAAGGTACTAAAACATTCATTTGAAAAAAAATCATGATATCAATTGGGGTAAGCGAATAGAAGCATCAAAAAGATTTCAGGTTAATAATTTTTAAGCTCATAGAGTTCCAGTGAGAAGAGATCAGGCTAATAATCCTAATGCACGTCAAGAAAGGCGTTTGCATGCATGGAGTGTTAAAGCCACGTCTGGCGTAAACTATGATTTTGAAATAGCTTACAAGTCAGATTAAGATACTGAACTTGGTAGTATGAATTTTATATGCAAACATTGTAGTGCTTTATTATTAAAAGGCGTTGCGCATGGAAAGCGCCACTGGTAGACAGTAACGGGACATGGTGTCGAACTGACCAGGAGCAAGCTGATGTGTTTGCTGCACACCTCGCTGAACGCTTTCAGCCATTCAATCTTGCCAGTCTGCAGCAGGTTAAAGATAATCACGACTAGCTGACTCAAGCGCTTTAAATGGACCTGCCTATCAAGCCATTTGACCCTAGCGAGATAGCTGATGTCATTGCAAGCCAGAACATCCAAAGTGCACCAGGCCATGACGCCATCTGCAATGTCACTTTAAACGCATTGCCCAGTCGAACGATCCTCTTCATTGCGTTGGTGTTCAACGCCATTGTAAGGTTGCAATACTTTCCTCCTCAGTGGAAACTCGGGATAATCTCCATGATACACAAACCTGGCAAGTCAGAAAGGGAACCCGCTTCATATCAGCCGATTGGCCTTCTCCCTTCCATCTCAAAGGTGTTTGAGAAAATCATTGCCGCCCGGGTGGTCAGGATCACGGAAGCTGAGCACTCGTTCGGATTCCGTGCTGGCCACTGCACTGTTGAGCAGTTACATCGATAGTAAGGAGCATTGTAACGCCCTCTATTTGGATATTCGGGAAGCGTTTGATCGAGTGTGGCACACCGGAATCCTGCTTAAAATCAAGCAAACGCTGCCTGTGCCATATTTTGGCCTACTTACGTCGTATCTTGAGGAAAGACGATTTGCGGTCCGATTTCACTCGGCACTTTCTACTGAACATGATGTGGCAGCTGGAGTACCACAGGGCAGTGTCCTCGGCCCCCTGCCTTGCTGCCTGTATAGCCATGAAATGCCGCAGCCAGATGAAATCCTATACGGGACATCAATTCTAGCCTAATTTGCCGATGACGTGTGCGTAACCTACAGGTCCCGATGTGAACATGATGCCGCCGACGGCATCCAAGTCTATGCCACTAAGTTTGCGGATTGGGCAAGACGCTAGAACATCGGCATCAATAGCAACAAATTGTCTAACGTTTGCTTAACTCTTAGGCGGAGAACGCCACCGGCCGTGCTTGTGGAGGGGGTCCCTGTTCCACAGTCGAAAGCTGCGAAATATCTAGGAGTCACCCTTGATCGCAGTCTCTCCTTCGCTAAACAAGTGACTGCCATAAGAACGCGCATACGTGCTGCAGTGAAAAAACACTACTGGCTTCTCTGCTCGCGCAGTTAATTGTCACTGTCCAAGAAAGTGACAATTTACAAGCAAATTATATCACCAATATGGAAATACGGCTGCCAAATCTAGGGCCTGGCCTGCGACAGCCAAATTCACAGAATTCAGGTCGACCAAAAAAGGATTGCAAGGATCATCACCGTTTGCGGGTGGTTCGTGCGGAATACCACGCTGCATAGGGACCTAAGACTGTCCACGGTCTTCGGCGAAATTAATCAGCATTCGAGCCACTATAATGATAGACTGGGCCGACATAGAAATCTGCTGGCAAACAGTCTTACCAGATCTCGACCATCAAGGAGGCCCAATAGACGCCAACCTTAAAATCTCATAGCTCGATCTCCTTTGACGACGGTCATCAGAAGCTGACGCATCATTGCACTTGTTATTTTGTATTTTTATACCCTTAACCCATAAAATGGGTAAATAAGGGTATAATGGTTTTGTGCAAAAGTATGTAACAGGCAGAAGGAAGCATCTCCGACCCAATAAAGTGTATATATTCTTGATGAGCATCAACAGCCGAGACGACATAGCCATGTCCGTCTGTCCTGTCCGTCTGTATGAACGCGTGGATCTCAGAGACTACAAGAGCTAGAGACTTCAGATTTGGGATATAAGTTCTCATATACCATGAGCAGAACAAGTTTGCTTCAAATTGTCGAAAACTATTCTGGTTTCCGATATACACATGGAATCGATAACAAAAATTATCGAATTTGGAAAATCTAAAAATGATGGTTGAAGTAATGGGTAATGATAAAACTTTTCTGAAAATTTCGTCCAAATCGGTTGAGAAACACCGGAGATATCGAGTTTAATCGATTGTAGCTAAGTCCTTATTCCAAAGTCAATTAAAAATTTAATTTATTTATTGCAACTGGGTTCAGGGTATCTTCTAGTAATGGTTTGTAGACTCGACATCATCTTTATATATAAATCGCACAATCACACAACTCTTTCTTTTGGCGTTCAGTGTATTTGTTGAGTCTTTGTAAGATCATTAAACATTTGTAGGGATCACGTCTGATGTGTTTAAGGTTCATTTATTGAATGAATTCTGTACATTCGTCTGATTTGTACATTATTCTGTGTACGGTACATACAATGGGGAGGTGAGAGATATATATATATTGTGCACGCGCGGTCAAAGCATGGGAATGCTGACTCTGCAGTGCTGTATCCGCTCGCCACATTCTTGTGTGTTCACATTTCATACGCGCTTGAATATGCTGGGTGCTTTTTTTGTACGACAAAGTGTCGTTGTTTTTGTTTACGTTAATACAGCAACCAAGTGTTGCTTATGGTACTGCATGTGAGCTTCAAGCAGCAGCAGAAATTTTTGCTGTAAATTTCCAAGTTTTTCATAATGGAAATTTATTACAAGCATTTGGAAATAATATGCATCCTGTTAAAAGATTGTGTTTTACCGGTCCATTAACGAATGGACATTTTGATGTTTATATTCCTTTAGAGGAAGTATGAACTCAAGACTCTGATACGTCAAGTGAATGTAAAACTGAAAATGTTAAAAATCCCGATAAAAGACTTAGTCGGTTCGCCGACAAAGCAAAAAAAAGGTACTAAAACATTCATTTGAAAAAAAATCATGATATCAATTGGGGTAAGCGAATAGAAGCATCAAAAAGATTTCAGGTTAATAATTTTTAAGCTCATAGAGTTCCAGTGAGAAGAGATCAGGCTAATAATCCTAATGCACGTCAAGAAAGGCGTTTGCATGCATGGAGTGTTAAAGCCACGTCTGGCGTAAACTATGATTTTGAAATAGCTTACAAGTCAGATTAAGATACTGAACTTGGTAGTATGAATTTTATATGCAAACATTGTAGTGCTTTATTATTAAAAGGCGTTGCGCATGGAAAGCGCCACTGGTAGACAGTAACGGGACATGGTGTCGAACTGACCAGGAGCAAGATGATGTGTTTGCTGCACACCTCGCTGAACGCTTTCAGCCATTCAATCTTGCCAGTCTGCAGCAGGTTAAAGATGATCACGACTAGCTGACTCAAGCGCTTTAAATGGACCTGCCTATCAAGCCATTTGACCCTAGCGAGATAGCTGATGTCATTGCAAGCCAGAACATCCAAAGTGCACCAGGCCATGACGCCATCTGCAATGTCACTTTAAACGCATTGCCCAGTCGAACGATCCTCTTCATTGCGTTGGTGTTCAACGCCATTGTAAGGTTGCAATACTTTCCTCCTCAGTGGAAACTCGGGATAATCTCCATGATACATAAACCTGGCAAGTCAGAAAGGGAACCCGCTTTATATCAGCCGATTGGCCTTCTCCCTTCCATCTCAAAGGTGTTTGAGAAAATCATTGCCGCCCGGGTGGTCAGGATCACGGAAGCTGAGCACTCGTTCGGATTCCGTGCTGGCCACTGCACTGTTGAGCAGTTACATCGATAGTAAGGAGCATTGTAACGCCCTCTATTTGGATATTCGGGAAGCGTTTGATCGAGTGTGGCACACCGGAATCCTGCTTAAAATCAAGCAAACGCTGCCTGTGCCATATTTTGGCCTACTTACGTCGTATCTTGAGGAAAGACGATTTGCGGTCCGATTTCACTCGGCACTTTCTACTGAACATGATGTGGCAGCTGGAGTACCACAGGGCAGTGTCCTCGGCCCCCTGCCTTGCTGCCTGTATAGCCATGAAATGCCGCAGCCAGATGAAATCCTATACGGGACATCAATTCTAGCCTAATTTGCCGATGACGTGTGCGTAACCTACAGGTCCCGATGTGAACATGATGCCGCCGACGGCATCCAAGTCTATGCCACTAAGTTTGCGGATTGGGCAAGACGCTAGAACATCGGCATCAATAGCAACAAATTGTCTAACGTTTGCTTAACTCTTAGGCGGAGAACGCCACCGGCCGTGCTTGTGGAGGGGGTCCCTGTTCCACAGTCGAAAGCTGCGAAATATCTAGGAGTCACCCTTGATCGCAGTCTCACCTTCGCTAAACAAGTGACTGCCATAAGAACGCGCATACGTGCTGCAGTGAAAAAACACTACTGGCTTCTCTGCTCGCGCAGTTAATTGTCACTGTCCAAGAAAGTGACAATTTACAAGCAAATTATATCACCAATATGGAAATACGGCTGCCAAATCTAGGGCCTGGCCTGCGACAGCCAAATTCACAGAATTCAGGTCGACCAAAAAGGATTGCAAGGATCATCACCGTTTGCGGGTGGTTCGTGCGGAACACCACGCTGCATAGGGACCTAAGACTGTCCACGGTCTTCGGCGAAATTAATCAGCATTCGAGCCACTATAATGATAGACTGGGCCGACATAGAAATCTGCTGGCAAACAGTCTTACCAGATCTCGACCATCAAGGAGGCCCAATAGACGCCAACCTTAAAATCTCATAGCTCGATCTCCTTTGACGACGGTCATCAGAAGCTGACGCATCATTGCACTTGTTATTTTGTATTTTTATACCCTTAACCCATAAAATGGGTAAATAAGGGTATAATGGTTTTGTGCAAAAGTATGTAACAGGCAGAAGGAAGCATCTCCGACCCCATAAAGTGTATATATTCTTGATCAGCATCAACAGCCGAGACGACATAGCCATGTCCGTCTGTCCGTCTGTCCGTCTGTATGAACGCGTGGATCTCAGAGACTACAAGAGCTAGAGACTTCAGATTTGGGATATAAGTTCTCATATACCATGAGCAGAACAAGTTTGCTTCAAATTGTCGATAACTATTCTGGTTTCCGATATACACATGGAATCGATAACAACAATTATCGAATTTGGAAAATCTAAAAATGATGGTTGAAGTAATGGGTAATGATAAAACTTTTCTGAAAATTTCGTCCAAATCGGTTGAGAAACACCGGAGATATCGAGTTTAATCGATTGTAGCTAAGTCCTTATTCCAAAGTCAATTAAAAATTTAATTTATTTATTGCAACTGGGTTCAGGGTATCTTCTAGTAATGGTTTGTAGACTCAACATCATCTTTATATATAAATCGCACACAACTCTTTCTTTTGGCGTTCAGTGTATTTGTTGAGTCTTTGTAAGATCATTAAACATTTGTAGGGATCACGTCTGATGTGTTTAAGGTTCATTTATTGAATGAATTCTCTGTTACAATTCTGTTCTTAGATTTATGATTAACATTGGTATTCTTATGTTGTTATCGGTTAACAGCTACAAAGAGCGGGAGAGTGAGAGAGTGTATTATAAATATATATATTTCTGCACGCGCGGTCAAAGCATGGGAATGCTGACTCTGCAGTGCTGTATCCGCTCGCCACATTCTTGTGTGTTCACATTTCATACGCGCTTGAATATGCTGGGTGCTTGACTTTTTATGTAACGACAAAGTGTCGTTGTTTTTGTTTACGTTAATACAGCAACCAAGTGTTGCTTATGGTACTGCATGTGAGCTTCAAGCAGCAGCAGAAATTTTTGCTGTAAATTTCCAAGTTTTTCATAATGGAAATTTATTACAAGCATTTGGAAATAATATGCATCCTGTTAAAAGATTGTGTTTTACCGGTCCATTAACGAATGGACATTTTGATGTTTATATTCCTTTAGAGGAAGTATTAACTCAAGACTCTGATACGTCAAGTGAATGTAAAACTGAAAATGTTAAAAATCCCGATAAAAGACTTAGTCGGTTCGCCGACAAAGCAAAAAAAAAGGTACTAAAACATTCATTTGAAAAAAAATCATGATATCAATTGGGGTAAGCGAATAGAAGCATCAAAAAGATTTCAGGTTAATAATTTTTAAGCTCATAGAGTTCCAGTGAGAAGAGATCAGGCTAATAATCCTAATGCACGTCAAGAAAGGCGTTTGCATGCATGGAGTGTTAAAGCCACGTCTGGCGTAAACTATGATTTTGAAATAGCTTACAAGTCAGATTAAGATACTGAACTTGGTAGTATGAATTTTATATGCAAACATTGTAGTGCTTTATTATTAAAAGGCGTTGCGCATGGAAAGCGCCACTGGTAGACAGTAACGGGACATGGTGTCGAACTGACCAGGAGCAAGATGATGTGTTTGCTGCACACCTCGCTGAACGCTTTCAGCCATTCAATCTTGCCAGTCTGCAGCAGGTTAAAGATAATCACGACTAGCTGACTCAAGCGCTTTAAATGGACCTGCCTATCAAGCCATTTGACCCTAGCGAGATAGCTGATGTCATTGCAAGCCAGAACATCCAAAGTGCACCAGGCCATGACGCCATCTGCAATGTCACTTTAAACGCATTGCCCAGTCGAACGATCCTCTTCATTGCGTTGGTGTTCAACGCCATTGTAAGGTTGCAATACTTTCCTCCTCAGTGGAAACTCGGGATAATCTCCATGATACACAAACTTGGCAAGTCAGAAAGGGAACCCGCTTCATATCAGCCGATTGGCCTTCTCCCTTCCATCTCAAAGGTGTTTGAGAAAATCATTGCCACCCGGGTGGTCAGGATCACGGAAGCTGAGCACTCGTTCGGATTCTGTGCTGGCCACTGCACTGTTGAGCAGTTACATCGATAGTAAGGACCAAGCAAACGCTGCCTGTGCCATATTTTGGCCTACTTACGTCGTATCTTGAGGAAAGACGATTTGCGGTCCGATTTCACTCGGCACTTTCTACTGAACATGATGTGGCAGCTGGAGTACCACAGGGCAGTGTCCTCGGCCCCCTGCCTTGCTGCCTGTATAGCCATGACATGCCGCAGCCAGATGAAATCCTATACGGGACATCAATTCTAGCCTAATTTGCCGATGACGTGTGCGTAACCTACAGGTCCCGATGTGAACATGATGCAGCCGACGGCATCCAAGTCTATGCCACTAAGTTTGCGGATTGGGCAAGACGCTAGAACATCGGCATCAATAGCAACAAATTGTCTAACGTTTGCTTAACTCTTAGGCGGAGAACGCCTCCGGCCGTGCTTGTGGAGGGGGTCCCTGTTCCACATTCGAAAGCTGCGAAATATCTAGGAGTCACCCTTGATCACAGTCTCACCTTCGCTAAACAAGTGACTGCCATAAGAACGCGCATACGTGCTGCAGTGAAAAAACACTACTGGCTTCTCTGCTCGCGCAGTTAATTGTCACTGTCCAAGAAAGTGACAATTTACAAGCAAATTATATCACCAATATGGAAATACGGCTGCCAAATCTAGGGCCTGGCCTGCGACAGCCAAATTCACAGAATTCAGGTCGACCAAAAAAGGATTGCAAGGATCATCACCGTTTGCGGGTGGTTCGTGCGGAACACCACGCTGCATAGGGACCTAAGACTGTCCACGGTCTTCGGCGAAATTAATCAGCATTCGAGCCACTATAATGATAGACTGGGCCGACATAGAAATCTGCTGGCAAACAGTCTTACCAGATCTCGACCATCAAGGAGGCCCAATAGACGCCAACCTTAAAATCTCATAGCTCGATCTCCTTTGACGACGGTCATCAGAAGCTGACGCATCATTGCACTTGTTATTTTGTATTTTTATACCCTTAACCCATAAAATGGGTAAATAAGGGTATAATGGTTTTTTGCAAAAGTATGTAACAGGCAGAAGGAAGCATCTCCGACCCCATAAAGTGTATATATTCTTGATCAGCATCAACAGCCGAGACGACATAGCCATGTCCGTCTGTCCGTCTGTATGAACGCGTGGATCTCAGAGACTACAAGAGCTAGAGACTTCAGATTTGGGATATAAGTTCTCATATACCATGAGCAGAACAAGTTTGCTTCAAATTGTCGATAACTATTCTGGTTTCCGATATACACATGGAATCGATAACAAAAATGATCGAATTTGGAAAATCTAAAAATGATGGTTGAAGTAATGGGTAATGATAAAACTTTTCTGAAAATTTCGTCCAAATCGGTTGAGAAACACCGGAGATATCGAGTTTAATCGATTGTAGCTAAGTCCTTATTCCAAAGTCAATTAAAAATTTAATTTATTTATTGCAACTGGGTTCAGGGTATCTTCTAGTAATGGTTTGTAGACTCAACATCATCTTTATATATAAATCGCACACAACTCTTTCTTTTGGCGTTCAGTGTATTTGTTGAGTCTTTGTAAGATCATTAAACATTTGTAGGGATCACGTCTGATGTGTTTAAGGTTCATTTATTGAATGAATTCTCTGTTACAATTCTGTTCTTAGATTTATGATTAACATAGGTATTCTTAAGTTGTTATCGGTTAACAGCTACAAAGAGCGGGAGAGTGAGAGAGTGTATTATAAATATATATATGTGTGCACGCGCGGTCAAAGCATGGGAATGCTGACTCTGCAGTGCTGTATCCGCTCGCCACATTCTTGTGTGTTCACATTTCATACGCGCTTGAATATGCTGGGTGCGTGACTTTTTTATGTAACGACAAAGTGTCGTTGTTTTTGTTTACGTTAATACAGCAACCAAGTGTTGCTGTTTAATGTATATGTGGATACTGAATACAATGTATTCTTTATATATGTGTATGCTACAGGTTAAGCGTGCCTATATAATTATGAAATATTGTTTTACGATCAAGGGACTTTCGTAGTTTTCGGCTGTGCATCGTCGTTTTTCATTCTTACATTGTTATTGTTATTAAATCTATCATTTTCTCTATGATTATTGTTATTGACTTTTTTTTTGATAATTGTAGGATTTAAAGTTTATGTTATTTCTATTATTGTTTTGGTAATTTTGTTTACTGTAATCTTAATTGGCTTTATTGTTGTAGTTTCTGTTGTTTTGGCTATTTTGACTACAGCTTTTGTGAATATATATAAGTTAATTGTCGTCGAATGCAGACGTGTTTTTTCATCGTGGTCCGGATAATTAATTCGCAAACGCAAAAGTGCAGTGATTTAGAAGCTTATAACATATATATTTTATGCGAAAAGACGCTAAATGCAATGTGTCTGCAAAAATTTATTTTTAAAAATCTGCAATTCAAATAAAACAATTGACTTTTAACAAATAATCTATATATATAAAAGAGTTTGTCCTGATGACAATGGAAGAGCCACAGCCTACACGAAAAAAGCTAGAAGGCTGAAATTTTCAAACAATTTTCCATGCAGGTAGTAAGTGAGCACTAAGAAGGGAATTGTTATTTGGAAAACTCCTTTAAGTATCTCCCATACGATTTGGAGCACTTTTGACCCATTTTAAGAAACAAATTACAATTACAACAAGTACCCATTCCACTACTGTCGCCTGATTGTCGCACAAGCTGAGGGTTTGATCGCGAGCGAGAATACAAAAACAAAACAAATGCGCTGTGACGCCTTCGCGTCGCACTTCGCACAGTGCACATTTTTATACCCTTAACCCATAAAATGGGTAAATAAGGGTATAATGGTTTTGTGCAAAAGTATGTAACAGGCAGAAGGAAGCATCTCCGACCCTATAAAGTATATATATTCTTTATCAGCATCAACAGCTGAGACGATATAGCCATGTCCGTCTGTCTGTCCGTCTGTCTGTCTGTATGAACGCGTGGATCTCAGAGACTACAAGAGCTAGAGACTTCTGATTTTGTATTTAAGTTCTACTATACCATGAGCAGAACAAGTTTGCTTCAAATTATCGATAACTATTCTGGTTTCCGATATACACATATTATCGATAACAATAAAATATCGAATTTGGAAAATCTAAAAATGAGGGTTGAAGTAATGGATAATGATAGAACTTTTCTGAAAATTTCGTCCAAATCGGTTGAGAAACACCGGAGATATTGAACTTAATCGATGGAAGCTAAGCCAGTATACCAAAGTCTTATATAAATTAAATATATTTATTGCAACTGGGTTCAGGGTATCTTCTAGTCGGGCTCTCCCGACTAGAGCCTTCTTACTTGTTTTTTTTTTCAAATTTGTGTACCTTTGACAATTGTTTTACGACCCAAGTAGCGTTTGTTGTTGTTGTCAGTGTTGTTGTTGGGCCCGCACTGCTACTATTTGTTGGTGTCATTGATTTTAAAAAACAACAACAACATAACAAAACTTGGTGCGTCTATAAAAATTTCTCACACCAGAATATGTTATGGGGGTGGATTCGCCTACTTGCTGCTTATATAACTTAGACAAAACGTCACACACTAACATTTATTGATATATTATTGATATACAATTTTGAATAAGCAAAGGGCGTTCACATAAGCGCCTGTGTTGCTCTTATGATAATCAGATAATTTGAAATCTCGCTCCGATCATGCTCCTTTGTTGTTGCTCATTTACGTTCACTCTCTATTTTATGTGCGCGCTTTGCATGTCAATCATAAATTTTAATAACCCTAGCTCCTCCGCACACACACTAAATTAAAGCTAACGCCAATATACAATTCACTTAACTGCAGCCTCTTAGATATGTTTTGCATTGATTCAGTGGCTGCAAAGAAGGTAGCGATACTAAGCTCTTTGTTTGAGTTGCAGAGCGCGCGGATACATAAGAGAGTTAGCCGAAATAGCTATAATTGGTGATGGAGCCTGCCTTTTTATAGCTCCTCTAAAAATATGTGTGGGCTATGTCATACTTATGGTACTGCATGTGAGCTTCAAGCAGCAGCAGAAGTTTTTGCTGTAAATTTCCAAGTTTTTCATAATGGAAATTTATTACAAGCATTTGGAAATAATATGCATCCTTTTAAAAGATTGTGTTTTACAGGTCCATTAACGAATGGACATTTTGATGTTTATATTCCTTTAGAGGAAATATTAACTCAAGATTCTGATACGTCAAGTAAATGTAAAACTGAAAATGTTAAAAATCCCGATAAAAGACTTAGTCGGTTCGCCGACAAAGCAAAAAAAAAGGTACTAAAACATTCATTTGAAAAAAAATCATGATATCAATTGGGGTAAGCGAATAGAAGCATCAAAAAGATTTCAGGTTAATAATTTTTAAGCTCATAGAGTTCCAGTTAGAAGAGATCAGGCTAATAATCCTAATGCACGTCAAGAAAGGCGTTTGCATGCATGGAGTGTTAAAGCCACGTCTGGCGTAAACTATGATTTTGAAATAGCTTACAAGTCAGATTAAGATACTGAACTTGGTAGTATGAATTTTATATGCAAACATTGTAGTGCTTTAATATGGTAATGAGCCTCTGGGTATCTGTTGCAAGACAGGAAAAGTTAAACTTTCCCAAAATAAAAATTTGCCTGATCCACTTAAAAGCTCAATAATTGGTGGACATCCCAAACATGATCATTTCACTGATCGTGTAAGAGTACAAAAATTAAAGATGAAAGTTGGTCAACCTTTAAAGTCCAAGGAGAAGTGTATCACTTAATTGGTAATGTCCGACCTTTGCCAAATGAAGAAATGCAGTTTCTTCAAATCTATTCTATTGGTGATGATGAAAAGGAAGCTCAATAATGTTGCAAAAATATTTCAAATGTTGATTTAAGCGTAGTAAAGGATCTTCAATGTATGTTTCATCATAATAATCGTTTTTTAAAAGATCTAAAAATGGCTCTCAATAAAATACCAACAAGTACTAAAGATTATAAATTTGTTATACATGCTGATCGAACACCGGCTGGTGCACATTAAGGGCTTTACAATGCACCTCTATCAAGCGAAGTAGCTTTAGTAATTGTTGGTCAGCCATTTGAAAAGCGCGATATTATTATTGAAAGTCATAATAATAAATTACATCGTATAAGTGAAGTGCATCGATCTTATGATGCCTTTCAGTACCCTTTGCTATTTCCTTATGGCGAAGATGGCTATTCAGTGAATATACCACAATGGAATCCATTATTAAACAAGTAAGAAGGCTCTAGTCGGGAGAGCCCTACTAGAAGATACCCTGAACCCAGTTGCAATAAATATGTAAATTAAATTTATAATTGACTTTGGTATACTGACTTAACTTCAATCGATAAAATTAAATATCTCCGGTGTTTCATAACCGATTTGGACGAATTTTTGAGAAAAGTTCTATCGTTACCCATTATTTCATCCCTCATTTTTAGATTTTCCAAATTCGATATTTTATTGTTATCGATAATATGTGTATATCGGAAACCAGAATAGTTATCGATAATTTGAAGCAAACTTGTTCTGCTCATGGTATAGGAGAACTTACATACAAAATCTGAAGTCTCTAGCTATTGTAGTCTCTGAGATCCAAGCGTTCATACAGACAGACAGACAGACAGACGGACAGACAGACAGACAGACGGACAGACGGACATGGCTACATCGTCTCGGCTGTTGATGCTGATCAAGAATATTGATACTTTATGGGGTCGGAGATGCTTCCTTCTGCCTGTTACATACTTTTGCACAAAACCATTATACCCTTATTTACCCATTTTATGGGTTAAGGGTATAAAAATATCTGCGTTAAGCTTATTCAGCTATAAAATAATGATTCTTCAATCTGAGTTAAATTAATTAATTTATTGTCGTTCCCTATAAAGTCAAGTTTTAGTTGCTATGTATGCTAAAATTGTAACAGAAAGGTTAAATCATATTCGCTACAATCAAGCGAAAATCAGAGCAGATAGCTATATACATCTACAAGATGCAGTAGGCCAACAATATTTTGATGCAGCTCAACTTGGTCAGATGGTTATTTTACCGTCTTCTTTTACCATCTCTGCACGATATATGCATGAAAAGACTCAAGATGCTATGACATAAGTCCGCCATTATGGGCGACAAAATCTTTTCATAAAATTCACATGCAGTCCACAATGGAATGACATAAAAAGTGTTTTATTACCGGGTCAAAAATAGCATGATCGTCACGATATTATAGCTCGAGTTTTTCATTTAAAAGTTAAAGCTTTAATGTCACTATTGATAAAAGGTTCTTTGTTTGGAAGCGTGCAATGTTTCATGTACTCTGTGGAATGGCAAAAGCGGGGCTTACCACATATACATATTCTAATTTGGTTAGAAAATTAAATAAGACCAGATAAAATCGATAAAAATTATCTGTGCCGAAATACCAAACGCAGATGAGGATCCTTTGTTTTTATCATTGTCAAGTCAAATATGATTCATGGTCCTTGCGGTGCATTTAATAATAAATCGCCATGCATGAAAAATTGCAAATGTACCAAAAGGTTTCCTCGACAATTACTTAAAGAAACTGTGACTGGAAAAGATAGTTACCCTCTATATCGTAGAAGAGCGATAGAAGATGGTTGTAATACAATTAATATAAATGGTAGTTGCATAGATAATCGTTGGGTTGTGCCTTACAACTGTGTACTATTGAGAACATTTGAAGCTGACATAAATGTTGAGTATTGTAGTTCTGTAAAGTCTATTAAATACATTTGTAAATATGTTAACAAGGGCAGTGATCAGGCATCATTTACTCCTGAAGACCAACGTAATGAAATTAATATGTACGAAAGTGGCCGTTATATAAGTAGCTCAGAAGCGGTATGGAGAATCCTTGCATTTCCCATACATGAACGTTTTCCGGCTATTACACACTTAGCTGTTCATTTAGAAAATGGTCAACGGATATATTTTAACCCCAATAATCCGCAACACATACTTGACAGATTAAGCACTACACCCAAAACCACTTTGCTAGCCTTCTTTGAGCTATGCACACGTGATGAGTTTGCAAGAACGCTTCTATATTGTGAAGTTCCATCGTATTTTACATGGAACAATATAGAATTTCAAAGGAGAAACGAGGGCATGATGTGCCAAATTTTTCTGGAGTTAAAAGAGATTCAGCTTTGGGAAGAGTTTACACTATTCATCCCAATAATACAGAATGTTTTTATTTAAACCTTTTATTACATTTTGTAAGGGGCCCAACTTCATTTTTAAATTTAAAAACCGTTAATGGTATAGCATACGCATCATTTCATTTGGCGTGTAAAGCTCTAGGATTACTAGAAGATGATAAGCACTGGGATTCAACTATAGCCGATGCTGTCATATGTAAAAATCCTACATAACTTTTTAAAGCTTTTTGTAATAATGTTAGTATTTTGTCAAATTTCAGATGCTCTTAAACTGGAAACTGGAATACTTATAAAGAGAGTTTCTCAGAAGATATTTTAAGAGCCTTTAATTTCTCACAAGACAGAAATATTGATGAAAGGTTTGTGAATAATGTATTAAATAAATGTATTGTTTACATTGAAGATATTGTACTGTCTATTGGTGGTCAAAACTTGACTTATTATGGACTTCCACTACCAATTAGATCCGAGGAGTTTGTTCCAAATATTGAATATCATAGAGAAACAAATTGTGAAAATTGCGATAATTTTGTTGTTAATAATGAGCTACTCCTTACTGCTGAGAAAAAACAAGTATACGAAAAGATACTAAATGGCGTTGAAGCAGAAAAGGGAGAAATCTATTTTTTAGATGCACCTGGTGGAACAGGTAAAACTTATATTTTAAATTTATTATTGGCAAAGGTACGGCAAAGTAAAAAAATTGCATTGGCCGTTGCTTCTTCCGGTATCGCAGCCACTTTACTTAATGGTGGTCGCTCAGCGCTTTCTACACTTAAGATTCCAATTAATTTGATTCATTTAAAAACACCACATTGCTCAATTTCAAAGCAATCTAATATTGCTGCTGTGCTCAAAGATTGCAAGCTTATTGTTTGGGATGAGTGTACTATGGGCCATAAAGATGCTTTTGAAGCTGTAGATCGATCTTTGAAAGACATTCGAGATAGTGAATACTTAATGGGTGACATAACTGTTCTCTTAGCTGGTGATTTTCGACAAACTCTTCCAGTGATCCCCAGAGGAACAAGAGCAGATGAAATAAATGCGAGCTTAAAGTCATCAATTTTGTGGCCCAAAATACAGAAAACTGCATTAACGAAAAATATGCGAGTGCACTTAAAAAGTGATAGCATAGCTGATGAATTTGCAGAAATGCTTCTTAAAATTGGAAATGGATTATTTCCAACCCATGATGGCAAAATAACTTTGTCGAACCAATTATCTTAACTGGCAATGGTATAGGGGAAACGGTTTTTATACCGAGAATTCCATTAATACCTTCTAATTCTGAATTGCCAATTCAATTTAAAAGATTGCAATTTCCTATAAAAGTTTGCTTTGCCTTAACAATTAATAAATCACTGAGACAAACTCTGAAATTAGCCGGACTAGACTTAAGACACGATTGTTTTTCTCATGGCCAATTTTATGTAGCCTGCTCAAGAGTCAGTTCACCAAAAAGTTTATTTGTATTAGCACCTGACGGAAAAGCAACCAATTTCGTTTATAAAGAGCTCTTAAAAGTTGTTAATAATTGCAAATTAAATTCAACAAGTGATAAGGTCTACTGGGGAAACCACAATAAAAAATTACGCGCCTGATTCTCTACCTCAATGGTGGCGTCGAAAAGAGAATATTAATACTTTGCTTTAATTTGTTGTGAAATACTTTCTAATTTATTTATTTTGTATCTATCTTCTATTGCTAAAATTTATATAAACTATCCGCGCAGCGAAGTAAGCCCCTTACTAGTATGTACATATATAATACAAAGGTTACTTTTGTGGACAAGCAAAGTCTAGATGCTAGGAATATGTTGACAGGTACAACATATACGCAAGTTACTCTGAAACAAAAGCACTATGTTAATTCTGTACTGAGGTAATTATGTGCGAAGCTTATCTACATACATTCATACATATTTTTAGTTTTTATTATTATATTGCGCTCTCGGTTTGCATCGCAACGGACGTGTTTTTTTTATGCGCTTCGCTTTTTATACCCTTAACCCATAAAATGGGTAAATAAGGGTATAATGGTTTTGTGCAAAAGTATGTAACAGGCAGAAGGAAGCATCTCCGACCCTATAAAGTATATATATTCGTGATCAGCATCAACAGCCGAGACGATATAGCCATGTCCGTCTGTCCGTCTGTCTGTCCGTCTGTCCGTCTGCCCGTCTGTCCGTCTGTATGAACGCGTGGATCTCAGAGACTACAAGAGCTAGAGACTTCTGATTTTGTATTTAAGTTCTCCTATACCATGAGCAAAACAAGTTTGCTTCAAATTATCGATGACTTTTCTGGTTTCCGATATACACATAATATCGATAACAATAAAATATCGAATTTGGAAAATCTAAAAATGAGGGTTGAAGTAATGGATAATGATAGAACTTTTCTGAAAATTTCGTCCAAATCGGTTGAGAAACACCGGAGATATTGAACTTAATCGATGGAAGCTAAGCCAGTATACCAAAGTCTTATATAAATTAAATATATTTATTGCAACTGGGTTCAGGGTATCTTCTAGTCGGGCTCTCCCGACTAGAGCCTTCTTACTTGTTTGACTATTGTGCGTCTTATTTCTGCTATTAATTTCGCGAATTTGTGTAAACTAATAGTTTTGTGACTTTGTGTTATGTCGGTTTGCCTAAACCCAAAGTGGACATTAAATTAACGATTTAATTTGCATTTGTTTTAAAGTGTTTCCAAGCACAACAACAAACTGCAGTCCAGCATACTGAAAAATTTGCTCAACTTGCTGCCGCCTGCTTTTGTTTTGTTTTTGTGCTCTTACGCTCACTCTCTCTCTCTTTCTTCAAGCACTGCAGTGCATTAAACCGTTTCTTGATCGTTTACTCTAACGCGCTCTTTTGTGTTGGTGTTGGTCGCGGTCAAACTTTTCTCCGTTGCTAGTTGCTTTCGGTGGTCGCGCTCATGCCGTTTTTGTTTGTGAAGCTGTGAAGTAAGTTTTGTTTGTAGCTTTACTATTTGCACATTAGGGTGGACCTGTCTCTTAATAATAAAAATTTTTCTGCAGAGATTTTTTTTATTTTTATTTATTTATTTTTTTACTTTTATATTCTTTTAATAAATTCAATAAAAATGTCTGTTTGCTGCTTTGCGAATTGTCAAGTCCGTGCTAACTCAAAAATGGGTTTTGTCTGCTGCTGGATGTGCACAAATGTTGCTCATGAGCAATGTGCTGGCATTAATGGCCGTATCTCAGACCTCTTGAAGGTTACTAATTTAGAGTGGCCGTGTTGGTCATGTTTGGAGAAAAAAAAAGACATTGCAAGCTTTATAGAAACTCAGCTTGGCTTAGAGGGCGTTTTCTGTCAGTTGAATAAACTGTGTGAAAAATTCTCATCGGTTCAGAGAAACCTTAGCGAGAAAAATCTCGTACAGGATTCTCCAAAGCGTAAAAAGGCCAACGTTGGGCAGTTATCGGGCTCTGTGACGTTGGAAAATACTCCAAACGCTCCGATATCACAGGGTAAAGTAAATAAAAATCTTCATGTCCCTTCTACTAAAGTTATCGAGAACTTAGATGATATAACAATAACTCCCATGGATATTGTGTTATCTGATCCCGATCCTTCGGTTCCTTTGGTGGTTAGTAGTGTTGATGTTAATCAACAAAAAAACTCTATCAAACCTAAAGAGCCAAATATTCAATTATCCGAGACTGAGTCTTCAAAACCAGCCTCAGTGGAGGATATAATTAATAAATTTGTTGCTGTCCCACCTAAAAAACAAATATTTGTTTCAAGGCTTCCCCCTGATTTAACATCAGATGATGTCAAGGTCTATATCAAGGCCAAATCGAATGCCAATGTCACGGTGGAGAAATTCAAATTTGCTTATGATCGGAACATTTCGTCTTTTAAAATCAGTGTTTCGAATCAAGATTTTTGCACCATATGCTGCAAAGAGTTTTGGCCAGAACACATAATTGTGAAAGAGCATACTGCAAGAAAAAAAAATCGGCCCCCGATTGTATCTACACTTCCGGTGGTTGGTTCTAAGGTAACTCTCCCAATTACTGATAGTTCAAAAAACTAACATCCTCCTTCTTACTAGGCTATCAGAATGTAAGAGGTCTTTGTAGTAAACTCTCTAGCTTATACCTTAATAGTCTTTCTTTCCCTTTCCATGTCATTGCCTTTACTGAAACGTGGTTAAGGCAAGACATTATCAATTCCGAAATTCTATGTAGTACATATTCTATTTATAGAAAGGACCGTACTCTTCGGCGTGGTGGTGGAGTGCTTATTGCTGTGAATGTTGACTTTCCTTCTGAAACAGTCGTATTAAATAGTTCTTTTGATATAGAGTTTATTGCTGTATAGCTAAATATTTACGGTATTAACATTTTTATCACTTGTTCCTATATACCTCCTTCCTCTGATCTCTCTATCTATGAGACACATCTATCTGCTATTCATTCTGTCTCTGCCTTGCTTTCTGATCGCGATTTTCTTGAAGTTCTTGGTGATTTCAACATTGCTGAAGCTACTTGGATTTCTTGTCCTGACTCTGGTGCCCTGACTCCCACGGCCCCGAATGAATTTTTAATCGACTTACTTGGGATGTCATTGAGTCAAATTAATGGTATCCAAAATTCTCTTAATAAGATGCTTGATCTGATTTTTGTTTTGGATTCATCATCTTCATCCGTTTCCCGTTCCCAGCCTATATCTTATCCCGAAGACTTATACCATCCTGCGTTGGAGCTGTTGATTAATTTACCTTCCCGGACGCGTTGCAATGTCAAAATGCCTTTGAGTCGAGTTCGTCAATTTCGGAAAACTGATTTTGAGGGTCTCGCCCTGCTTTTAGCCCATTCTGACTGGTCTCCCCTCTACGAGTCTGACGACTTGGACGTGGCAATCAGTATTTTTTACAATACCTTATATTCTTTATTTGATTTATGTGTCCCGGTTGGTAAGATAAACAGGTCTGATAAACCTGTTTGGTTTACCCGAGAGTTGACAATTCTCAAAAATCGAAAATCTAAACTCTACAAGAGATTTAGAAAAAGCGGCTCATCGGTAGCCTATTCTGATTACTTGATTGCTCGTGCCAGTTTTGCTATCTTAAAAAACCAATGTTATAAGAATTACCTGACTCGGTGTAGATTACAGTTTCAGCAGGATCCAAAGCGGTTTTTTGATTTTGTTAATGCGAAGCGTAGGTCATCGACACTCCCAACGGAGGTATTCTTTGAGGAAACGAAGGCCAATTCTGAACAGGAGATTGCAAATATATTTGCACAATTTTTTCAAACGACGTATAGTTCTTTTCAATCTCAAGTCGGTTTGCCTTACCCTTATCAGGTTAATAGCTCGAATCGCATCTTTGGACTGAAAATCACTGAGAACTCACATTTAAATAATCTACATGTTTTGAAACCTATATTTTCCCCAGGACCTGACGGAGTGCCAGGCTGTGTGCTTAGACACTGCGCTCATGGTCTTTTAAAGCCGTTACTTAAAATGTTTAACTTGTCCCTGGAGTTAGGCTCCTTTCCAAAAATTTGGAAAGAGTCATTTATTATTCCTCTCCATAAAAAAGGAAACAAAGGTATCTCCAAGTTGTCTGCTATTCCTAAGATTTTTGAGAAATTAATAACCTCCCATCTTCAACACCTTAGTAAATCTATTATTTCACCGTGCCAGCACGGATTTATGAAACAAAGATCTACTACCACTAACTTGTTAGAATTTACTTCGTTTGTCATCAAGGGTTTTCAGGACAAATTGCAGACTGATGTTATTTATACTGATTTTAGTAAGGCTTTCGACTCTGTAGATCATCATCTCCTAATACATAAACTAGAACTCTTGGGCTTTTAAAATATTCTAGTTCTTTGGATTAAAGACTACCTAACTCTTAGAACTCAGAGGGTTTTATTTAAAGGGTCCGTTTCCAAGACGGTTCAGGTCACTTCAGGCGTTCCTCAGGGTAGTCATCTTGGTCCTTTATTATTTATTTTGTTTATAAACGATCTTCCATCGGTTATAAAGTTCTCTCGGGTTTTGATGTACGCTGATGATGTAAAGTTATGCACGTCAGCTGCAACTCCCCTTGCTGCTCAACAGCTTCAAAGAGATTTAGACAACTTTCAAATGTGGTGTAAAGTAAATTTTTTAAATCTTAATTACAGTAAATGTAAAGTAATGTAATTTTTTAGATGTTTGCCCTTTTTAATATTTATTTTCTTGACAACAAACCACTAGACAGAATTGAATGGGTTGACGATTTGGGCATCGTTATGGACCCAAAGCTTAAGTTTGACAAGAATATTTCTTCAATTTCTAATCGAGCATCTGGTGTCTTGGGCTTCATTAAGCGCTGGTCGAAGGAGTTCAACGATCCCTACTTAACAAAAACTCTGTATACTTCTCTTGGTTTCCCAAATACGAAATTCATCAGAATAAACTATAATCGGTACAAAAACAATTTCTGCTCTTCGCACTTAGAGGTCTTAACTGGGACACTAACAATAATTTGCCATCTTATCGTAGTAGACTTTTACTAATAGATCTTCCTTCTCTTAATGATCATAGAGTAATGCTAGCATTTTCCTTTTTTCACAAATTAATTAATGGTGAAATTGATTCTTCTGAATTAATTAACCAAATTAACTTTGCTGTTCCTATTAGAAATACTAGAAATTTTGTACCTATATCTCTTCAAACTTGTAATTCTAATTATGCTCTTCATAACCCTTTTCGTATTCTGTGTTCTATTTATAACGATCTTTCCCACTTAATACACAGTGCCACTCCTACTTGCTCTATAAAAAAAATAGTTTTGTGTCATTTGTCTGCATGTTCGCGATCATCTTAACCGCACGATAAGCGGAGCGCCCCTCGGTCGGATGGGCGGGAGGTGGGTCGCTTTGTGCGTGGGTCCACGCGTTAACAAGGCGGTGCTTGGTATCGTTGGGCCACTTGACTGTACTGTTCGTTAGTACATCTACGTCCAATTATATTGTGACCTTCTTTACAATTACTCTTTTTTTCATGACTCGTTTGCAGTTTTAAATACTTTCCCCTACTAAAAACTGCAGTTTTATAATGCAGTTATTTCATGCTAGCCTTGCGCTTAGTTTAAAAGTCTCTGTAAATTCTAAATTACTATGTATCAAAGATATTTGGCTCGGTCGCAGCTGTAATTGTTGGACTCAGCAGTGCTGTGTAACGCCGAGTAGCAAGCTTGTAACATATAAAACAAAAGGCACTAACAAATTCTTCACCTCGCTTAAGACAATGAGTCAACGCGAGAATTGTGGCCAGCGACAACGCGAGCACGACGAGCGTCGTCGGCAGAGCAACGCTTACTTTTCCGTAGTTTCAGAGCAGCCCGAGCGGTCAATTACCCCCAACCCACAAATCGAACTCTCTTACACAGCGCGTGCCAGAGAACGTTCTTACTCACCGTCTCCGTCCCTGTTATCTATCGAGTCAACGCAATCCGACCGCGCGCGGTCGGCAACACCCAACCCGACAAATGAAGTATTGCACACAGCACGCGACCGAAAGTTTTCGTGCTGCCCGTCTCTCTTAGCAACGACTGCAAGTGCTGCGCCCTCTCTAGGAACCGCAACAGCGACTACAACCACAACTGCACCGATACCTGCTTCCCGTTCAACAAGCACAACGACTGCTGCGCCGTCAGCAAATCAAACTGCAAACAGCAAAAATGTTAAGCCGGCTACGCAGACTGGTAAGGATCGCTACATTTATATCAAAAGAAAGCTAAGTCCGCAAAATTCTACGAATAAACCAAAAATGACCCGTAGCAATTTAAACATACCCTCGAATGATACTACATACAATAGCAATAGATTTCACATCTTGGCAGAAAACACAGATGATCTGCCTTCTAAAGCCGTTGGGGTTGTCACGGAAAAGCCGAAGCCACCCCCAATATATATACGCGAGAAAAGCTCCAGTGCCTTTGTTAACAAAGTTATCGAGCTCATAGGCAAAGATAGCTTCTACATAGTTCCTCTCGTACAGGGTAAAACTCAAGAAATTAAAGTCCAGACAAGGTCGGAAGATAATTACAGAGTTCTTATAAAGTATCTAAACGAAAACAAGTAAGAAGGCTCTAGTCGGGAGAGCCCGACTAGAAGATACCCTGAACCCAGTTGCAATAAATATATTTAATTTATATAAGACTTTGGTATACTGGCTTAGCTTCCATCGATTAAGTTCAATATCTCCGGTGTTTCTCAACCGATTTGGACGAAATTTTCAGAAAAGTTCTATCATTATCCATTACTTCAACCCTCATTTTTAGATTTTCCAAATTCGATATTTTATTGTTATCGATATTATGTGTATATCGGAAACCAGAAAAGTTATCGATAATTTGAAGCAAACTTGTTTTGCTCATGGTATAGGAGAACTTAAATACAAAATCAGAAGTCTCTAGCTCTTGTAGTCTCTGAGATCCACGCGTTCATACAGACGGACAGACGGGCAGACGGACAGACGGACAGACAGACGGACAGACGGACATGGCTATATCGTCTCGGCTGTTGATGCTGATCAAGAATATGTATACTTTATAGGATCGGAGATGCTTCCTTCTGCCTGTTACATACTTTTGCACAAAACCATTATACCCTTATTTACCCATTTTATGGGTTAAGGGTATAAAAAAAAGAATTATTATACGTATCAATTAAAAAGCTGCAAGGGCCTGCAGGTCGTAATAAAAGGCATAGAACCTGATGTAACACCAGAGGAAATAAAACAGGCGCTGCAGGAGAAAGGATTTCGAGCAAAAACAGTCACAAACATCTTAAACAGGAACAGGATGCCGCAACCACTTTTTAAAATAGAACTTGAACCAGAAACGAAGATGCTTAAAAAAAACGAGGTGCACTCAATATACAAACTTCAGCTTTTACTTCACCGAAGAATCACCGTAGAAGAACCGCACAAACGAAACGGTCCGGTACAATGTATGAACTGCCAAGAGTACGGCCATACAAAAGCCTACTGTACACTGCGCTTGGTATGCGTATACTGTGGGGAACTGCATAGCTCCGAAAGTTGCCCAGTAAAGGCCTGTACGCAGACGCCTGTACAGCTCCCGTACAGCAAAAACTTCATATAAAAACAAGTAAGAAGGCTCTAGTCGAGAGAGCCCGATTAGAAGATACCTTGAACCCAGTTGCAATAAATATGTAAATTAAATTTATAATTGACTTTGGTATACTGGCTTAGCTTCCATCGATAAAATTAGATATCTCCGGTGTTTCTTAACCGATTTGGACGAAATTTTCAGAAAAGTTCTATCATTACCCATTACTTCACCCCTCATTTTTAGATTTTCCAAATTCGATATTTTTTGTTATCGATATTATGTGTATATCGGAAACCAGAAAAGTTATCGATAATTTGAAGCAAACTTGTTCTGCTCATGGTATAGGAGAACTTAAATACAAAATCTGAAGTCTCTAGCTCTTGTAGTCTCTGAGATCCACGCGTTCATACAGACAGACAGACGGACAGACGGACAGACGGTCGGACGGACGGACTGACGGACATGGCTATATCGGCTCGGCTGTTGATGCTGATCAAGAATATATATACTTTATAGGGTCGGAGATGCTTCCTTCTGCCTGATACATACTTTTGCACAAAACCATTATACCCTTATATACCCATTTTATGGGTTAGGGATATAAAAATGGTCCCGTACAGCGTCAGTACAGTACTTACATTTTAGGTCTGCAGTTCTGTTAGTTACTGCTGGTACGGTAGTGTTGAAAAATGACAATGTTAAAATGTTATGTTAAAATGTTTACGGCCGTAAATAGCTTCCAGAAGCTATTTACAGTCGTAAAAAAAAACAACAACATGTCGGTCAAGAGCCGGCTTATACATTTTTCTGATAATATTAACAAAGTTGACCTTATTCAGGCTCCAATAGAGCCATATTTATTGTTTTGGAAGTCAATGCTGCGAAAGAAGTATTGAATAAAAATATATTAATAATTTAATAAGAAACAATATAAATAACCTATATAAACAGAATTGTACTGCTACTGATCTATTACAAGGTATAGATCTGTAAGGTGAGTTTGCTTTGAGTCTTTTTAAGACGTCTTCTTTTCATCTGCAGCCAGATCCTCACTTGGCCCCGAGTTCTCAACCAATAACCCAACTTATGCAAGCGCCCTAAGATCTGGACTGGCTCTTCCTGCCTCTAACACACCGTACTTACAACCAAAACAAGTAAGAAGGCTCTAGTCGGGAGAGCCCGACTTTGGTATACTGGCTTTGCCTCCATCGATTAAGTGCAATATCTCCGGTGTTTCTCAACCGATTTGGACGAAATTTTCAGAAAAGTTCTATCATTATCCATTACTTCAACCCTCATTTTTAGATTTTCCAAATTCGATATTTTATTGTTATCGATATTATGTGTATATCGGAAACCAAAATAGTTATCGATAATTTGAAGCAAACTTGTTCTGCTCATGGTAAAGGAGAACTTAAATACAAAATCAGAAGTCTCTAGCTCTTGTAGTCTCTGAGATCCACGCGTTCATACAGACAGACAGACGGACAGACGGACAGACAGACGGACATGGCTATATCGTCTCGGCTGTTGATGCTGATCAAGAATATATATACTTTATAGGGTCGGAGATGCTTCCTTCTGCCTGTTACATACTTTTGAACAAAACCATTATACCCTTATTTACCCACTTTATGGGTTTAGGGTATAAAAAGTGAGCACAAACGATGCACAGGAGCAGAAACAAAGTAACCTCGAAGCACTCGTATGTACCCTGCAGCAGAGCATGAACGAGTTTATGTCATTCATGAAAACAACTATGCAGGAACTAATGCGTAATCAAAATCTCTTGATACAAATGCTTGTATCACAACAGTCAAAATAATCAATGGCTGAGATACGAATATCTACGTGGAACGCTAATGGCGTCTCACAGCATAAACTTGAATTAGCTCAATTCCTACTCGATAAGCACATCGACGTAATGCTACTTTCCGAAACACACCTTACAAACAAATATAACTTTAACATAAGTGGATACTTATTCTATGGTACAAATCATCCCGATGGTAAAGCACACGGTGGAACTGGTATTTTGATCAGAAGCCGCCTCAAGCACCACTACTATAAAGAGTTTGTTGAAAACTTTCTACAGGCTACATCTCTAAAAAGACATTTGGACAGTGGGAACCAACTTGCTCTTGCCGCTGTATACTGCCCTCCGCGTTATACCATATCTGAAGACCAATTTATGGAATTTTTTAACTCACTAGGAGAATGCTTTATAACAGCAGGAGACTACAATGCCAAGCACACACACTGGGGATCTCGTCTAGTGAATCCAAAAGGAAAGCAGCTCTACATTACCAACATACTGGCCGACAGATCCCAAAAACCTACCCGATTTGATTGACTTTGCGGTTACCAAAAACATTTCGCGTAGACTGATAAGTGCAGAGTGCCTTTCGGATCACTCGCCACTCCTAATAAATCTGCAACGACACCCTGAATTCATAAATCGAACTTCACATAAAGCTAACTTGCTCAGATACAAAAAATATATAAGCTCACACATTGAGCTTAAGCCACGTCTCGTAGATAAAGCTGACATTGATAGTTTTGTTAACACTCTGGAGACGGTCTTCGTCGCCGCAGCTCACACCGCTACGCCTCAATAACCACGACCAGTACACAACCAAAAGACAACAAATCTACAAGTTGAACAGCTCGTTTTGGAAAAGCGGCGCTTACGACGTGACTGTCAATCGAACAGATTCGCCATCGGCAAAGCAAAAACTTAAGGACGCCACACGAAAACTCACCAAAGCGTTAAAAATCGAGGACGAACGCACTCAACCCCGTTACATAGAGCAATTATCAACCACCAGTACGAAAAACTCATTGTGGAGAGCTCACATAACTCTAAGCTCCCCAACAGAAACAGTAATGCCTATAAGAAACTTCGCAGGCGGCTGGGCTCGCAGCGATGAAGAAAGAGCTAACACATTTGCTACTCATCTCCAAAAAGTGTTCCAACCTAACCCTGCAACAAATACGTTTGCGCTACCGACTGCTTCAAACGGCTCTCAGCTTCAACATGATCCAATCAAGTTTCGCCCGAATGAAATCGTTAGAATCATTAAAGAGCAACTGAACCCAAAAAAATCTCCACGAGGTGACCAAATAACCCCAAAGATGATTATTGAGCTTCCTTACTGTGCAATCTGCATAATTGCCCAGCTCTTCAATGCTATCACCAAACTTGGCCACTATCCAGACAGATGGAAAAAGTCAATTATCATTATGATACCAAAGCCTGAAAAAAATCACACAGTTCCCACGTCGTATAGACCTATAAGCTTATTACCGTGTCTATCAAAACTCCCGGATAAATCCATTCCTGAATCTTCATAACATAATCCCGTCACACCAATTTGGCTTTCGTGAAAAGCACGGAACAATTGAGCAGGTTAACAGAAAAGCATCAGAGATACGAATCGCGTTCGAAAATAGAGAAAACTGCACTGCAATATTTCTGGATGTTTCTCAGGCATTCGAAAAAGTTTGGTTGGAAGGTCTTATGCATAAGATCAAAACAATGCTCCCAAACATCACACAAGATGCTTAAGTCGTACCTATACGACAGGAAGTTCGCAGTAAGATGTAACACTGCAATGTCTGACGAACACAGTATCGAAGCTGGTGTTCCACAGGGCAGCGTACTTGTAACAACACTGTGCGTGCTTTTCACAGCAGACATCCCAATAAGCAGCCGATTGACAACATCTACCTTTGCTGATGATACAGCTATTCTCAGCCGCTCCATATGCCCAATACAAGCAACAGCTCAACTAGCCCTTCATCTGGTCAACGTGGAAAAATGGTTATCAGATTGGCGAATTAAGGTAAACGAACAAAAATGTAAGCAATAAACTTTCACCCTTAACAGGCAAGATTGTCCACCGCTCACGTTAAACAACACCACACTTCCAAAAGCAAACGATGTAACGTATCTGGGCGTACACTTAGACAGAAGACTTACATGGCGGCGACACATTGAAGCTAAAAGAACACATCTCAAACTGAAAGCCAATAGCCTCCATTGACTCATCAATGCTCGCTCTTCCATTAGTTTGGACTACAAGGTCCTGCTTTACAACTCTGTTCTAAAACCAATCTGGACCTATGGTTCCCAGTTATGGGGGAACGCTAGCAACAGCAGCATTGACATTGTCCAGAGAGCCCAGTCAAAAATATTGAGAACCATTACCGGGGCACAGTGGTATGTTCGAAACGAAAACATTCATAAAGACTTAAACATCTCAACAGTCAAGGAGGGAATAGCAGAAAAAAAAGTAAAATATCTTAGTAAGCTCTCATCGCACACAAATCATCTCGCGAGAGGTCTCACAAGGCTGCGCAGCCGATCCCGTCTTCGTCGTAACGACTTACCAACGCAGCGATGATTTTTAGGGACGCGAACTCAGAATACAGTCAAAAATAAAATGAACTGTTAGCTAAGATTTATTAATAAGATTTGTATACTTATAAATAGTTTTCTAATTCACTAGAAAAGATTCAATAAATTAGACCAGCAATTTAAAAAAAAAAAAAAAACTTTTGTGAATGTAGGCATTATTATTTTTATAAGTTTTTCTATTTATTAGTTATGAATATACTTTTTTCTTGTTCTGTTTTTGTGTATGTGCTGACAAATTTCGCTATTATCTCACTCATGTCTTTAAACTGCTTCCATTATAGTGCGGACTCTATTGTTTGTCCTGGTCCACTTTCCGCTAATACGTATAGCTACTGACAAGGTGCAACTTGCGTCAGCAGCTATAGAAACAGTGCTCGGATCTATCAATTTTGGAGCGGTGTAGTGTTCCCCGAGGTTTATATGGACTATGGATGAATTTAAGACCATTTTGGAACAACAGCGCTCCAAGTTCGTCGATGCGGGCGACTGGAATGCGTCTCACTGGCTCTAGGGAGCGGGGAGGTGCAACCAAAGTGGCGATGCGCTAGCAAATCTTGTCTTGAGTTTAAAGGTGAACTCACTAGCAACAGGGAGCCCAACGAGAAAACCGTACAGCAGTAGAGGCTCACCAGGCTATATTGATTCTGTGCTGACAAGGGGTGTCCTGGGTATCCATGCAGATATACGGCCAGTAGTCGAACTTGGCTCCGACCACCTACCGCTCGTTATTACGCTGGATGCGGCAGCAACAGCATACCCTAAAACGCAGCGGATAATCACCAGACGCCCTAACCTCGAATTGTTTTAAGAGCAGCTTGAGTCCTCACTGGACCTCAACTCGGCGTTTAACAATGAAAAAAAGCTAATGCTTTAGAATCGTTCTCTCATAAGGTCAAGGCAGCAGGTAGAATGGCTACTCGCTCCCCATCTCAGGCCTCCGAGAGCAGCAGACAGAATCCTGATAACGAGAGAGATTCTGCTGCTCATCGCTGTAAAGAGGCGCTTACGTACTAGGTGGATGAGGTCTCGTCACCCATTGGACAAAGCAGACTGGAATAGAGCGCAGAGTAGGCTCCTTCACGAATAGGTGGTACAAAAATCAGCATGGTTTGATGACCGGTTCGCTCTGGAAGGCCACATGCGCTACCAAAAGGTGTTTCGCAAGGAAAGCACCACTCGTAGACAGTAACAGGACATAGTGTCGAACTGACCAGGAGCAAGCTGATGTTTTTGCTGCACAACTCGCTGAACGCTTTCAGCCATTCAATCTTGCCAGTCTGCAGCAGGTTAAAGAGAAACACGACTAGCTGACTCAAGTGCTTTAAATGGACCTGCCTATCAAGCCATTTAACCCAAGCGAGATAGCTGATGTCATTGCAAGCCAGAACATCCAAAGTGCACCAGGCCATGACGCCATCTGCAATGTCACTTTAAACGCATTGCCCAGTCGAGCGATCCTCTTCATTGCGTTGGTGTTCAATGCCATTGTAAGGTTGCAATACTTTCCTCCTCAGTGGAAACTCGGGATAATCTCCATGATACACAAACCTGGCAAGTCAGAAAGGGAGCCCGCTTTATATCAGCCGATTGGCCTTCTCCCTTCCATCTCAAAGATGTTTGAAAATATCATTGCCGCCCGGATGGCCAGGATCATGGAAGCTGAGCACTAGTTCGGATTCCGTGCTGGCCACTGTACTGTTAAGCAGTTACATCGATAGTAAGGAGCATTGTAACGCCCTCTTTTTGGATATTCGGGAAGCGTTTGATCGAGTGTGACACACCGGAATCCTGCTTAAAATCAAGCAACCGCTGCCTGTGCCATATTTTGGCCTACTTAGGTCGTATCTTGAGGGAAGACAATTTGCGGTCCGATTTCACTCGGCACTTTCTACTGAACATGATGTGGCAGCTGGAGTACCACAGGGAAGTATCTTTGGCCCCTGTATGCCTGTATAGCCATGAAATGCCGCAGCCAGATAAAATCCTGTACGGGACATCAATTCTAGCCTAATTTGCCGATGACGTGTGCGTAACCTACAGGTCCCGATGCGACCATGATGCAGCCGACGGCATCCAGGACTACGCCACTAAGTTTGCGGATTAGGCAAGACGCTAGAACATCGGCATCAATAGCAACAAATTGTCTAACGTTTGCTTAACTCTTAGGCGGAGAACGCCACCGGCCGTGCTTGTGGAGGGGGCCCCTGTTCCACAGTCGAATGTTGCGAAATATCTTGGAGTCACCCTTGATCGCAGGCTCACCTTCGCTAAACAAGTGACTGCCATAAGAACGCGCATACGGGCTTCTCTGCTCGCGCAGTAAATTGTCACTGTCCAAGAAAGTGACAATTTACAAGCAAATTATATCACCAATATGGAAATACGGCTGCCAAATCTAGGGCCTGGCCTGCGACAGCCAAATTCACAGAATTCAGGTCGACCAAAAAAGGATTGCAAAGATCATTACCTTTTGCGGGTGGTTCGTGCGGAATATCACGCTGCATAGGGACCTAAGACTGTCCACGGTCTTCGGCGAAATTAATCAGCATTCGAGCCACTATAATGATAGACTGGGCCGACATAGAAATCTGCTGGCAAACAGTCTTACCAGATCTCGACCATCAAGGAGGCCCAATAGACGCCAACCTTAAAATCTCATAGCTCGATCTCCTTTGACGACGGTCATCAGAAGCTGACGCATCATTGCACTTGTTATTTTGTATTTTTATACCCTTAACCCATAAAATGGGTAAATAAGGGTATAATGGTTTTTTGCAAAAGTATGTAACAGGCAGAAGGAAGCATCTCCGACCCCATAAAGTGTATATATTCTTGATCAGCATCAACAGCCGAGACGACATAGCCATGTCCGTCTGTCCGTCTGTATGAACGCGTGGATCTCAGAGACTACAAGAGCTAGAGACTTCAGATTTGGGATATAAGTTCTCATATACCATGAGCAGAACAAGTTTGCTTCAAATTGTCGATAGCTATTCTGGTTTCCGATAGACACATGGAATCGATAACAAAAATTATCGAATTTGGAAAATCTAAAAAAGATGGTTGAAGTAATGGGTAATGATAAAACTTTTCTGAAAATTTCGTTCAAATCGGTTGAGAAACACCGGAGATATAGAGTTTAATCGATTGAAGCTAAGTCCTTATTCCAAAGTCAATTAAAAATTTAATTTATTTATTGCATCTGGGTTCAGGGTATCTTCAAGTCGGGCTCTCCCGACTAGAGCCTTCTTACTTGTTGTTATTGTATATGTATTTATGTTATTTTCATTAGTATTAATATTGCTACAGCTAATCTTCGTTAGCCGGTGCGCCCATAAGGGCTGAATGAAGAGAAACCAAGGACACAAAGGGGTTTCTAGCATACTCAGTATGCCTTAATAAAATAATAATTAAAAACAATTAAGTAGGCTCTAGTCAAGAGAGCCCGACTAGAAGATACCCTGAACCCAGTTGCAATAAATAAACTTCATTTTTAATTGAATTAAAATTCGATATCTCCAAAGTTTCTTAACCGATTTGGACGAAATTTTTAGAAAAGTTCTATCATTACCCATTACTTCAACCATCATTTTTAGATTTTCCAAATTCGATATTTTTTGTTATCAATTCCATGTGTATATCGGAAACCAGAATAGTTATCGATAATTTGAAGCAAAATTGTTCTGCTCATGGTATAGGAGAACTTAAATACAAAATCTGAAGTCTCTAGCTCTTGTAGTCTCTGAGATCCACGCGTTCATACAAACAGACAGACAGACAGACAGACGGACGGACGGACAGACGGAAATGGCTATATCGCCTCGGCTGTTGATGCTGATCAAGAATATATATACTTTATGGGGTCGGAGATGCTTCCTTCTGCCTGTTACATACTTTTGAACAAAACCATTATACCCTTATTTACCCATTTTATGGGTTAAGGGTATAAAAAGTATATTCATAACTAATAGAAAATCTTATAAAAATAATAATGCTTACAATCTTAAAAGCTGTAGCCAAAATAGCCAAAACAATAATAACAACAACAGAAACTACAACAATAAAGCAGGGTTTACAATGTCAGCGTGAGATTGGAAAATGTTTTGTTTCTGTCTACCACACATATTTTTCACATAAGTGCAGGAGGCCATGACGCCATCTGCAATGTCACTTTATACGCATTGCCCAGTCGTGCGATCCTCTTCATTGCGTTGGTGTTCAATGCCATTGTAAGGTTGCAATACTTTCCTCCTCAGTGGAAACTCGGGATAATCTCCATGATACACAAACCTGGCAAGTCAGAAAGGGAGCCCGCTTCATATCAGCCGATTGGCCTTCTCCCTTCCATCTCAAAGGTGTTTGAAAATATCATTGCCGCCCGGATGGCCAGGATCATGGAAGCTGAGCACTAGTTCGGATTCCGTGCTGGCCACTGCACTGTTAAGCAGTTACATCGATAGTAAGGAGCATTGTAACGCCCTCTTTTTGGATATTCGGGAAGCGTTTGATCGAGTGTGACAAACCGGAATCCTGCTTAAAATCAAGCAACCGCTGCCTGTGCCATATTTTGGCCTACTTAGGTCGTATCTTGAGGGAAGACAATTTGCGGTCCGATTTCACTCGGCACTTTCTACTGAACATGATGTGGCAGCTGGAGTACCACAGGGAAGTATCTTTGGCCCCTGTATGCCTGTATAGCCATGAAATGCCGCAGCCTGATGAAATCCTGCACGGGACATCAATTCTAGCCTAATTTGCCGATGACGTGTGCGTAACCTACAGGTCCCGATGCGACCATGATGCAGCCGACGGCATCCAGAACTACGCCACTAAGTTTGCGGATTGGGCAAGACGCTAGAACATCGGCATCAATAGCAACAAATCGTCTAACGTTTGCTTAACTCTTAGGCGGAGAACGCCACCGGCCGTGCTTGTGGAAGGGCCCCTGTTCCACAGTCGAATGTTGCGAAATATCTTGGAGTCACCCTTGATCGCAGGCTCACCTTCGTTAAGCAAGTGACTGCCAAGTGACTGAACGCGCATACGTGCTGCAGTGAAAAAACACAACTGGCTTCTCTGCTCGCGCAGTAAATTGTCACTGTCCAAGAAAGTGACAATTTACAAGCAAATTATATCACCAATATGGAAATACGGCTGCCAAATCTAGGGCCTGGCCTGCGACAGCCAAATTCACAGAATTCAGGTCGACCAAAAAAGGATTGCAAGGATCATCACCGTTTGCGGGTGGTTCGTGCGGAATACCACGCTGCATAGGGACCTAAGACTGTCCACGGTCTTCGGCGAAATTAATCAGCATTCGAGCCACTATAATGATAGACTGGTCCGACATAGAAATCTGCTGGCAAACAGTCTTACCAGATCTCGACCATCAAGGAGGCCCAATAGACGCCAACCTCAAAATCTCATAGCTCGATCTCCTGTGATGACGGTAATCAGAAGCTGACGCATCATTGCACTTGTTATTTTGTATTTTTACACCCTTAACCCATAAAATGGGTAAATAAGTGTGTAATGGTTTTGTGCAAAACTATGTAACAGGCAGAAGGAAGCATCTCCGACCCAATAAAGTATATATATTCTTGATCAGCATAAACAGCCGAGACGGACGGACAGACGGACATGGCTATATCGCCTCGGCTGTTGATGCTGATCAAGAATATATATACTTTATGGGGTCGGAGATGCTTCCTTCTGCCTGTTACATACATTTGCACAAAACCATTATACCCTTATTTACCCATTTTATGGGTTAAGGGTATAAAAAAAGAAGTAACAAGTAAATAAAATGGATTTAGTGAACATTTCTATTAATAATTTCTTAACCAAAACAATGTATTTATTATTGGCGCTAATATTTGCTTGTGCGATATTTCGTATAGATAACTTTATTCTTCACATCAAACACTGTGCAACTCTGTGTTTACATGCAATCGGAAAAAGGCAAAGCAAAAATTTTTTTTATTTTAAATTGCTGGTCTTATTTATTGAATCTTTTCTAGTGAATTAGAAAACTAACAATAAGTAAACAAATCTTATTAATAAATCTTAGCTAACCGTTCATTTTATTTTTTTGACTGTATTCTGAGTGCGCATCCCTAAAAATCATCGCTGGGTTGGTAAGTCGTTACGACGAAGACGGGATCGTCTGCGCAGCCTTGTGAGACCTCTCGTGAGATGATTTGAGTGCGATGAGAGCTTACAAAGATATTTTACTTTTTGTTCCGCTATTCCCTCTTTGACTGTTGAGATGTTTAAGTCTTTATGAATGTTTTCGTTTCGAACATACCACGGTGCCCCGGTAATGGTTCTCAATATTTTTGACTGGGCTCTCTGGACAATGTCAATGCTGCTGTTGCTAGCGTTCCCCCATAACTGGGAACCATAGGTCCAGATTGGTTTTAGAACAGAGTTGTAAAGCAGGACCTTGTAGTCCAAACTAATGGAAGAGCGAGCATTGATGAGTCAATGGAGGCTATTGGCTTTCAGTTTGAGATGTGTTCTTTTAGCTTCAATGTGTCGCCGCCATGTAAGTCTTCTGTCTAAGTGTACGCCCAGATACGTTACATCGTTTGCTTTTGGAAGTGTGGTGTTGTTTAACGTGAGCGGTGGACAATCTTGCCTGTTAAGGGTGAAAGTTTATTGCTTACATTTTTGTTCGTTTACCTTACTTCGCCAATCTGATAACCATTTTTCCACGTTGACCAGATGAAGGGCTAGTTGAGCTGTTGCTTGTATTGGGCATATGGAGCGGCTGAGAATAGCTGTATCATCAGCAAAGGTAGATGTTGGCAATCGGCTGCTTATTGGGATGTCTGCTGTGAAAAGCACGTACAGTGTTGGTCCAAGTACGCTGCCCTGTGGAACACCAGCTTCGATACTGTGTTCGTCAGACATTGCAGTGTTACATCTTACTGCGAACTTCCTGTCGTATAGGTACGACTTAAGCATCTTGTGTGACGTTTGGGAGCATTGTTTTGATCTTATGCATAAGACCTTCCAACCAAACTTTTTCGAATGCCTGAGAAACATCCAGAAATATTGCAGTGCAGTTTTCTCTATTTTCGAACGCGCTTCGTATCTCTGATGCTTTTCTGTTAACCTGCTCAATTGTTCCGTGCTTTTCACGAAAGCCAAATTGGTGTGACGGGATTATGTTATGAAGATTCAGGAATGGATTTATCCGGGACAGCAAACATTTTTCAAAAAGTTTTGATAGACACGGTAATAAGCTTATAGGTCTATACGACGTGGGAACTGTGTGATCTTTTCCAGGCTTTGATATTGCGGTAGCGCAAACGTATTTGTTGCAGGGTTAGGTTGGAACACTTTTTGGAGATGAGTAGCAAATGTGTTAGCTCTTTCTTCATCGCTGCGAGCCCAGCCGCCTGCGAAGTTTCTTATAGGCATTACTGTTTCTGTTGGGGAGCTTAGAGTTATGTGAGCTCTCCACAATGAGTTTTTCGTACTGGTGGTTGATAATTGCTCTATGTAACGGGGTTGAGCACGTTCGTCCTCGATTTTTAACGCTTTGGTGAGTTTTCGTGTGGCGTCCTTAAGTTTTTGCTTTGCCGATGGCGAATCTGTTCGATTGACAGTCACGTCGTAAGCGCCGCTTTTCCAAAACGAGCTGTTCAACTTGTAGATTTGTTGTCTTTTGGTTGTGTACTGGTTGTGGTAATTGAGGCGTAGCGGTGTGAGCTGCGGCGACGAAGACCGTCTCCAGAGTGTTAACAAAACTATCAATGTCAGCTTTATCTACGAGACGTGGCTTAAGCTCAATGTGTGAGCTTAAATATTTTTTGTATCTGAGCAAGTTAGCTTTATGTGAAGTTAACTTACCGGTTCGATTTATGAATTCAGGGTGTCGTTGCAGATTTATTAGGACTAGCGAGTGATCGGATGATAGATCCGAAAGGCACTCTGCACTTATCAGTCTACGCGAAATGTTTTTGGTAACTGCAAAGTCAATCAAATCGGGTAGGTTTTTGGGATCTGTCGGCCAGTATGTTGGTCTGCCAGGAGAAACGTGGTCGAGCTTGTTGTTAGCTTTTATAATTGCATTGTAGAGCTGCTTTCCTTTTGGATTCACTAGACGAGATCCCCAGTGTGTGTGCTTGGCATTGTAGTCTCCTGCTGCTATAAAGCATTCTCCTTGTGAGTTAAAAATTTCCATAAATTGGTCTTCAGATATGGTATAACGTGGAGGGCAGTATATAGCGGCAAGAGTAAGTTGGTTTCCACTGTCCAAATGTCTTTTTAGAGATGTGGCCTGTAGAAAGTTTTCAGCAAACTCTTTATAGTAGTGGTGCTTGAGGCGGCTTCTGACCAAAATACCAGTTCCACCGTGTGCTTTACCATCGGGATGATTTGTACCATAGAATAAGTATCCACTTATTTTAAAGTTATATTTGTTTGTAAGGTGTGTTTCGGAAAGTAGCATTACGTCGATGTGCTTATCGAGTAGGAATTGAGATAATTCAAGTTTATGCTGTGAGACGCCATTAGCGTTCCACGTAGATATTCGTATCTCAGCCATTGATTATTTTGACTGTTGTGATACAAGCATTTGTATCAAGAGATTTTGATTACGCATTAGTTCCTGCATAGCTGTTTTCATGAATGACATAAACTCGTTCATGCTCTGCTGCAGGGTACATACGAGTGCTTCGAGGTTACTTTGTTTCTGCTCCTGTGCAGCGTTTGTGCTCACTTGTTTTGGTTGTAAGTACGGTGTGTTAGAGGCAGGAAGAGCCAGTCCAGATCTTAGGGCGCTTGCATAAGTTGCGTTATTGGTTGAGAACTCGGGGCCAAGTGAGGATCTGGCTGCAGATGAAAAGAAGACGTCTGGGTTGTGTTTCGATGAAGTGAAGGTAGTCGGTGCGTGTTGTGAGCGTACAGTGGTACAGCGCTGATGGATACGATTTTTAAGTTCCTTGTAGACTTGGCAGCCTCTGTAGTTGGCTGTATGCTTGCCTTCGCAGTTGTTGCAGAATTTTTGCTAGAGTCTTCTTTGCTTACTGGGCAACTTGCGGAGCTATGCAGTTCCCCACAGTATACGTATACCGAGCGCAGTGTACAGTAGGCTTTTGTATGGCCGTACTCTTGGCAGTTCATACATTGTACCGGACCGTTTCGTTTGTGCGGTTCTTCTACGGTGATTCTTCGGTGAAGTAAAATCTGAAGTTTGTATATTGAGTGCACCTCGTTTTTTTTAAGCATCTTCGTTTCTGGTTCAAGTTCTATTTTAAAATGTGGTTGCGGCATCATGTTCCTGTTTAAGATGTTTGTGACGGTTTTTGCTCGAAATCCTTTCTCCTGCAGCGCCTGTTTTATTTCTTCTGGTGTTACATCAGGTTCTATGCCTTTTATTACGACCTGCAGGCCCTTGCAGCTTTTTAATTGATACGTATAATAATTCTTTTTTTTCTTTTCGTTTAGATACTTTATGAGAACTCTGTAATTATCTTCCGACCTTGTCTGGACTTTTATTTATTGAATTTTACCCTGTACGAGAGGAACTATGTAGAAGCTATCTTTGCCTATGAGCTCGATAACTTTGTTAACAAAAGCACTGGAGCTTTTCTCGCGTATATATATTGGGGGTGGCTTCGGCTTTTTCGTGACAACCCCAACGGCTTCAAAAGGCAGATCATCTGTGTTTTCTGCCAAGATGTGAAATCTTTTGCTATTGTGTGTAGTATCATTCGAGGGTATATTTAAATTGCTACGGGTCATTTTTGGTTTATTCGTAGAATTTTGCGGACTTAGCTTTATTTTGATATAAATGTAGCGATCCATACCAGTCTGCGTAGCCGGCTTAACATTTTTGCTGTTTGCAGTTTGATTTGCTGACGGCGTAGCAGTCGTTGTGCTTGTTGAACGGGAAGTAGGTATCGGTGCAGTTGTGGTTGTAGTCGCTGTATATAAAGTATATATATTCTTGATCAGCATAAACAGCCGAGACGGACGGACAGACAGACATGGCTATATCGCCTCGGCTGTTGATGCTGATCAAGAATATATATACTTTATGGGGTCGGAGATGCTTCCTTCTGCCTGTTACATACTTTTGCACAAAACCATTATACCCTTATTTACCCATTTTATGGGTTAAGGGTATAAAAAAAGAAGTAACAAGTAAATAAAATGGATTTAGTGAACATTTCTATTAATAATTTCTTAACCAAAACAATGTATTTATTATTGGCGCTAATATTTGCTTGTGCGATATTTCGTATAGATAACTTTATTCTTCACATCAAACACTGTGCAACTCTGTGTTTACATGCAATCGGAAAAAGGCAAAGCAAAAATTTTTTTTTATTTTAAATTGCTGGTCTTATTTATTGAATCTTTTCTAGTGAATTAGAAAACTAACAATAAGTAAACAAATCTTATTAATAAATCTTAGCTAACCGTTCATTTTATTTTTTTGACTGTATTCTGAGTGCGCATCCCTAAAAATCATCGCTGGGTTGGTAAGTCGTTACGACGAAGACGGGATCGTCTGCGCAGCCTTGTGAGACCTCTCGTGAGATGATTTGAGTGCGATGAGAGCTTACAAAGATATTTTACTTTTTGTTCCGCTATTCCCTCTTTGACTGTTGAGATGTTTAAGTCTTTATGAATGTTTTCGTTTCGAACATACCACGGTGCCCCGGTAATGGTTCTCAATATTTTTGACTGGGCTCTCTGGACAATGTCAATGCTGCTGTTGCTAGCGTTCCCCCATAACTGGGAACCATAGGTCCAGATTGGTTTTAGAACAGAGTTGTAAAGCAGGACCTTGTAGTCCAAACTAATGGAAGAGCGAGCATTGATGAGTCAATGGAGGCTATTGGCTTTCAGTTTGAGATGTGTTCTTTTAGCTTCAATGTGTCGCCGCCATGTAAGTCTTCTGTCTAAGTGTACGCCCAGACACGTTACATCGTTTGCTTTTGGAAGTGTGGTGTTGTTTAACGTGAGCGGTGGACAATCTTGCCTGTTAAGGGTGAAAGTTTATTGCTTACATTTTTGTTCGTTTACCTTAATTCGCCAATCTGATAACCATTTTTCCACGTTGACCAGATGAAGGGCTAGTTGAGCTGTTGCTTGTATTGGGCATATGGAGCGGCTGAGAATAGCTGTATCATCAGCAAAGGTAGATGTTGGCAATCGGCTGCTTATTGGGATGTCTGCTGTGAAAAGCACGTACAGTGTTGGTCCAAGTACGCTGCCCTGTGGAACACCAGCTTCGATACTGTGTTCGTCAGACATTGCAGTGTTACATCTTACTGCGAAATTCCTGTCGTATAGGTACGACTTAAGCATCTTGTGTGATGTTTGGGAGCATTGTTTTGATCTTATGCATAAGACCTTCCAACCAAACTTTTTCGAATGCCTGAGAAACATCCAGAAATATTGCAGTGCAGTTTTCTCTATTTTCGAACGCGCTTCGTATCTCTGATGCTTTTCTGTTAACCTGCTCAATTGTTCCGTGCTTTTCACGAAAGCCAAATTGGTGTGACGGGATTATGTTATGAAGATTCAGGAATGGATTTATCCGGGACAGCAAACATTTTTCAAAAAGTTTTGATAGACACGGTAATAAGCTTATAGGTCTATACGACGTGGGAACTGTGTGATCTTTTCCAGGCTTTGATATTGCGGTAGCGCAAACGTATTTGTTGCAGGGTTAGGTTGGAACACTTTTGGAGATGAGTAGCAAATGTGTTAGCTCTTTCTTCATCGCTGCGAGCCCAGCCGCCTGCGAAGTTTCTTATAGGCATTACTGTTTCTGTTGGGGAGCTTAGAGTTATGTGAGCTCTCCACAATGAGTTTTTCGTACTGGTGGTTGATAATTGCTCTATGTAACGGGGTTGAGCGCGTTCGTCCTCGATTTTTAACGCTTTGGTGAGTTTTCGTGTGGCGTCCTTAAGTTTTTGCTTTGCCGATGGCGAATCTGTTCGATTGACAGTCACGTCGTAAGCGCCGCTTTTCCAAAACGAGCTGTTCAACTTGTAGATTTGTTGTCTTTTGGTTGTGTACTGGTTGTGGTAATTGAGGCGTAGCGGTGTGAGCTGCGGCGACGAAGACCGTCTCCAGAGTGTTAACAAAACTATCAATGTCAGCTTTATCTACAAGACGTGGCTTAAGCTCAATGTGTGAGCTTAAATATTTTTTGTATCTGAGCAAGTTAGCTTTATGTGAAGTTAACTTACCGGTTCGATTTATGAATTCAGGGTGTCGTTGCAGATTTATTAGGACTAGCGAGTGATCGGATGATAGATCCGAAAGGCACTCTGCACTTATCAGTCCACGCGAAATGTTTTTGGTAACTGCAAAGTCAATCAAATCGGGTAGGTTTTTGGGATGCCAGGAGAAACGTGGTCGAGCTTGTTGTTAGCTTTTATAATTGCATTGTAGAGCTGCTTTCCTTTTGGACTCACTAGACGAGATCCCCAGTGTGTGTGCTTGGCATTGTAGTCTCCTGCTGCTATAAAGCATTCTCCTTGTGAGTTAAAAATTTCCATAAATTGGTCTTCAGATATGGTATAACGTGGAGGGCAGTATATAGCGGCAAGAGTAAGTTGGTTCCCACTGTCCAAATGTCTTTTTAGAGATGTGGCCTGTAGAAAGTTTTCAGCAAACTCTTTATAGTAGTGGTGCTTGAGGCGGCTTCTGACCAAAATACCAGTTCCACCGTGTGCTTTACCATCGGGATGATTTGTACCATAGAATAAGTATCCACTTATTTTAAAGTTATATTTGTTTGTAAGGTGTGTTTCGGAAAGTAGCATTACGTCGATGTGCTTATCGAGTAGGAATTGAGATAATTCAAGTTTATGCTGTGAGACGCCATTAGCGTTCCACGTAGATATTCGTATCTCAGCCATTGATTATTTTGACTGTTGTGATACAAGCATTTGTATCAAGAGATTTTGATTACGCATTAGTTCCTGCATAGCTGTTTTCATGAATGACATAAACTCGTTCATGCTCTGCTGCAGGGTACATACGAGTGCTTCGAGGTTACTTTGTTTCTGCTCCTGTGCAGCGTTTGTGCTCACTTGTTTTGGTTGTAAGTACGGTGTGTTAGAGGCAGGAAGAGCCAGTCCAGATCTTAGGGCGCTTGCATAAGTTGCGTTATTGGTTGAGAACTCGGGGCCAAGTGAGGATCTGGCTGCAGATGAAAAGAAGACGTCTGGGTTGTGTTTCGATGAAGTGAAGGTAGTCGGTGCGTGTTGTGAGCGTACAGTGGTACAGCGCTGATGGATACGATTTTTAAGTTCCTTGTAGACTTGGCAGCCTCTGTAGTTGGCTGTATGCTTGCCTTCGCAGTTGTTGCAGAATTTTTGCTAGAGTCTTCTTTGCTTACTGGGCAACTTGCGGAGCTATGCAGTTCCCCACAGTATACGTATACCGAGCGCAGTGTACAGTAGGCTTTTGTATGGCCGTACTCTTGGCAGTTCATACATTGTACCGGACCGTTTCGTTTGTGCGGTTCTTCTACGGTGATTCTTCGGTGAAGTAAAAGATGAAGTTTGTATATTGAGTGCACCTCGTTTTTTTTAAGCATCTTCGTTTCTGGTTCAAGTTCTATTTTAAAAAGTGGTTGCGGCATCATGTTCCTGTTTAAGATGTTTGTGACGGTTTTTGCTCGAAATCCTTTCTCCTGCAGCGCCTGTTTTATTTCTTCTGGTGTTACATCAGGCTCTATGCCTTTTATTACGACATGCAGGCCCTTGCAGCTTTTTAATTGATACGTATAATAATTCTTTTTTTTCTTTTCGTTTAGATACTTTATGAGAACTCTGTAATTATCTTCCGACCTTGTCTGGACTTTAATTTCTTGAGTTTACCTGTACGGAGGACTATGTAGAAGCTATCTTTGCTATGAGCTCGTAACTTGTACAAAGCACTGGAGCTTTCTCGCGTATATATTGGGGTGGCTTCGGCTTTTCGGACAACCCACGGCTTCAAAGGCAGATCATCTGTGTTTCTGCCAGATGTGAATCTTTTGCTATGTATGTAGTATCATTCGAGGGTATATTAATGCTACGGGTCATTTTGGTTTATTCGTAGAATTTTGCGGACTAAGCTTTCTTTTGATATAAATGTAGCGATCCATACCAGTCTGCGTAGCCGGCTTAACATTTTTGGTGTTTGCAGTTTGATTTGCTGACGGCGTAGCAGTCGTTGTGCTTGTTGAACGGGAAGTAGGTATCGGTGCAGTTGTGGTTGTAGTCGCTGTTGCGGTACCTAGAGAAGGCGCAGCACTTGCAGTCATTGCTAAGAGAGACGGGGAGCATGAAAACTTTCGGTCGCGTGCTGTGTGCAATACTTCATTTGTCGGGTTGGGTGTTGCCGACCGCGTGCGGTCGGATTGCGTTGACTCGATAGATAACAGGGACGGAGACGGTGAGCAAGAACGTTCTCTGGCACGCGCTGTGTTAGAGAGTTCGATTTGCGGGTTGGGCGTAATTGACCGCTCGGGCTGCTCTGAAACTACGGAAAAGTAAGCGTTGCTCTGCCGACGACGCTCGTCTTGCTCGCGTTGTCGCTGGCCACAATTCTCGCGTTGACTCATTGTCTTAAGCCAGGTGAAGAATTTGTAAGTGCCTTTTGTTTTATATGTTATTATTTGTTAAAAGTCAATTGTTTGGTTGGTTTGAATTGCAGATTTAAAAAATAAAAAGCAATTTGTGCAGATACATTGCACTTAGCGTCTTTTCGCATAAAATATATATTTTATAAGCTTCTATATCACTGCACTTTTGCGTTTGGGAATTAATTAACCGGACCACGATGAGAAAACACGTCTGCATTCGATTACAGCAAAGCAAAATGAGAAAAATAAATCATTGCTACAAAAGTTATGAAGCATTGCTTGCAGCTATTACCCCTCTTTTCCCTTTGCCTACAAACGAATGTTTCAGAAGCAAAAACTTAATCGTGTAAAAGGGGTCTAAGTGTTCATATTTTCGAAAAAATTAATAATTACGAAGCTAGTTATGTTAAGGTTAAGCGTGACTATATTATTATGAAATATTGTTCTACGATCAAGGGACTTTCGTAGTTTTCGGCTGTGCATCGTCGTTTGTCATTCTGACATTGTAATTGTTATTAAATCTATAATTTTCTCTATGATTATTGTTATTGACTTTTGTTATTTTTGATTATTGTTGGATTTAAAGTTTATGTTATTAAGGAGGGTTTACTATGTCAGCTAAGCTTGGATTGAAGCTTTTAAATATCTAAAATGTAAGCTGATAGTTTACAATGTCAGCGTGAACAATGCAATCAGCTGATTCGAACTCAGCTAACACATGTGCAATGGCGCAAAAATTAACGATATTTTTTGTAATTTAAAAATGATTTTTTTGTTATGTATTCGTTAATATGTACCAAATAAATATTAACCAGTAAGAAGGCTCTAGCCGGGGGGCCGACTAGAAGATACCCTGAACCCAGTTGCAATAAATATATTTAATTTATATAAGACTTTGGTATACTGGCTTAGCTTCCATCGATTAAGTTCAATATCTCCGGTGTTTCTCAACCGATTTGGACGAAATTTTCAGAAATTATCATTATCCATTACTTCAACCCTCATTTTTAGATTTTCCAAATTCGATATTTTATTGTTATCGATATTATGTGTGTATCGGAAACCAGAAAAGTTGTCGATAATTTGAAGCAAACTTGTTCTGCTCATGGTATAGGAGAACTTAAATACAGAATCAGAAGTCTCTAGCTCTTGTAGTCTCTGAGATCCACGCGTTCATACAGACAGACAGACGGACAGACGGACAGACAGACGGACGGACGAACATGGCTATATCGTTTCGGCTGTTGATGCTGATCAAGAATATATATACTTTATAGGGTCGGAGATGCTTCCTTCTGCCTGTTACATACTTTGGCACAAAACCATTATACCCTTATTTACCCATTTTATGGGTTAAGGGTATAAAAAGTGAATTTTACTATCATTTACCTCAGTTTTTTAGCAAAATAGAGGCAAAACCTTAGAGCTTTCAAGCACATAATACCAATTTCAAAAATACGCCATCTATTGACAGCTTTTAAAACAAATTTTTTGAATAGCTTTTTTCCACTCCAAGCTGAGATGCAAGCGAAAGCGGTTACAGTTTGAGAGTGAGTGAGACGAACTTATGTGAAAAATATGTGTGGTAGACAGAAGCAAAGCATTTTCCAATCTCACGCTGACATTGTAAACCCTGCTTTATTGTTGTAGTTTTTGTTGTTGTTATTATTGTTTTGGCTATTTTGGCTACAGCTTTTGTGATTGTAAGCATTATTATTTTTATAAGATTTTCTATTAGTTATGAATATACTTTTTATACCCTTAACCCATAAAATGGGTAAATAAGGGTATAATGGTTTTGTTCAAAAGTATGTAACAGGCAGAAGGAAGCATCTCCGACCCCATAAAGTATATATATTCTTGATCAGCATCAACAGCCGAGACGATATAGCCATGTCCGTCTGTCCGTCTGTCTGTCCGTCTGTCCGTCTGTATGAACGCGTGGATCTCAGAGACTACAAGAGCTAGAGACTTCAGATTTTGTATTTAAGTTCTCCTATATCATGAGCAGAACAAGTTTGCTTCAAATTATCGATAACTATTCTGGTTTCCGATATACACATAATATGGATGAAAATAAAATATCGAGTTTGGAAAATGTAAAAATGAGGGTTGAAAAAATGGGTAACGATAGAACTTTTCTGAAAAAATTCGTCCAAATCGGTTAAGAAACACCGGAGATATCTAATTTTATCGATTGAAGTTAAGTCAGTTTACCAAAGTCAATTATAAACTTAATTTATTTATTGCAACTGGGTTCAGGGTATCTTCTAGTCGGGCTCTTTCGACTAGAGCCTTCTTGCTTGTTTTTTGTTCTGTTTTTGTGTATGTGCTGACAAATTTCGCTATTATCTCATTCATGTCTTTTAACTGCTTTAGTGCGGACTCTGTTGTTTGTCCTGGTCCACTTTCCGCTAATACGTATAGCTACTGACAAGGTGCAACTTGCGTCAGCAGCTATAGAAACAGTGCTCGGATCTATCAATTTTGGAGCGGTGAAGTGTCCCCCGAGGTTTATATGGACTACGGATGAATTTAAGACCATTTTGGAACAGCAGCGCTCCAAGTTCATCGTTGCGGGCGACTGGAATGCGTCTCACTGGCACTGGGGAGCGGAGAGGTGCAACCAAAGAACCGCGCTAGCAAATCTTGTCTTAAGTTCAGAGGTGAACTCACTAGCAACAGGGAGCCCAACGAGAAAACCGTACAGCAGTAGAGGCTCACCAGGCTATATTGATTTTACGATGACAAGGGGTGTCCTGCACTGATAGAAATAATCAAGTATTCCGTACTCAAAACAACACATTTCGAACTTGATTTCTCACTAAGTACGGAATTACTGAATCCGAGAATGTCGTACTTGATTCAAGTACGTTTGATTAAGTTCGTTTGTTTTTGATATGAGTTCTCTTTAAACTTGAATTAAGTTCATTCAGAACTCGATTTAACTCGATTTTTTGAGTACTTAAAATGATAAATCATTAAATTTTTAAAATAAGTACGTGCAAACTTGGTCCGAGAGTTCGCGTACTTGATCCAAGTATGATAATACTTGATTTTATTAATTCCTGAAAGCCTTATATAGATACATAGCGCAGCTAGAGCTTTTTAAAAGCTGGCTATCATTCTCAGGATTAAGCTAGATATGAAAGAAATAAGAAATAACTTTTACATTATTTTGTGTATATACTTACCGCGCCGTGATTTGAACCAAGGATCTTGTGGTATTGCGTCGAGTGCCTTACTGTTGAGTCAATTCCAGCCACATTACGACTGCAGTTCATTTTTATGTTAAGTGCACTTGGCTTACCTCAGCTTTTTTGGCATTTTCATGCTTATTTATGATGCAAAAAAAAAAAATATAAGAACAAAAGTAAACTATTAACATGTTACATGTTAACCCGTTTTTAAAAACCAAAAAAAAAATTTCAAATCCGCCGGGATTTGGACCCGATAATCGTACTTGAATCAAGAATTTCGTACTGGATTTAAGTATTTCTGGAATTATTCTTAATTCAGGTTCTCTTATTCTTGATTCAAGAACGTTTGTACTTGATTTAACTATTTTTAAACTCATTTCAAGTATTTCATTTAAATCAAGAATGAAATACTAGAATCGCAAATAGTAAATTCAAGTACGTTCGTACTTAATTTAAGCACGGCTTTTTTCTATCAGTGTGGGTATCCACGCAGATATACGGCCGGTAATTGAGCTTGGCTCCGACCACCTACCGCTCGTTATTACGCTGGATGCGGCAGCAATAGCATACCCTAAGACGAAGCGGATAATCACCATACGCACTAACCTCGAATTGTTTTAAGAGCAGCTTGAGTCCTCACTGGACCTCAACTCGGCGTTTAACAATGAAAAGCACATAGTTGATGCTATAGAATCGTTCACTCATAAGGTCAAGGCAGCAGCTAGAATGGCTACTTGCACCCCATCTCAGGCCTCCGAGAGCAGCAGACAGAATCCTGATAACGAGAGAGATTCTGCTGCTAATCGCTGAAAAGAGGCGCTTACGTACTAGGTGGATGAGGTCTCGTCACCCATTGGGCAAAGCAGACTGGAATAGAGCGCAGAGTAGGCTCCTTCACGAATAGGTGGTACACAAATCAGCATGGTTTGATGACAGGCTCGCTCTGGAAGGCCACACGCGCTACTAAAAGGCGTTGCGCAAGGAAACCGCCACTGGTAGACAGTAACGGGACATGGTGTCGAGCTTACCAGGAGCAAGATGATGTGTTTGCTGCACACCTCGCTGAACGCTTTCAGCCATTCAATCTTGCCAGTCTGCAGCAGGTTAAAGATAAACACGACTAGCTGACTCAAGTGCTTTAAATGGACCTGCCTATCAAGCCATTTAACCCAAGCGAGATAGCTGATGTCATTGCAAGCCAGAACATCCAAAGTGCACCACGCCATGACGCCATCTGCAATGTCACTTTAAACGCATTGTCCAGTCGAACGATCCTCTTCATTGCGTTGGTGTTCAATGCAATTGTAAGGTTGCAATACTTTCCTCCTCAGTGGAAACTCGGGATAATCTCCATGATACACAAACCTGGCAAGTCAGAAAGGGAGCCCGCTTCATATCAGCCGATTGGCCTTCTCCCTTCCATCTCAAAGGTGTTTGAAAATATCATTGCCGCCCGGATGGCCAGGATCATGGAAGCTGAGCACTAGTTCGGATTCCGTGCTGGCCACTGCACTGTTGAGCAGTTACATCGATAGTAAGGAGCATTGTAACGCCCTCTTTTTGGATATTCGGGAAGCGTTTGATCGAGTGTGGCACACCGGAATCCTGCTTAAAATCAAGCAAACGCTGTTTGCGCCATATTTTGGCCTACTAAGCTCATATCTTGAGGGAAGACGATTTGCGGTCCGATTTCACTCGGCACTTTCTACTGAACATGATGTGGCAGCTGGAGTACCACAGGGAAGTATCTTTGGCCCCTGTATGCCTGTATAGCCATGAAATGCCGCAGCCAGATAAAATCCTGCACGGGACATCAATTCTAGCCTAATTTGCCGATGACGTGTGCGTAACCTACAGGTCCCGATGCGACCATGATGCAGCCGACGGCATCCAGGACTACGCCACTAAGTTTGCGGATTGGGCAAGACGCTAGAACATCGGCATCAATAGCAACAAATCGTCTAACGTTTGCTTAATTCTTAGGCGGAGAACGCCACCGGCCGTGCCTGTGGAGGGGGCACCTGTTCCACAGTCGAATGTTGCGAAATATCTTGAGTCACCGTTGATCGCAGGCTCACCTTCGCTAAGCAAGTGACTGCCATAAGAACGCGCATACGTGCTGCAGTGAAAAAACACTACTGGCTTCTCTGCTCGCGCAGTAAATTGTCACTGTCCAATAAAGTGACAATTTACAAGCAAATTATATCACCAATATGGAAATACGGCTGCCAAATCTAGGGCCTGGCCAGCGACAGCCAAATTCACAGAATTCAGGTCGACCAAAAAGGATTGCAAGGATCATCACCGTTTGCGGGTGGTTCGTGCGGAATACCACGCTGCATAGGGACCTAAGACTGTCCACGGTCTTCGGCAAAATTAATCAGCATTCGAGCCACTATAATGATAGACTGGCTCTCATAGCTCGATCTCCTGTGATGACGGTCATCAGAAGCTGACGGATCATTGCACTTGTTATTTTGTATTTTTATACCTTTAACCCATAAAATAGGTAAATAAGGGTATAATGGTTTTGTGCAAAAGTATGTAACAGGCAGAAGGAAGCATCTCCGACCCCACAAAGTACATATATTCTTGATCAGCATCAACAGCCGAGACTGTAGGCTCTAGTCAAGAGAGCCCGACTAGAAGATACCCTGAACCCAGTTGCAATAAATAAATTACATATTTAATTGAATTAAAATTCGATATCTCCGGAGTTTCTCAACCGATTTGGACAACATTTTCAGAAAAGTTCTATCGTTACTCATTACTTCAACCCTCATTTTTACATTTTCCAAATTCGATATTTTTTTGTAATCGATTCCATGTGTATATCGGAAACCAGAATAGTTATCGATAATTTGAAGCAAAATTGTTCTGCTCATGGCATAGGAGAACTTAAATACAAAATCTGAAGTCTCTAGCTCTTGCAGTCTCTGAGATCCACGCGTTCATACAAACAGACAGACAGACAGACAGATGGACGGACGGACAGACGGAAATGGCTATATCGCCTCGGCTGTTGATGCTGATCAAGAATATATACACTTTATGGGGTCGGAGATGCTTCCTTCTGCCTGTTACATACTTTTGCACAAAACCATTATACCCTTATTTACCCATTTTATGGGTTAAGGGTATAAAAAGTATATTCATAACTAATAGAAAATCTTATAAAAATAATAATGCTTACAATCACAAAAGCTGTAGCCAAAATAGCCAAAACAATAATAACAACAACAGAAACTACAACAATAAAGCAGGGTTTACAATGTCAGCGTGAGATTGGAAAATGTTTTGCTTCTGTCTACCAGAGAACGGCTTCCGTTGAGCGCAAAAATGGTCATACACGATCAATACCCGAATAATAAGCCCATTCCGCTCAAGCACTCAAACTGGCGTTTGTACATGTTATCACTCTTATGCTTAAATCTTTCAACTGCGGTAAATTCGTTTGCTTGCTGAGTTTATTCACGCTCATGTTCAAACCGCTCACCTCGGGCGTTCGCTCATTCGGCTCAACAATGAACGTTTTGAACGAAAACAAAAACTCAAATGAGCAAACTCAACGCGTATGAGCAAACTCAACGCATATGAGTAAACTCTTTGTGTTTGATCAAGTGCGCTGCCAGCAGAGCTGCTGCGCTTCTGCTGAATGTGAAGAAGGTGAAACAGAAAAAAATCAAAATATGTAGTTTCATAACAAATATAAACGTGTATTTATTTTCATAATAATTGAATATGGAATTGAAAAAGAAAAAAATGGCACATTCATTAAATTCATTCTTATTTCATATGTACATATACACATATGTATGTATGTTAATTATTTTTATTTAATTTTTAAAACTTTTGCTGTAAGATTTAAAAAACAAGTAAGAATGCTCTAGTCGGGAGAGCCCGACTAGAAGATACCCTGAACCCAGTTGCAATAAATATATTAAATTTATATAAGTCTTTGGTATACTGACTTAACTTCAATCGATAAAATTAGATATCTCCGGTGTTTCTTAACCGATTTGGACGAAATTTTCAGAAAAGCTCTATCGTTACCCATTCTTTCAACCCTCATTTTTACATTTTCCAAATTCGATATTTTTTGTTATCGATATTATGTGTATATCGGAAACCAGAATAGTTATCGATAATTTGAAGCAAACTTGTTCTGCTCATGGTATAGGAGAACTTATATACAAAATCTGAAGTCTCTAGCTTTTGTAGTCTCTGAGATCCACGCGTTCATACAGACGGACAGACGGACAGACAGACGGACAGACGGACATGGCTAAATCGACTCGGCTATTGATGCTGATCAAGAATATATATACTTTATAGGGTCGGAGATGCTTCCTTCTGCCTGTTACATACTTTTGCACAAAACCATTATACCCTTATTTACCCATTTTATGGGTTAAGGGTATAAAAAGGATGCTATCTGCCGATTTTGGGCCAAGCCGGTTTCTCTTTTCGGTAATAACATTTCCAGCCAAAGAAAATTCGCGCTCTGCAGCAGCACTACTTGCCGGAATCGAGTGAAGTTTAAGTGACAATTTCGACAGTTGTGGATTAGAATTTTCTTTAGTTTTCCACCAATGCAAGACATTGAAATCGTCTGTTATTTCCACTTGTTCCTTGCAGTAGCTGTCAATTTCTTCTGTAGGCGTTTTTATACCCTTAACCCATAAAATGGGTAAATAAGGGTATAATGGTTTTGTGCCAAAGTATGTAACAGGCAGTAGGAAGCATCTCCGACCCTATAAAGTATATATATTCTTGATCAGCATCAACAGCCGAGACGATATAGCCATAACCGTCTGTCCGTCTGTCTGTCCGTCTGTCCGTCTGTCTGAACGCGTGGATCTCAGAGACTACAAAAGCTAGAGACTTCAGATTTTGTATTAAGTTCTCCTATACCATGAGCAGAACAAGTTTGCTTCAAATTATCGATAACTATTCTGGTTTCCGATTTACACATAATATCGATAACAATAAAATATCGAATTTGGAAAATCTAAAAATGAGGGTTGAAGTAATGGGTAATGATAGAACTTTTCTGAAAATGTCGTCCAAATCAGTTGAGAAACACCGGAGATATTGAACTTAATCGATGGAAGCTAAGCCAGTATACCAAAGTCTTATATAAATTAAATATATTTATTGCAACTGGGTTCAGGGTATCTTCTAGTCGGGCTCTCCCGACTAGAGCCTTCTTACTTGTTTTAATATATTTTGTTGCTCCGTATCGATGCGACGACAAATACATACTAAGAAATAATAAATTTTGCAGAAAATTGATTGTTCAATTCCTAGATGGGCACGAAAAAGAAGAGAAAGAGCCAAACAACAAATTTTAACAACAACCAGCGACGCCACAACGGCGCAATTTTTTATTCAGTGTAGAAATTGTTGTCTGCGCAGCTACTCATATAGATTTTTTATTTTTTTGAGCTTCATGTGCGTCGAGCAATGCGATCAACTCGAGCATCGACCACCAGTGACGACATGCTAGCGCCTATTATTTGACAGACTGTTAATGAGCTGTTCGTCAGCAACGGCTGAGTTCATTCAATGCTTAGCTTCGTAAAATGAGCGGAAGTGAGCGAAACATTTCGTAAACTGAGTGAACGTGAATAAAGCATTTCGGACCGAACGCTCACATTGTACATGAATGAGCTGTTCGGTAGCATGAGCTGATTTTCACTCGATGCTGTATTTCGCTCAGTGACTGGAATAGAACAAAAACTTTTGCGTCTGAGCTGATTCAAGGAAAATGTGAGTTTTGCAGTTCTCTGCTGTCTACTACACATATTTTTCACATAAGTGCACGAGGCCATGACGCCATCTGCAATGTCACTTTAAACGCATTGCCCAGTCGAGCGATCCTCTTCATTGCGTTGGTGTTCAATGCCATTGTAAGGTTGCAATACTTTCCTCCTCAGTGGAAACTCGGGATAATCTCCATGATACACAAACCTGGCAAGTCAGAAAGGGAGCCCGCTTCATATCAGCCGATTGGCCTTCTCCCTTCCATCTCAAAGGTGTTTGAAAATATCATTGCCGCCCGGATGGCCAGGATCATGGAAGCTGAGCACTAGTTCGGATTCCGTGCTGGCCACTGCACTGTTAAGCAGTTACATCGATAGTAAGGAGCATTGTAACGCCCTCTTTTTGGATATTCGGGAAGCGTTTGATCGAGTGTGGCACACCGGAATCCTGCTTAAAATCAAGCAAACGCTGCTTGCGCCATATTTTGGCTTACTAAGCTCATATCTTGAGGGAAGACGATTTGCGGTCCGATTTCACTCGGCACTTTCTACTGAACATGATGTGGCAGCTGGAGTACCACAGGGAAGTATCTTTGGCCCCTGTATGCCTGTGTAGCCATGAAATGCCGCAGCCAGATGAAATCCTGCACGGGACATCAATTCTAGCCTAACTTGCCGATGACGTGTGCGTAACCTATAGGTCCCGATGCGACCATGATGCAGCCGACGGCATCCAGGACTACGCCACTAAGTTTGCGGATTGGGCAAGACGCTAGAGCATCGGCATCAATAGCAACAAATCGTCTAACGTTTGCTTAACTCTTAGGCGGAGAACGCCACCGGCCGTGCTTGTGGAGGGGGCCCCTGTTCCACAGTCGAATGCTGCGAAATATCTTGGAGTCACCCTTGATCGCAGGCTCACTTTCGCTAAGCAAGTGACTGCCAAGTGACTGAACGCGCATACGTGCTGCAATGAAAAAACACAACTGGCTTCTCTGCTCGCGCAGTAAATTGTCACTGTCCAAGAAAGTGACAATTTACAAGCAAATTATATCACCAATATGGAATTACGGCTGCCAAATCTAGGGCCTGGCCTGCGACAGCCAAATTTACAGAATTAAGGTCGACCAAAGAAGGATTGCAAGGATCATCACCGTTTGCGGGTGGTTCGTGCGGCATACCACGCTGCATAGGGACCTAAGACTGTCCACGGTCTTCGGCGAAATTAATCAGCATTCGAGCCACTATAATGATAGACTGGGCCGACATAGAAATCTGCTGGCAAACAGTCTTACCAGATCTCGACCATCAAGGAGGCCCAATAGACGCCAACCTCAAAATCTCATAGCTCGATCTCCTGTGATGACGGTCATCAGAAGCTGACGCATCATTGCACTTGTTATTTTGTATTTTTATACTCTTAACCCATAAAATAGGTAAATAAGGGTATAATGGTTTTGTGCAAAAGTATGTAACAGGCAGAAGGAAGCATCTCCGACCCCATAAAGTATATATATTCTTGATCAGCATCAACTGCCGAGACGATATAGCCATGTCCGTCTGTCCGTCTGTCTGTCTGTATGAACGCGTGGATCTCAGAGACTACAAGAGCTAGAGACTTCTGATTTTGTATTTAAGTTCTCCTATACCATGAGCAGAACAAGTTTGCTTCAAATTATCGACAACTATTCTGGTTTCCTATACACACATAATATCGATAACAGTAAAATATCGAATTTGGAAAATCTAAAAATGAGGGTTGAAGTAATGGGTAATGATAGAACTTTTCTGAAAATGTCGTCCAAATCAGTTGAGAAACACCGGAGATATTGAACTTAATCGATGGAAGCTAAGCCAGTATACCAAAGTCTTATATAAATTAAATATATTTATTGCAACTGGGTTCAGGGTATCTTCTAGTCGGGCTCTCCCGACTAGAGCCTTCTTACATGTTTTATTCTTTTGACTGTATTCTGAGTGCGCATCCCTAAAAATCATCGCTGGGTTGGTAAGTCGTTACGACGAAGACGGCATCGGTTGCGCAGCCTTGTGAGACCTCTCGCGAGATGATTTGTGTGCGATGAGAGCTTACAAAGATATTTTACTTTTTGTTCCGCTATTCCCTCTTTGACTGTTGAGATTTTTAAGTCTTTATGAATGTTTTCGTTTCGAACATACCACGGTGCCCCGGTAATGGTTTTTTGGTGATTTTTGACTGGGCTCTCTGGACAATGTCAATGCTGCTGTTGCTAGCGTTCCCCCATAACTGGAAACCATAGGTCCAGATTGGTTTTAGAACAGAGTTGTAAAGCAGCACCTTGTAGTCCAAACTAATGGAAGAGCGAGCATTGATGATCCAATGGAGGCTATTGGCTTTCAGTTTGAGATGTGTTCTTTTAGCTTCAATGTGTCGCCGCCATGTAAGTCCTCTGTCTAAGTGTACGCCCAGATACGTTACATCGTTTGCTTTTGGAAGTGTGGTGTTGTTTAATGTGAGCGGTGGACAATCTTGCCTGTTAAGGGTGAAAGTTTATTGCTTACATTTTTGTTCGTTTACCTTAATTCGCCAATCTGATAACCATTTTTCCACGTTGACCAGATGAAGGGCTAGTTGAGCTGTTGCTTGTATTGGGCATATGGAGCGGCTGAGAATAGCTGTATCATCAGCAAAGGTAGATGTTGTCAATCGTCTGCTTATTGGGATGTCTGCTGTGAAAAGCACGTACAGTGTTGGTCCAAGTACGCTGCCCTGTGGAACACCAGCTTCGATACTGTGTTCGTCAGACATTGCAGTGTTACATCTTACTGCGAACTTCCTGTCGTATAGGTACGACTTAAGCATCTTATGTGTGTTGTTTGGGAGCATTGTTTTGATCTTATGCATTAGACCTTCCAACCAAACTTTTTCGAATGCCTGAGAAACATCCAGAAATATTGCAGTGCAGTATTCTCTATTTTCGAACGCGCTTCGTATCTCTGATGTTATTCTGTTAACCTGTTCAATTGTTCCGTGCTTTTCACGAAAGCCAAATTGGTGTGACGGGATTATGTTATGAAGATTCAGGAATGGATTTATCCGGGACAGCAAACATTTTTAAAAAAGTTTTGATAGACACGGTAATAAGCTTATAGGTCTATACGACGTGGGAACTGTGTGATCTTTTCCAGGCTTTGGTATCATAATGATAATTGACTTTTTCCATCTGTCTGGATAGTGGCCAAGTTTGGTGATAGCATTGAAGAGCTGGGCAATTATGCAGATTGCACAGTAAGGAAGCTCAATAATCATCTTTGGGGTTATTTGGTCACCTCCTGGAGATTTTTTTGGGTTCAGTTGCTCTTTAATGATTCTAACGATTTCATTCGGGCGAAGCTTGATTGGATCATGTTGAAGCTGAGAGCCGTTTGAAGCAGTCGGTAGCGCAAACGTATTTGTTGCAGCCGCCTGCGAAGTTTCTTATAGGCATTACTGTTTCTGTTGGGGAGCTTAGAGTTATGTGAGCTCTCCACAATGAGTTTTTCGTACTGGTGGTTGATAATTGCTCTATGTAACGGGGTTGAGCGCGTTCGTCCTCGATTTTTAACGCTTTGGTGAGTTTACGTGTGGCGTCCTTAAGTTTTTGCTTTGCCGATGGCAAATCTGTTCGATTGACAGTCACGTCGTAAGCGCCGCTTTTCCAAAACGAGCTGTTCAACGTGTAGATTTGTTGTCTTTTGGTTGTGTACTGGCTGTGGTAATTGAGGCGTAGCGGTGTGAGCTGCGGCGACGAAGACCGTCTCCAGAGTGTTAACAAAACTATCAATGTCAGCTTTATCTACGAGACGTGGCTTAAGCTCAATGTGTGAGCTTATATATTTTTTGTATCTGAGCAAGTTAGCTTTATGTGAAGTTAACTTACCGGTTCGATTTATGAATTCAGGGTGTCGTTGCAGATTTAACTCGATTTTTTGAGTACTTAAAATGATAAATCATTAAGTTTTTAAAATAAGTACGTGCAAACTTGGTCCGAGAGTTCGCTTACTTGATCCAAGTATGATAATACTTGATTTTATTAATTCCTGAAAGTCTTATATAGATACATAGCGCGGCTAGAGCTTCTTAAAAGCTGGCTATCATTCTCAGGATTAAGCTAGATATGAAAGAAATAAGAAATAACTTTTACATTATTTTCTGTATATACTTACCGCGCCGTGATTTGAACCAAGGATCTTGTGGTATTGCGTCGAGTGCCTTACTGTTGAGTCAATTCCAGCCACATTACGACTGCAGTTCATTTTTATGTTAAGTGCACTTGGCTTACCTCAGCTTTTTTGGCATTTTATGCTTATTTATGATTAAAAAAAAAAAAAAATAAGAACAAAAGAAAACTATTTTTACATGTTACATGTGTGGCCGGATTCTTTAATATATTTTTAATGTTTTATTTCGTCTTACGATCTGTTTGCCTCACTTTTCCAACATACACTGTGAAGTTGGTTGCGCTACAAATATCACGCATGCCTTATATATACTCGATAGTCAATCATCTGACCGCCACATTCATCGGTAGTGTATCGATCTGTAGTACTACCACCTACTATTATCAGCCTACTACAACTCGGCCATCCTGACTTGAGATAGTCCTCTATCTCGTACAATTTTTAAAATAAACTTATCTGGTATATCGTGTTTACATTACAGTTTTGTATGTTTCTTACATGCTAAATACAAATTTTACTTAAAGTTATTTTTTAAGCCAATGCCTTATATTTTGGGCACTCCAAACTCCATGGTATGGATTTCGAGCTAAGTGAAAACCCTCAATATCTTTAATTAAATATCTATCATTTTTCAATACTTTATCTATAACATATGGACCCTTGCTCTTTGGTATTAGTTTCCTTGCGACTCCTGCTGTACTGTCAAAATTTTTTACCATAATATAGTCTCCTGTCGTATATTGTTTTGGCTTTTTCTTTTTCTTATTATAATTTCTTTCATTATCTGCTTGTGCTATCAATTGATTCCGCTCACTTAATTTTCTTATATTATCTAAATTTCTTTCACTAACTGTATCTAAATACGCTGATTCCTCCAATTTTTCTCTTAATATATCACTGGTTTCTCCTTTTTGTATTAAACCAAACAACATTTTGCTAGGCAATTGTTTTGTGCTACGATGTTGCGTATTGTTCAACGCAAATTCTACTTTTTCAACTACTACATCCCAATGTTGACCATTTTCAGAATCCGTAAGTTTTGACAACATTGGCCCTAAATTTCTATGTATCCTTTCTACCTGGCCATTAGCTTGTGGAGAGCCTGTTGCGATTTTTATATGTTTAACTTTAGCTTCTCCTAAATAGTCTTCAAATTCTGCGGACGTAAAACAACTACCCCTGTCCAATACAATACAACTAGGCCTACTGTATGCTCGAAAATAGTCGTTTAACGCGCTAATCACTTCTTTAGAATTTGTTGTTTTGGTCGTGTACAACCTCACAAATTTCGTAAATGCATCCACTACTACAAATATATATTTCTTCGCTCTAACTTTGTCTACTGGACCATAATGATCAATATGTATTATTTCAAACGGTTTATTGCCTTTTGGTATGCTGTGTAAGAAACCTTCTCCTTGTCCTGTCTTAGGTGAAAACGCTATACACTTTAAACAATTCTCAATATGTTGTACAGCTTTTAATTTTATGTTTGGAAACCAATAACTTTTTCCTATAGCATCTATCATCTTGTCTCTACCAACATGTCCCAATTCATCATGGTACTTATATAACACATGATGCTCCATTTCTCCAGGTACATAAAACAATACACGATTATCATTCGTTTTTCTAAATACCACTCCATTTCTCATTTCAAATAATTTATGCTCTCCTTTTTCTAATAGTCTTCTAATATGTTGCATTTTTTCATCCTTTGTTTGGCAAATTACTAAATTAGTTTCAAAACTATTTGCTTCCGTTATCATAATACTGTCGTTACACCTGCTTAGTGCATCCACGTGTTGCATCATCTTACCACTTCTATGAACAATGCCAAAGTCATATTCTTGTAACTCCAACGCCCACCTCGCTATTCTCGGATTAATATCTATTTTATTTAATGTGGCTGCTAACGAGTTACAATCTGTCATGATTTTAAACCGTTTACCCTGTAAATATATTCTAAACCTGCGCAAAGCATATATTATTGCTAGCGTCTCCAATTCAAAACTGTGATACTTTGCTTCAGTTCCCGTTGTACGTTTCGAAAAATAAAAAATCGGATGTAACTTCCCGTCTTCTTTCTTTTGCAACAACACTGCTCCATATCCTAACGCACTTGCATCACAATGCAGCTCAATGTCATTTTTATAATCATAAATTGATAGTACCGGTGCCTCTAACAGTTTCCCTTTCAAATACAGAAAAACAATTTAATTCCTGTTCTTCAAATTGAAATTTTCTGTCTTTTTTTATTAGATCATACAAAGGTTTTGCAATTAAAGAAAAATGTTTGATAAACCTCCTAAAATATGAACACAACCCAAGAAAGCGATGCACTTCTTGAGCCTTTACTGGTGTTGGAAAATTTTTTACCCCATCTAAACCTTTGTCGTCCGCCTTAATTCCTTCTTTTAATATTAAAAATCCTAAGTATTTTATTCTTTCTTGCAAAAATTCGCACTTGTCTAATCTCAACTCTAACTTATTATCCACTAACCTTTTAAATACTTCCTTCAAAATTTCTAAATGTTCTCTCATATCTTTGCTCGCTATCATTATGTCATCCATATATATTATAACCTTATTTTCTCTTATCATATCTGCAAATATACTATTTATAAACCGTTGAAATACTTGTGGGGCATTTTTCAGACCCATTGGCATTCTTAATTGTCCTAATGGAGTTACAAACGAGGTGTATTTGATTGATTCTTTACCAACAAATACATGAAAATAACCATTTTTTAAATCAAGCTTTGTAAAAACCGTTTTTCCAACTAATCTGTCTAGTAAATCATCGATTAAAGGTAACGGGTAGTTATCTTTAACTATGACTTTATTAAGTCTTCTAAAATCAATGCACATTCTTAAATCCCCCGACTTCTTCTTAACTAACACAATCGGTGATGCGTAATTAGAACTACTTGGTTGAATAATATTATCTTTAAGATATTCATCTAACATTACCTGCAATTTTTCTTTTTCTGCATATGACAACCGCCTTGGGGAACAACTAAATGATTTGGCATTTTCTACTAAAATATTCATCTCGCACTTAATATTTGGTTCATCTGGTCTTTTTGCATTGACATAAGTGCTTTCTAATAATTGTATAAATTTATTTTGCCAGTAACATTCTACTTTACTACCAATGTTGTAAATAATTTGATTACTGCTTGCATCTAAAATATTTATTCTCAATATAGCTTGTTCAAAATCATCTTTGCAAGATTTTTGTTCACTGTCGTTTGATTCCTCATTATCTAACAATTTATCACTTTCTAAAATTTTTTCATAATCTAACAATATATTTGTGTCTAACAATTCTTCAGTATCTAACAATTTATTTTTGTCTAACAAATTTTCATTAACTAACAATTTATCACTAGCTGCCATTTTTCCATAATCTAACAATATATTTTTGTCTAACAATCTTTTAGTATCTAACAATTTACCTTCTAATTCTCTGTTATCTAAAATATTATTCTGCTCTAAAACAGTATCACCTAATGCTTTGCTCTCCACTAAACATTTACTCTTTAACTTTCTGTTATCTAACAACTCTATTTTTTTACAAGTTGGATCCTCAGCACACTCAACTGAAACCATATTTAAAGCACAAGGGTCAATATTTATCTCACAAACTTGCATGAAATCTCTTCCTAACACAACGTTCCACCTCATAGACTCATTTGCCACTATGTATAAATCAAAATATACTTTATTCATTTCTTTGTATATATAACATTTAGTTTTTCCAAAAATATTTAATTGGCTTTCATTTAGCCCAAAATACTGATTATATTGCTCTTGTTGTTCCACTCCATAGGGAACTGATGCATATTTAATAAAAGAAATGGGGCTTCCTGTGTCTATGAGGCATTCTGAAATAATTGGTCTACTATTGACTATACCAAAATATATCTTAACTTGTCTTACGTATTTATTTTTTCCCATATCATTTCTCTTTGAGCATTGAGCCACCAAATGATCGCCCGAACCACAGCCGTAGCACGATCCTTTTTCCCTCTTTGGCTTACGGCAGTCTTTGGCCCAATGTCCTTTAAAGTTGCAGTTGAAGCAACGCGAAGAACTGTTGGCCACTCCAGTTTGTCCAGTTTTGTCTTGCAATGGAAGACCAATCTCTGCGAACGCCTTAAGCATCCTTTTTGGACTATCGAAACACTGGAGCCTGGCCTGAATGCGCAAATTTTCTACTGGTATGCCATCAATTAAACCATCCAGTAGTTCATCCTCGCCCATGTCGACATCCCGAGCCAACCAAGCCTTGCTCTCGTAATAACTAATAAATTTTTCATCTGCATTCCAACGACGTGCCTCAAATTTACGACGCATTTCCATTTTGGAACAGTTTTCGCCAAATGCCAGCACTAATTTCTCCAGTAGTTCGTCTGTTCGCATGATTATACGATACGGATCGGCATGCATCCACTCTCTGGCATTTCCTTTGAGTTTGCTCACCAATAACATTTGGCGTTGCGTCTCGTTAAGTTGATGCAATTGACAAACATTTTCGAATTGCATGATCCATTTTCGCACTATAACTTGCCCAGTGAAATCCAGTAAAATTTCTTTTGCCAATTGAAATGCGCCAGATGTCCACATCATGTTACTAGTTAATTCCGGTTTTGGTAAAATTTTCCGCTGCTCTCCAAAAATTTTACTTTTGCGCCTTTCAGCGCCCATTCCATTCGTATCTTCTTCTCGTTCTAGCTGACCGTCGCTTACCGACTGCGCACTATAGTCGTCCTCTTCTAACTCACGCTGCTGATTTGCATTTGCCAGAATGTTCTGGTTGCTGCGCAGTTGTATTTGTTAAAATTGCTTTTGTGCTTGCTGAATTTGTTCGCGCACATCCTCCAATATTTTCTGATTCTCAGAAATTTCTCTTTGCTGTTGCGAAACTGCACCCTCGCCGTCCGACTGCTGATCTGCACGTTCTGGCTCAATGTCAGGCCCATCGCCGCGGTCTGCCATCGGTACTGCGCAAATACGTGCAAAGAGCTCAGCCTTCGAGCCGTTCGTGGGCAATCCCAACACTTTTAACCAATTTTTAAGTTGAATCACGGAAAAATCATTTATTTGTATGTCCATGGCGTCTTTATCCCACTTCTGAATATTGTGGCCGGATTCTTTAATATATTTTTAATTTTTTATTTCGTCTTACGATCTGTTTGCCTCACTTTTCCAACATACAATGTGAAGTTGGTTGCGCTACATATATCACGCGTGCCTTATATATACTCGATAGTCAATCAACTGACCGCCACATTCATCGGTAGTGTATCGATCTGTAGTACTACCACCTACTATTATCAGCCTACTACACATGTTAACCCGTTTTTAAAAACCAAAAAAAAAAAATTTCAAGTTCTTATTCTTGATTCAAGAACGTTTGTACTTGATTTAACTATTTTTAAACTCATTTCAAGTATTTCATTTAAATCAAGAATGAAATACTAGAATCGCAAATAGTAAATTCAAGTACGTTCGTACTTAATTTAAGCACGGCTTTTTTCTATCAGTGTGGGTATCCATGCAGATATACGGCCGGTAATTGAGCTTGGCTCCGACCACCTACCGCTCGTTATTACGCTGGATGCGGCAGCAATAGCATACCCTAAGACGAAGCGGATAATCACCATACGCACTAACCTCGAATTGTTTTAAGAGCAGCTTGAGTCCTCACTGGACCTCAACTCGGCGTTTAACAATGAAAAGCACATAGTTGATGCTATAGAATCGTTCACTCATAAGGTCAAGGCAGCAGCTAGAATGGCTACTTGCACCCCATCTCAGGCCTCCGAGAGCAGCAGACAGAATCCTGATAACGAGAGAGATTCTGCTGCTAATCGCTGAAAAGAGGCGCTTACGTACTAGGTGGATGAGGTCTCGTCACCCATTGGGCAAAGCAGACTGGAATAGAGCGCAGAGTAGGCTCCTTCACGAATAGGTGGTACACAAATCAGCATGGTTTGATGACAGGCTCGCTCTGGAAGGCCACACGCGCTACTAAAAGGCGTTGCGCAAGGAAACCGTCACTGGTAGACAGTAACGGGACATGGTGTCGAGCTTACCAGGAGCAAGCTGATGTGTTTGCTGCACACCTCGCTGAACGCTTTCAGCCATTCAATCTTGCCAGTCTGCAGCAGGTTAAAGATAATCACGACTAGCTGACTCAAGCGCTTTAAATGGACCTGCCTATCAAGCCATATGACCCTAGCGAGATAGCTGATGTCATTGCAAGCCAGAACATCCAAAGTGCACCAGGCCATGATGCCATCTGCAATGTCACTTTAAACGCATTGCCCAGTCGAACGATCCTCTTCATTGCGTTGGTATTCAATGCAATTGTAAGGTTGCAATACTTTCCTCCTCAGTGGAAACTCGGGATAATCTCCATGATACACAAACCTGGCAAGTCAGAAAGGGAGCCCGCTTCATATCAGCCGATTGGCCTTCTCCCTTCCATCTCAAAGGTGTTTGAAAATATCATTGCCGCCCGGATGGCCAGGATCATGGAAGCTGAGCACTAGTTCGGATTCCGTGCTGGCCACTGCACTGTTGAGCAGTTACATCGATAGTAAGAAGCATTGTAACCTCTCTTTTTAGATATTCGGGAAGCGTTTGATCGAGTGTGGCACAACGGAATCCGGCTTTAAATCAAGCAAACGCTGCTTGCTCCATATTTTGGCCTACTAAGCTCATATCTTGAGGGAAGACGATTTGCGGTCCGATTTCACTCGGCACTTTCTACTGAACATGATGTGGCAGCTGGAGTACCACTGGGAAGTGTCTTCGGCCCTTGTATGCCTGTATGCCTTTATAGCCATGAAATGCCGCAGCCAGATGAAATCCTGCACGGGACATCAATTCTAGCCTAATTTGCCGATGACGTGTGCGTAACCTACAGGTCCCTATGCGAACATGATGCAGCCGACGGCATCCAGGACTATGCCACTAAGTTTGCGGATTGGGCAAGACGCTAGAATATCGGCATTATTAGCGACAAATCGTCTAACGTTTGCTTAACTCTTAGGCGGAGAACGCCACCGGCCGTGCTTGTGGAGGGGGCCCCTGTTCCACAGTCGAATGCTGCGAAATATCTTGGAGTCACCCTTGATCGCAGGCTCACCTTCGCTAAGCAAGTGACTGCCATAAGAACGCGCATACGTGCTGCAGTGAAAAAACACTACTGGCTTCTCTGCTCGCGCAGTAAATTGTCACTGTCCAAGAAAGTGACAATTTACAAGCAAATTATATCACCAATATGGAAATACGGCTGCCAAATCTAGGGCCTGGCCTGCGACAGCCAAATTCACAGAATTCAGGTCGACCAAAAAAGGATTGCAAGGATCATCACCGTTTGCGGGTGGTTCATGCGGAATACCACGCTGCATAGGGACCTAAAACTGTCCACGGTCCTCGATGAAATTAATCAGCATTCGAGCCGCTATAATGATAAACTGGGCCGACACAGAAATCGGCTGGCCAACAGTCTTACCAGATCTCGACCATCAAGGAGGCCCAACAGACGCCAACCTCAAAATCTCTTAGCTCGATCTCCTGTAATGACGGTAATCAGAAGCTGACGCATCATTGCACTTGTTATTTTGTATTTTTACACCCTTAACCCATAAAATGGGTAAATAAGTGTGTAATGGTTTTGTGCAAAACTATGTAACAGGCAGAAGGAAGCATCTCCGACCCCATAAAGTATATATATTCTTGATCAGCATCAACAGCCGAGACGACATAGCCATGTCCGTCTGTCCGCCCGTCTGTATTAACGCGTGGATCTCAGAGACTACAAGAGCTAGAGACTTCAGATTTGGGATATGAGGTCTCCTATACCATGAGCAGAACAAGTTTGCTTCAAATTATCGATAACTATTCTGGTTTCCGATATACACATGGAATTGATAACAAAAAATATCGAATTTGGAAAATCTAAAAATGATGGTTGAAGTAATGGGTAATGATAAAACTTTTCTAAAAATTTCGTCCAAATAGGTTAAGATATTGCACTTAATCGATGGAAGCTAAGCCAGTATACCAAAGTCTTATATAAATTAAATATATTTATTGCAACTGGGTTCAGGGTATCTTCTAGTCGGGCTCTCCCGACTAGAGCCTTCTTACTTGTTTCATATTCTGCTTTTGTGTATGTGCTGACAAATTTCGCTATTGTCTCATTCATGTCTTTAAACTGCTTCCATTATAGTGCGGACTCTGTTGTTTGTCCTGGTCCACTTTCCGCTAATACGTATAGCTACTGACAAGGTGCAACTTGCGTCAGCAGCTATAGAAACAGTGCTCGGATCTATCAATTTTGGAGCGGTGTAGTGCTCCGCGAGGTTTATATGGACTACGGATGAATTTAAGACCATTTTGGAACAGCAGCGCTCCAAGTTCATCGATGCGGGCGACTGGAATGCGTCTCACTGGCTCTATGGAGCGGGGAGGTGCAACCAAAGAGGCAATGCGCAAGCAAATATTGTCTGAGTTCAGAGGTGAACTCACTAGCAACAGTTATTACGCTGGATGCGGCAGCAATAGCATACCCTAAGACGAAGCGGATAATCACCATACGCACTAACCTCGAATTGTTTTAAGAGCAGCTTGAGTCCTCACTGGACCTTAACTCGGAGTTTAACAATGAAAAGCACATAGTTGATGCTATAGAATCGTTCACTCATAAGGTCAAGGCAGCAGCTAGAATGGCTACTCGCACCCCATCTCGGAGGCCCACAGCAGACAGAATCCTGATAACGAGAGAGATTCTGCTGCTCATCGCTGAAAAGAGGCGCTTACGTACTAGGTGGATGAGGTCTCGTCACCCATTGGGCAAAGCAGACTGGAATAGAGCGCAGAGTAGGCTCCTTCACGAATAGGTGGTACACAAATCAGCATGGTTTGATGACAGGCTCGCTCTGGAAGGCCACACGCGCTACTAAAAGGCGTTGCGCAAGGAAACCGTCACTGGTAGACAGTAACGGGACATGGTGTCGAGCTTACCAGGAGCAAGCTGATGTGTTTGCTGCACACCTCGCTGAACGCTTTCAGCCATTCAATCTTGCCAGTCTGCAGCAGGTTAAAGATAATCACGACTAGCTGACTCAAGCGCTTTAAATGGACCTGCCTATCAAGCCATATGACCCTAGCGAGATAGCTGATGTCATTGCAAGCCAGAACATCCAAAGTGCACCAGGCCATGATGCCATCTGCAATGTCACTTTAAACGCATTGCCCAGTCGAACGATCCTCTTCATTGCGTTGGTATTCAATGCAATTGTAAGGTTGCAATACTTTCCTCCTCAGTGGAAACTCGGGATAATCTCCATGATACACAAACCTGGCAAGTCAGAAAGGGAGCCCGCTTCATATCAGCCGATTGGCCTTCTCCCTTCCATCTCAAAGGTGTTTGAAAATATCATTGCCGCCCGGATGGCCAGGATCATGGAAGCTGAGCACTAGTTCGGATTCCGTGCTGGCCACTGCACTGTTGAGCAGTTACATCGATAGTAAGAAGCATTGTAACCTCTCTTTTTAGATATTCGGGAAGCGTTTGATCGAGTGTGGCACAACGGAATCCGGCTTTAAATCAAGCAAACGCTGCTTGCTCCATATTTTGGCCTACTAAGCTCATATCTTGAGGGAAGACGATTTGCGGTCCGATTTCACTCGGCACTTTCTACTGAACATGATGTGGCAGCTGGAGTACCACTGGGAAGTGTCTTCGGCCCTTGTATGCCTGTATGCCTTTATAGCCATGACATGCCGCAGCCAGATGAAATCCTGTACGGGACATCAATTCTAGCCTAATTTGCCGATGACGTGTGCGTAACCTACAGGTCCCGATGCGACCATGATGCAGCCGACGGCATCCAGGACTACGCTACTAAGTTTGCGGATTGGGCAAGACGCTAGAACATCGGCATCATTAGCGACAAATCGTCTAACGTTTGCTTAACTCTTAGGCGGAGAACGCCACCGGCCGTGCTTGTGGAGGGGGCCCCTAATCCAGAGTCGAATGTTGCGAAATATCTTGGAGTCACCCTTTATCGCAGGCTCACCTTCGCTAAACAAGTGACTGCCATAAGAACGCGCATACGGGCTTCTCTGCTCGCGCAGTAAATTGTCACTGTCCAAGAAAGTGACAATTTACAAGCAAATTATATCACCAATATGGAAATACGGCTGCCAAATCTGGGGCCTGGCCTGCGACAGCCAAATTCACAGAATTCAGGTCGACCAAAAAAGGATTGCAAGGATCATCACCGTTTGCGGGTGGTTCGTGCGGAATACCACGCTGCATAGGGACCTAAGACTGTCCACGGTCTTCGGCAAAATTAATCAGCATTGGAGCCACTATAATGATAAACTGGGCCGACGAAGAAATCGGCTGGCAAACAGTCTTACCAGATCTCGACCATTAAGGAGGACCAATAGACGCCAACCTCAAAATCTCATAGCTCGATCTCCTTTGATGACGGTCATCAGAAGATGACGCATCATTGCACTTGTTATTTTGTATTTTTAAACTCTTAACCCATAAAATGGGTAAATAAGGGTATAATGGTTTTGTGCAAAACTATGTAACAGGCAGAAGGAAGCATCTCCGACCCATAAAGTATATATATTCTTGATCAGCATCAACAGCCGAGACGACATAGCCATGTCCGTCTGTCCGCTCGTATTTCTGTCGGTATGAACGCGTAGATCTCAGAGACTACAAGAGCTAGAGACTTCAGATTTGGGATAAAAGTTTTCCTATACCATCAGCAGAACAAGTTTGCTTCAAATATCGATAGCTATTCTGATTTCCGTTATACACATGGAATCGATAACAAAAAAATATCGAATTTGGAAAATCTAAAAATGAAAATATGAAAAATTTCGTCCAAATCGGTTGAGAAACACCGGAGATATCGAGTTTAATTGATTGAAGCTAAGCCAGTATACCAAAGTCAATTATAAATTTAATTTATTTACTGAAACTGGGTTCAGGGTATCTTCTAGTTGGGCTCTCCCGACTAGAGCCTTCTTACTTGTTGTTATTGTATATGTATATATGTTATTGTTATTGTTATTTATATTGCTACAGCTAATCTTCGTTAGCCGGTGCGCCCATAAGGGCTGAATGAAAAGAAACCAAGAACACAAAGGGTTTCTAGCTTTCTCCGTATGCCTTAATAAAATAATAATTAACAAGTAAGAAGGCTCTAGTCGGGAGAGCCCGACTAGAAGATACCCTGAACCCAGTTGCAATAAGTATATTTAATTTATATAAGACTTTGGTATACTGGCTTAGCTTCCATCGTTTAAGTTCAATATCTCCGGTGTTTCTCAACCGATTTGGACGAAATTTTCAGAAAAGTTCAATCATTATCCATTACTTCAACCCTCATTTTTAGATTTTCCAAATTCGATATTTTATTGTTATCGATTCCATGTGTATATCGGAAACTATAATAGTTATCGATAATTTTAAGCAAACTTGTTCTGCTCATGGTAAAGGAGAACTTAAGTACAAAATCAGAAGTCTCTAGCTCTTGTAGTCTCTGAGATCCACGCGTTCATACAGACGGACAGACGGTCAGACGGACAGACGGACAGACAGACGGACATGGCTATATCGTCTCGGCTGTTGATGCTGATCAAGAATATATATACTTTATAGGGTCGGAGATGCTTCCTTCTGCCTGATACATACTTTTGCACAAAACCATTATACCCTTATTTACCCATTTTATGGGTTGAGGGTATAAAAAAAAATTAGTAACAAGTAAATAAAATGGATTCAGTGAACATTTCTATTAATAATTTCTTAACCAAAACAATATATTTATTATTGGCGGTAATATTTGCTTGTGCGATATTTCGTATTGATAACTTTATTATTCACATCAAACACTGTGCAACTCTGTGTTAACATGCAATCGGAAAAAAGCAAAGCACAATGAGAACAAGTAAATCGAAAAAAATTTGAAGACATGCTTTTATAAGCTTTCTTGCATACATATGTAATCGATAGTTTAAAAAAGTTTATATAATAACAAGTAAGAAGGCTCTAGTCGGGAGAGCCCGACTAGAAGATACCCTGAACCTAGTTGCAATAAATATATTTAATTTATATAAGACTTTGGTATACTGGCTTAGCTTCCATCGAATAAGTTCAATATCTCCGGTGTTTCTCAACCGATTTGGACGAAATTTTCAGAAAAGTTCTATCATTATCCATTACTTCAACCCTCATTTTTATATTTTCCAAATTCGATATTTTATTGTTATCGATATTATGTGTGTATCGGAAACCAGAATAGTTGTCGATAATTTGAAGCAAACTTGTTCTGCTCATGGTATAGGAGAACTTATATCCAACATCTGAAGTCTCTAGCTCTTGTAGTCTCTGAGATCCACGTGTTCATACAGACAGACAGACGGACTGTCTCGACTGTTGATGCTGATCAAGAATATGTATACTTTATGGGGTCGGAGATGCTTCTGCCTGTTACATACTTTTGCACAAAACCATTATTCCCTTATTTACCCATTTTATGGGTTAAGGGTATAAAAAATAAGAGAGATTTTACTGTGGAGCGGAAGTCTTCTCTCTATGCCACTAGTCAATATAGCAACTTAATCAAAAGGGAAAACAGGTTTTCGTGGTTTTTGCATGGTATTGAATATTTTATAGTGCCAACAACTTTAAAAACATGTATTGTCATCTGAAACACATCTCTGATGAAAATTTCAGAGCTCTAGCTAGTCGGGAACTTGGTGAAAATTTGATTACAAGAATCCAGTACAAACAAACAGACAGACAGACAAGACAAGTTTAATAAAAGCATGTAAAACTAAAACATTGCTACAAAAGTCATGAAGCATTGCTGGCAGCTATTACCCCTCTATTCTCTTTGCCTAAAAACGAATGTTTCAGAAGCAAAAACTTCATCGTGTAAAAGGGGTCTAAGTGTTCATATTTTCGAAAAAAAATTAATAATTACGAAGCTAGTTAAGTTAAGGTTAAACGTGACTATATAATTATGAAATATTGTTCTACGATCAATGGACTTTCGTAGTTTTCCAGCTGTGCATCGTCGCACAGTGGGGCCATTTGAGTTTTTTCATATCAAAAATCATAACTTTTGAACCAAATGAGATAATCGAACAATTTAAAATGCATATGATAGATAATTAATCAACCTATAAATGAATTATACGATTTTTCTGTGCCTATTTATGGGTATGCAAAGTTGAAATTTGTGGAAAAATCAACTTTACGGGAAGGAAAAAAAATATTATTTAAATTTTTTGATTTTTATTGTTTCGTTTTAATGGTTTTTATAATCTAAAATAATTAAAATAATTTTTTTTTTTTTTTATTAATTTTTTGTAAAATATTCATCACAATCCGTAAAAGATGGTATATCTAAAAGAGAAATCATCTCTGAACTATAAGTATTTTCTAATTCTTTTCGTGACTTAACATGCCTCAGTGATGAAATTAGTGGATCTGAAGATGCTGCTAACATGTTGAAGAGGTCCTCAGTTTGTCTCACCCTTGAAGCTTTGAAAGTGTTTAGCAATCTGTATTTTTTATAAAACTTATTAAGGGACTCTTGTGCTTCTTCAGAGAGCTCTCCAATTGGCAAAGACTGATACTCAATTATATCCTTGCCATGCGCCAATATTTTATGGACTGTCGGGGTCAGGATGGTATGGTGTTGAATGTCTAAATCATTCTGTTTGCTTGCATCCATCTTGAGTTTAGTCTGGCATAAGTCAAGGCAAGTTTTTGTTTTAAATTTTCACTTCTCTGTACATTGCCGTATAAACTATCAAGTTCTTCGAAGGCAGCTTCCGTGAAATTCGTTACTGTTTTTGACTTCCTAAACAAGTCAAATAATTTATGGTTGTTCAACGACATATTTGAAGTGTAATACAGTACTTGTCTCGCCAACTTTCAGTCGTAGACTAATCCAGGATTATAGTTTTTTTTCAATATATAATCTAATCTATTACCTGATAGATACCGTTTGGATTAAGGGTTCAAGAAAAGAGTTAGCTTTCATGCCTAACAAATTTACCTATTGTTTGTATAAGTCCAGGTCAAGAAGGTCAATTTATGCAATTTGGGTACTTGGCACGTGTCCGAATAAGATTTGTGCCTACCTGAATGGGATGTGTGACTAGTTGTACGCCAACGCAATTTCTGTATTCGGTGCGTACCTGGTAATTTATTTGTATATCCTGTAACTGCACCTGAATTTAGGGACCAGGATTTGACAAATGATCTCAGGTAAGCATTACAGAACGAAAAACAAAAGTCAAGTATCTTCACAATAACGAACGTAACAACAACAACAAAAATGGGTTTTCACGGTTACATGTCATAAATTGCCCAAAAATGCATGCAACACATTTTTTTCCTATGACTTTTTTCACTTTTTTTACATTTAAAAAAAGGGCAAAACGGGCACATGAAACTTTTTGCATTTAATAGAGGAATAATCAAAGAAATTAATTTAAAAAAAAGCCGATATAATGTGATATAATTTTTTTTTATTTTCCATCAAAGTTGAGAAATAGTGAAAAAGTGGATAGTTGGTAAATATTGAATTGCCTGGCCAAACGCAAAGCAAACAGTATAATTTTTTTTTATGCTTTTCTTAATAAATAGATCTATCAATAGAACCAAAAATAATGACGATCCGTGACTTAGTTTTTGAGATATTGTATCTCAAAACCGACCAAATTACCTTAAAATTGTGATTTTTATGTAACACAAAAAATCAGACAACTTTGAAAAGCTATATCTTCTAAACAAAAAATCCGGTTACATTATGGATTGCAGATTTGAAATCGCTGGAAAATTTCCTATAAATTAGGTTCATTCAATATTTTTTAGAGGCACATGCAATTTTTGATTTTTGACACTTGACTTGTTCTACGGGCGCCACTGTGCGTCGTTTGTCATTCTTACATTGTTATTGTTATTAAATCTATCATTTTATCTATGATTATTGTTATTGGCTATTTTTTATACCCTTCACCCATAAAATGAGTAAATAAGGGTATAATCTTTGGCTTCCGATATACACATAATATCGATAACAATATGTAAAGTATTTATTTTGTGCAATATTTATATTTAATTGCTATCGATCGTTTATGTTATGTTATGCTCGTTTATACCGATATATCGTAAGCTAGTATTAAGGTATCGATGTTAGTATTAGGATTTATCACAAAGTGTGGCCCGGCCACACTTATTTTGTATCTATCTCTTCCGGCTACTTTTTCTTGACAAGCGCGCGCGTTTTAGAGAATAACTGAAAGAGAATCTTTGCTAATAAAAGCCATCAAGCATCATTAATCGAATATTTAGGAATCTTACAACTCAGAAGTGGGATCCGCTCAACTACATATATATATTTCAACGCCCGATCACTCAAGATGGGTTTAACCAAAGAGGACATGGTCAATTTGCTTAAGGCGAACAATGTGGTAGTGCCGCCGCAAGCAACGATCGTTCATTTGCGCAAACTGCTGGCCGAGGTGACAAGACCCGCTGCTGCGTCGCCACCTGCTGTCACAGCGGTGACCCCGCTGCCCACTGCGCCTGCTGCTGCCGCAAAATCTGTTGCCCAAGCGACAACACTTCCGTCAACCTCTTCCGCTGCCGCCCTCTTGTCTGCCGTGCCATCATCAACGCTGCTGTCAATTCCTTCCGCTGCCGCCCCCTTGCCGGCCGAGCTGTCGGAGACAATGCCGCCAACCGCTTCCGCTGCCGCCCTGCCGTCTGCCGTATTAATGCCAACCCTGCCGTCAACCCCTGCAGCCGTTGCACTCGCCTCTGCCGTCGCACCGGCAATCCTGCCGTCAGCGGTCGTGGCTGCTCAACCACTGCCTGGCAAACCAGCAGCACACCCGCTGTCAACCGCTGCTGATGCCGCCGATATGTCCGCCGCAGCGGAACCATACTATCTGCCGACGCTTCCAACTGCCGCCATGCCGTCCACGGCTTCTGTGTCTGCGCCGATGTCTGCCGTCACAGCGCTTGCCCTGCCGTCGGTAAGCCTAGACGAGCAATTGGTGAATTTGCGCAAACAAAAGGAAGTACTAGAGCTGCAGCAGCAGATTGCTAGTTTACAATTGCAACTGGGAGCATCCTCTGGCCTGCACAGCCAGCGAGTCACCGACGTGTCGGTAATAGAGTCGATGGTACCGAAATTCTCGGCCGATAACGCGTATGACGTATCGAAGTGGATCAGCGACTTGGAGGATGCGTGCGACATCCTGCAGCTGGATGACAGGTTGAGGCTGATCGCCTGCCGTCGGCTTCTGGAGGGCACTGCAGCTGTGCTAATGCGAACGGTAACGGTGCACAACTACCAGCAGCTGCGAGAAGTCCTGATAAATGAGTTTGGGCGCTCAAGGAGTGTGGAGGAGGTGTACGCAGCCCTACGAAGCAGACGCATCAGACATGGAGAGGCGTACCTGAGGTACGCCTTAGAGATGCAGGAGATCGCAATGAACGCCACGATCCCGGAGTCAGAGCTAGTGGACTTAATCATTGAGGGTCTTCGGGACAGCTCGCCAGCTGTGGGAATGCTGTACGCCGCCCGAACTATAAAGGATTTAAAAACTCTACTGGAGCGCTACGAGAGGAGGAAAATTCAAAGTGCGGCTCGACAACCCGTCGTGAGCACTGCTCCGCTGCCGTCCACACACGCTGTCCCTGCAGCCAGAGAGGTGCGCTGTTTTAACTGCTCGGGGTTTGGCCATTTCAAATCCCAATGCCCAAAGCCGATTCGACCGGCAAATTCTTGTTTTAAATGTGGGAAGCTCGACCACGTCTATCGGAACTGCCCATTGAAGATGGGAAACGCCGTCGCCATGAACCCTGCCGCTGCCGCTGCCGCTGCCGCTACCGCTGACGCAGTCACCCCTCCATGCTACGGAGACGCAAAAGTTAACAAAATAGAACATATTCAAATGGTGAGTGTTGCCTTTATATCAAATCGAGTGAAAAGCAGTGAGTTTATAAATATTTTTTCCCTCTTTGACTCGGGTAGCCCTAGAAGCTTCATTAGGCAATCGGAGGTGCCATCTTCACATAGGCTAAGGCCAACACTAATAAACTGCCGTGGTCTAGGTAACGACCAGCTTACGTCCTTAGGAAAAGCACAATGCGTAATTAAATTCTTTAACCAATCAGTATTGCATCAACTTGATGTACTGCCCAATAGTGCTACGAATCTGCCTATGATATTGGGTAGAGATTTTTTTGTTAAAACTAGTATAAAACTATGTAAAATAAAAATATGTTATAGCAAAAATCAGTTAATAAAGTTAGACAAATACAAAAAGAATTGCAACAAGAAACTCACTGCTGTCCTTTATTCACTCGATTTGTTTAGGAAAGATGTCGAACGCACAGTGACCAAAAATGAGTCAACCCGATCCCTTAATGAAAATGAGTTTATGCCTGCCGAATCACAATCGTGTACCACTGAAAGAGAGTGTTCCGTCATGTCTGAGCATTTGCTGGGCGATGCCCTGGAAGCCATTAATGCAATCGAGTTACCTGCTGTTAGTGAAAATGAGTTTAATATAGAGCCTACTCTGCCGTTAGAACAATCTGCAAAGTTGCAGTCTGTTATTTCCGCCTCTTATGTTGATGTCCCTTTCGAACTGATTAAACCAACCAATTACGAAATGAAAATCGAATTGACAAGTCAAACTCCTATTTTCTGCCGCCCCCGCCGATTATCTTATCACGAGCGCAACGAAGTGCGCCAAATATGTGATGACTTATTAACTGCCGGCATTATCCGTCATAGTAGTTCCCCTTATGCTTCCGCTATAGTGCCCGTTAGAAAAAAAGATAATACACTAAGGAAGTGTGTTGATTATCGCCCGCTGAACAAAATAACTGTCCGTGACCACTTTCCAATTCCGCTGTTAGAGGATTGTGTTGAACATCTGGGGGGCAAATCGTATTTTACTGTATTAGATTTAGAAAGTGGATTTCACCATGTCAAAATGCATCCTGATTCGATTAAATACACTGCCTTTGTGACACCTGATGGCCAATTTGAGTACGTACGCATGCCGTTTGGCTTATGTAATGGTCCCCCAGTTTTCGCTAGATTTGTATACTTTGTGCTTAAGGACTTGATCAACAAGGGTCAATTAGTGATTTATATGGACGACATATTAATAGCGTCGAGTGACTTTGAAACACATCTGCAAGTACTGAAAGAGACACTTTATACCTTACGAGTGAATGGTTTACGCCTTAAATTGTCTAAGTGTCGTTTTGCGCACAAAGAGTTAGAGTATTTAGGGTATTTAGCGAACTCTTCCGGTATCACTCCGAAACCAGGTCACCTTCAAGCTATAAAAAGTCTGCCGGAACCCCGGGATAGGAAAGAATTGGAACGCTGTTTGGGTCTCTTTTCTTACTTCCGCCGTTTTGTACCCAACTTTGCCAAAATTGCTTATCCGATGTCGCGCCTGCTGAAAAAAGATGCCCCTTACGTTTTTTCTGATGAGTGTCTTCATTCATTCCGAACACTGCAGTCCAAACTGATCGAATCACCAGTGCTGTCTATTTATAACCCGAAGTCTGAAACTGAATTACATTGTGATGCTAGTTCTGCCGGTTTTGGAGCGATGCTCCTGCAGAAACAAACTGATGATAAATTTCATCCTGTGTGTTATTTTTCGAAGACCGCTTCCGTCCCAGAATCCAAATTGCATAGTTATGAATTGGAAACCTTGGCTATCGTTTACGCCCTAAAACGTTTTGAGACATATCTGAAGTTCATTCCGTTTAAGATAATTACAGATTGCAATTCATTAGCGTTAACACTTAAGAATGGTGGATCTTCTGCGAAAATAGCCCGCTGGGCATTGCTTTTAGAAAATTATAACTACACCATTGTACATAGGTCCGGTATTTGTATGCCTCACGTGGATGCACTTAGTAGACTAGAAACTTCTGCATATGTGGACGAGGTGAACCTGGATTTCCTACTACAACTGACGCAAAACCGTGATCCAGAAATTGTCAAACTTCGGAGTGCCCTAGAGAACCAAGAGGTTGCTGGTTTTGAGTTGCAAGATGGTGTCGTGTATCGCCGATCACCGACTGACGTACTTCAGCTTTATGTCCCTGCCGAAATGATTAACAGTGTCATACGAACAGTGCATGAGAAGCTAGGCCATCTGGCCACTGAAAAATGTTGCGCACAGATTAAAAAACATTATTGGTTTCCGTATATGAAATCTTATGTTAACAACTTTATTAAAAATTGCCTCAAATGCATATACTACTCCCCTTCTGCTAACAGTAATAATGCTACCCTGCATAGTATTCCGAAAACCCCCTGCCGTTTGACACTCTTCATATTGACCACTTGGGACCTCTTCCGTCCACACACTCCAAGAAAAAATATCTGCTAGTCGTTATTGATGCCTTCACCAAGTTTGTCAAATTATACCCTGCCGCTACTACTAGTTCCCGGGAAGCATGTCACACTTTGGAGACGCAGTATTTTTCCAACTATAGTCGACCTCGCCGAATTGTTAGCGATCGAGGTACGTGTTTCACTTCCGCCGAATTTGCTGATTTTCTGCAGTCGCACCATATAATCCATGTCCAGAATGCCACTGCCTCCCCTCGTGCTAATGGGCAAGTGGAACGTGTCAACCGTGTCTTAAGTCCTATGCTTTCTAAATTGGCCGACCCATTGGATCATGCCGATTGGGCGAAACAGCTTCCGAAAATTGAGTTCGCCCTGAATAATTCAATCCACTCCACAACTAAATTTGCACCCTCCGTCCTCCTTTTTGGTGTCGAACAGCGCGGTGCTGTTATAGATGAATTAACTGAGCGTTTGGATGATAGGCTTATTGATGAAGTGTCCCTAGTAGATACCCGTAAAATTGCCCTTCAGAACATTGTTAAGTCTCAGGAGTATAATACAGAGTATTTTAACCAATCTCATCGCCCTGCCGTTAATTTTGAGGAAGGTGATTTCGTCGTCATCAAGAATGTTGATACGACGGCTGGCATAAACAAAAAACTCATTAAACGGTACCGCGGTCCCTATGTCATCCATAAGAAACTTCCGAATGACCGGTATGTCATCCGGGATGTTGAAGGCTCCCAGCTCACACAGCTTCCGTATGATGGTGTGCTGGAGTCATCTAAACTAAAATTGTGGCTCACGTCTGATTAAAATTGTGCTTTCGATGTCTGACCACAGGTAACACCCGACGTTTGGTAAGGCTTCAGGCCTCTATGGTCTCGAGTAGGTGGAATCGAGGTCGATTCCTTGTCAGGACGGCCGAGTTGTAAAGTATTTATTTTGTGCAATATTTATATTTAATTGCTATCGATCGTTTATGTTATGTTATGCTCGTTTATACCGATATATCGTAAGCTAGTATTAAGGTATCGATGTTAGTATTAGGATTTATCACAAAGTGTGGCCCGGCCACACTTATTTTGTATCTATCTCTTCCGGCTACTTTTTCTTGACAAGCGCGCGCGTTTTAGAGAATAACTGAAAGAGAATCTTTGCTAATAAAAGCCATCAAGCATCATTAATCGAATATTTAGGAATCTTACAAATAAAATATCGAATTTGGAAAATGTAAAAATGAGGGTTGAAGTAATGGGTAATGATAGAACTTTTCTGAACATTTCGTCCAAATCGGTTAAGAAACACCGGAGATATCGAATTTAATCGATTGAAGTTAAGTCAGTATGCAGTAGTGCATTCACTTTTATACCCCGAGCCCATGAAATGGTTTGTGACTTTTGGTTTCAAATTTTAACTCTCTTATAACATTGTTAACGAGAACTCTTCCTGTTTTCGAAACACACATGTAACTGATTACAGAAAATCGTGAACAATTTTAAAAGTGAAGTAATTCTTAAAGATTCCTACATTATATTGATCATCTCTAAACTTTTCACTATAACCGGCTTAAAAACACCGATGGTATGCCAAAAAGTAAAGTCGCAAAAGCCAAACCAGATAGCTTGATATGCAGGCAAACGTACCCTTTGTGTCCGAAAAGTGCAGCGTTAGGTGCGTGCGAAGTGGGTTTTCACCCACACGCAGATCTATTGCTCAATAAGGTAAAAGGGTTCTTTTGTTAAGCAAATGTCGCGGGCCTGGGTATTTTCCTTAAATCTAAGGTTGGTAATGAATAAGAAACTTGGCCGCTTAGAACGACCTGTGTACCAGTACCTATGTTAGCCACAATACGTATGAACTAAAAAAAAAACCTTTTGCATCAGCACTTCCACTTTTTAATTTAGCTGATAATACTTGCCTGCTAGGGGGTGTTTTTAACTTAAAACCTTTTTTGGGAAAGTTTTCAATAAAAAGGTCAAGACTTGGCATTATGCAAAAAAAGGCTGAAAATCATACTTCTTGAATGGCCTTACGACAGGCGCTGATTTAGTTAACTGCAAACCTTTGTTCCGTACGGTTGTGTAAAAAATTTACTGTTATTATTTTTGTGATTGTGCTAAGTAATTTACTGTGTTTTTGTTTTAACTATCCCTCCACAAAAAGGATTTGGAATAAAAACGCAAGTCTTCTTTGATTTTTTTTTTAAATCTTTAAGTCTTTTTTCAAGACTTCATATAATTTTTTTAAAAATTTTGTTTTTACAGTTATATATCATTATTATTTGTTGCAGCTTTATAGTATATCGATATTATTTGTTACAGATTCATAATCCATTATTATTTTTTACAGATTTATAAATCATTATTACTTTTTACAGCTTTATATACAATAAATATATTTTTTTTTCACCTACCCTTGATAAAACTTGACCAACTATGCCTAGAGTCAACAGATTTTCAGCAGCCACTAGGTCTTGTAGGAATAGAACAAGAAATCTGTCGAATAGGTCTGGCCCTTACTACGCTGAGCAAGAAAGAATAAGTAATAGTTTATCCCAAGTAGAGCGTAGACAAGACCCAGAATTTCGGGCAGACGAACAGGGACAAGACACTGCTCGACGTGCAGTGCGCCGGTCAGATTCTCAACTAAGGCAAAATGAACAAACTGACAATACTTTACGCCGATCGAGACGTAGACAAGACCCAGAATTTCGGGCAGACGAACAGGGACAAGACACTGCTCGACGTGCAGTGCGCCGGACAGATTTCCAACTTAGGCAAAATTAACAAACTGACAATACTTTACGCCGATCGAGGCGTAGACAAGACCCAGAATTTCGGGCAGACGAACAGGGACAAGACACTGCTCGACGTGCAGTGCGCCGGACAGATTCTCAACTTAGGCAAAATGAACAAACTGACAATACTTTACGTCGATCGAGGCGTAGACAAGACCCAGAATTTCGGGCAGACGAACAGGGACAAGACACTGCTCGACGTGCAGTGCGCCGGACAGATACTCAACTTAGGCAAAATGAACAAACTGACAATACTTTACGTCGATCGAGGCGTAGACAAGACCCAGAATTTCGGGCAGACGAACAGGTACAAGACACTGCTCGACTTTCAGTGCGCCGGACAGATTCTTCACTCAGACAGCTTGAGCAAACAAACGATACTTTACGCCGACGAGACCCTGTATAAAGAGCAAACGAACAGCAACAACACACTGTACAGCACGCTAATCGACGAACTGACATTGGAGAGAGAATTTTAGAGCGTGCACGGGATTGGAGTCAGAGGGCTCAAATTAGGTACAATCGCGTACATAGAATTATTGAGCAGGCACGAAACACAGGTGCAAGGCGAACTGCTCGACTTTTAGCACGAGAGGCGGCTCTTCAAGCTCAAAAAAATGTGTCACAAAGAGTTAGTCAGTATAGGGAGCAATCCCGAAAATAGGTTAGCTGAAAATAGCCGAAATGCGAGCCAGAACAGAGAGCAACGCGCGAATACCTTTTCAGAGGATAGGCGTCAGGCGATATGCATCAATTTAGATGCCTTAATAGTAAAACAGGGCCCTGATCAGGTTTGCATTTCTTGCAAAGGTTTGTGGTTTCCACATCAAGTGGAAAAAATTTCCAGAGAAGTTGTAGAAAGAAAATGCAGTGAGGCAGATAGTAGAGACATTTTAAGTCTTTCAACACTTTTCCCTTCCTGCAACGATAGGTATAGTTTTTGCAAGACATGCAGCAGGAGCATAAAATTAGGCAAGAAACCAAAAGCTTCAATTACAAATGGCTTAGATTTTCCGGATCTTCCCGAATGCTTGAAAGGCTTAACGCCTCTTTAGTAACGGCTTATTTCCCCACGCCTTCCGTTCATGATTATTAAATCTTGAGGATATGGCCGTCAAAACGCCATTAAGGGAGCAGTGGTCAGTGTAGAAGAAGCAGAAATTAATCCCGGGGGTCAAGAAACTTTATTAGAAAACGTGCCCACAGAAAATGTAGAGGCCCCAAGAATTGTTATGGCACCTGGAGAAGGTCAGCGTCCTTTGGACATGATTCAAGACAGCGATTCCGAGGAGCTGGCCTTCCCAACAATATTCGCTGGCATTAAGAGAAAATGCACAGAAAGCTTTACAACCATTGCTAGGTCCGAGCTTAGGAATTTGATAGGAGAGGTTGTAGGACTGATAAATTATTTCTTAACTTTACAAATTTGGAAATGAGCACAGCGCCAACCAAGGCATTTCCGCGGCAAACGCCCTTAATGAAGAAAATATAGATAATTTAATTCGCCACGACGATGGCTACAGAGTTTTGAAAGGTATTCGCACGTCGCCTGCTCATTGGGAATCAGAAAAGAAAAAGGTCATGGCTATGATTAGGCAGTTTGGTCTTCCGACATTTTTTATAACTTTTTCGGCAGCTGAAACTAGATGGGCGGAACTATTGGTTATACTTTCCAAAAACGTGGATAAAAAAGAAATTTCTAAAGAATTAGCATCTAATATTAATTTTAACGACAAAGCTCGTCTTATTAGGACCGATCCTAACATTTGTGCAAGGTATTTTGATTTCCGATTTAGGCAACTTCTAAAACTTATGAAAAAGGAAGGTGGTGATATCCTTGCCATGCGCCAATATTTTATGGACTGTCGGGGTCAGGATGGTATGGTGTTGAATGTCTAAATCATTCTGTTTGCTTGCATCCATCTTGAGTTTAGTCTGGCATAAGTCAAGGCAAGTTTTTGTTTTAAATTTTCACTTCTCTGTACATTGCCGTATAAACTATCAAGTTCTTCGAAGGCAGCTTCCGTGAAATTCGTTACTGTTTTTGACTTCCTAAACAAGTCAAATAATTTATGGTTGTTCAACGACATATTTGAAGTGTAATACAGTACTTGTCTCGCCAACTTTCAGTCGTACACTAATCCAGGATTATAGTTTTTTTTTCAATACATAATCTAATCTATTACCTGATAGATACCGTTTGGATTAAGGGTTCAAGAAAAGAGTAAGCTTTCATGCCTAACAAATTTACCTATTGTTTGTATAAGTCCAGGTCAAGAAGGTCAATTTATGCAATTTGGGTACTTGGCACGTGTCCGAATAAGATTTGTGCCTACCTGAATGGGATGTGTGACTAGTTGTACGCCAACGCAATTTCTGTATTCGGTGCGTACCTGGTAATTTATTTGTATATCCTGTAACTGCACCTGAATTTAGGGACCAGGATTGGACAAATGATCTCAGGTAAGCATTACAGAACGAAAAACAAAAGTCAAGTATCTTCACAATAACGAACGAAACAACAACAACAAAAATGGGTTTTCACGGTTACATGTCATAAATTGCCCAAAAATGCATGCAACACATTTTTTTCCTATGACTTTTTGCATTAATAGAGGAATAATCAAAGAAATTAATTTTAAAAAAAAGCCGATATAATGTGATATAATTTTTTTTATTTTCCATCAAAGTTGAGAAATAGTGAAAAAGTGGATAGTTGGTAAATATTGAATTGCCTGGCCAAACGCAAAGCAAACAGTATAATTCTTTTTTTATGCTTTTCTTAATAAATAGATCTATCAATAGAACCAAAAATAATGACGATCCGTAACTTAGTTTTTGAGATATTGTATCTCAAAGCCGACCAAATTACCTTAAAATTGTGATTTTATGTAACACAAAAAATCAGACAACTTTGAAAAGCTATATCTTCTAAACAAAAATCCGGTTACATTATGGATTGCAGATTTGAAATCGCTGGAAAATTTCCTATAAATTAGGTTCATTCAATATTTTTTAGAGGCACATGCAATTTTGATTTTTGACACTTGACTTGTTCTACGGGCGCCACTGTGCGTCGTTTGTCATTCTTACATTGTTATTGTTATTAAATCTATCATTTTATCTATGATTATTGTTATTGGCTATTTTTTATACCCTTCACCCATAAAATGAGTAAATAAGGGTATAATCTTTGGCTTCCGATATACACATAATATCGATAACAATAAAATATCGAATTTGGAAAATGTAAAAATGAGGGTTGAAGTAATGGGTAATGATAGAACTTTTCTGAACATTTCGTCCAAATCGGTTAAGAAACACCGGAGATATCGAATTTAATCGATTGAAGTTAAGTCAGTATGCAGTAGTGCATTCACTTTTATACCCCGAGCCCATGAAATGGTTTGTGACTTTTGGTTTCAAATTTTAACTCTCTTATAACATTGTTAACGAGAACTCTTCCTGTTTTCGAAACACACATGTAACTGATTACAGAAAATCGTGAACAATTTTAAAAGTGAAGTAATTCTTAAAGATTCCTACATTATATTGATCATCTCTAAACTTTTCACTATAACCGGCTTAAAAACACCGATGGTATGCCAAAAAGTAAAGTCGCAAAAGCCAAACCAGATAGCTTGATATGCAGGCAAACGTACCCTTTGTGTCCGAAAAGTGCAGCGTTAGGTGCGTGCGAAGTGGGTTTTACCCACACGCAGATCTATTGCTCAATAAGGTAAAAGGGTTCTTTTGTTAAGCAAATGTCGCGGGCCTGGGTATTTTCCTAAAATCTAAGGTTGGTAATGAATAAGAAACTTGGCCGCTTAGAACGACCTGTGTACCAGTACCTATGTTAGCCACAATACGTATGAACTAAAAAAAAACCTTTTGCATCAGCACTTCCACTTTTTAATTTAGCTGATAATACTTGCCTGCTAGGGGGTGTTTTTAACTTAAAACCTTTTTTGGGAAAGTTTTCAATAAAAAGGTCAAGACTTGGCATTATGCAAAAAAAGGCTGAAAATCATACTTCTTGAATGGCCTTACGACAGGCGCTGATTTAGTTAACTGCAAACCTTTGTTCCGTACGGTTGTGTAAAAAATTTACTGTTATTATTTTTGTGATTGTGCTAAGTAATTTACTGTGTTTTTGTTTTAACTATCCCTCCACAAAAAGGATTTGGAATAAAAACGCAAGTCTTCTTTGATTTTTTTTTTAAATCTTTAAGTCTTTTTTCAAGACTTCATATAATTTTTTTAAAAATTTTGTTTTTACAGTTATATATCATTATTATTTGTTGCAGCTTTATAGTATATCGATATTATTTGTTACAGATTCATAATCCATTATTATTTTTTACAGATTTATAAATCATTATTACTTTTTACAGCTTTATATACAATAAATATATTTTTTTCACCTACCCTTGATAAAACTTGACCAACTATGCCTAGAGTCAACAGATTTTCAGCAGCCACTAGGTCTTGTAGGAATAGAACAAGAAATCTGTCGAATAGGTCTGGCCCTTACTACGCTGAGCAAGAAAGAATAAGTAATAGTTTATCCCAAGTAGAGCGTAGACAAGACCCAGAATTTCGGGCAGACGAACAGGGACAAGACACTGCTCGACGTGCAGTGCGCCGGTCAGATTCTCAACTAAGGCAAAATGAACAAACTGACAATACTTTACGCCGATCGAGACGTAGACAAGACCCAGAATTTCGGGCAGACGAACAGGGACAAGACACTGCTCGACGTGCAGTGCGCCGGACAGATTTCCAACTTAGGCAAAATTAACAAACTGACAATACTTTACGCCGATCGAGGCGTAGACAAGACCCAGAATTTCGGGCAGACGAACAGGGACAAGACACTGCTCGACGTGCAGTGCGCCGGACAGATTCTCAACTTAGGCAAAATGAACAAACTGACAATACTTTACGTCGATCGAGGCGTAGACAAGACCCAGAATTTCGGGCAGACGAACAGGGACAAGACACTGCTCGACGTGCAGTGCGCCGGACAGATACTCAACTTAGGCAAAATGAACAAACTGACAATACTTTACGTCGATCGAGGCGTAGACAAGACCCAGAATTTCGGGCAGACGAACAGGTACAAGACACTGCTCGACTTTCAGTGCGCCGGACAGATTCTTCACTCAGACAGCTTGAGCAAACAAACGATACTTTACGCCGACGAGACCCTGTATAAAGAGCAAACGAACAGCAACAACACACTGTACAGCACGCTAATCGACGAACTGACATTGGAGAGAGAATTTTAGAGCGTGCACGGGATTGGAGTCAGAGGGCTCAAATTAGGTACAATCGCGTACATAGAATTATTGAGCAGGCACGAAACACAGGTGCAAGGCGAACTGCTCGACTTTTAGCACGAGAGGCGGCTCTTCAAGCTCAAAAAAATGTGTCACAAAGAGTTAGTCAGTATAGGGAGCAATCCCGAAAATAGGTTAGCTGAAAATAGCCGAAATGCGAGCCAGAACAGAGAGCAACGCGCGAATACCTTTTCAGAGGATAGGCGTCAGGCGATAGGCATCAATTTAGATGCCTTAATAGTAAAACCGGGCCCTGATCAGGTTTGCATTTCTTGCAAAGGTTTGTGGTTTCCACATCAAGTGGAAAAAATTTCCAGAGAAGTTGTAGAAAGAAAATGCAGTGAGGCAGATAGTAGAGACATTTTAAGTCTTTCAACACTTTTCCCTTCCTGCAACGATAGGTATGGTTTTTGCAAGACATGCAGCAGGAGCATAAAATAAGGCAAGAAACCAAAAGCTTCAATTACAAATGGCTTAGATTTTCCGGATCTTCCCGAATGCTTGAAAGGCTTAACGCCTCTTTAGTAACGGCTTATTTCCCCACGCCTTCCGTTCATGATTATTAAATCTTGAGGATATGGCCGTCAAAACGCCATTAAGGGAGCAGTGGTCAGTGTAGAAGAAGCAGAAATTAATCCCGGGGGTCAAGAAACTTTATTAGAAAACGTGCCCACAGAAAATGTAGAGGCCCCAAGAATTGTTATGGCACCTGGAGAAGGTCAGCGTCCTTTGGACATGATTCAAGACAGCGATTCCGAGGAGCTGGCCTTCCCAACAATATTCGCTGGCATTAAGAGAAAATGCACAGAAAGCTTTACAACCATTGCTAGGTCCGAGCTTAGGAATTTTGATAGGAGAGGTTGTAGGACTGATAAATTATTTCTTAACTTTACAAATTTGGAAATGAGCACAGCGCCAACCAAGGCATTTCCGCGGCAAACGCCCTTAATGAAGAAAATATAGATAATTTAATTCGCCACGACGATGGCTACAGAGTTTTGAAAGGTATTCGCACGTCGCCTGCTCATTGGGAATCAGAAAAGAAAAAGGTCATGGCTATGATTAGGCAGTTTGGTCTTCCGACATTTTTTATAACTTTTTCGGCAGCTGAAACTAGATGGGCGGAACTATTGGTTATACTTTCCAAAAACGTGGATAAAAAAGAAATTTCTAAAGAATTAGCATCTAATATTAATTTTAACGACAAAGCTCGTCTTATTAGGACCGATCCTAACATTTGTGCAAGGTATTTTGATTTCCGATTTAGGCAACTTCTAAAACTTATGAAAAAGGAAGGTGGTGTATTCGGTAGTCATAGGGTCATTAAATACTATTGGCGAGTCGAGTTTCAGCAAAGAGGCTCACCACATATTCATGGCATGTTTTGGCTGAAAGATGCCCCCAAGTTTGACATCAATGATGTATTAAGCATACCCCCAGTAAAGTCTTTTATTGATCAGTTTATCACAACAGATACAAGTAGCCCGGATGTGGCTCCCTTTCTGGAGTATCAAACCCACAATCACGGGCATTCATGTAGGAGAGAAGTAAATAGAAAAGTAATTTGTAGATTTGGTATTCCATACCCTCCCATGTCCCAAACAGAGATCCTCTTTCCGTTAGAAGACGATGCTGAAAACTTAGAAACGCATCGCAAGAATTATGAAAAAATTCAAACCCTGTTAGAATTTCAGTTTGATCGTGAAAGTATAGAGCGTCTTAGCGATTTCTATAATTTTTTGTCCCATGATCAACTTAACCTCAGTTATGATTGCTATATTACAGCACTTAGGTCGTGTATTAAGAAGCCCAAAATAGTTTTAAAGCGAACGCTTGCGGCTATTAGGCTAAATGCTTACAATACTCATCTTCTTCAACTGCAGCGAGCCAACATAGACATTCAGTTCATTTTAGATCCCTATGCTTGCTGCAGTTACGTCGTTAGTTACATTAACAAGTCTCAGAGAGGTATTTCAAAATTAATGCGTGATGCAGTTAATGAAATTAGTAGGGGCAACGTAACAATCAAGCAAAAGTTACAACATATAGGACACAAATTTATTTCGGGTACTGAAATATCCGCCCAAGAAGCAGTTTACTGCTGTTTAGGAATGCGTATGTCTGAAAGCAGTAACGCTGAAGTATTTATTAATACTTCATTGCCAAAGCAACGGGTAAAAATCCTAAAGCCTAGGGCGCAATTACAAAACATACCCGTTGATTGAACAGATATATTTGAATTAGGACTTTTAGACCATTATGTTCAGCGCCCCGTCGCCTTAGAAAATTTATGCCTAGCTGATTTTGCTGCTTTTCATAGTTATAGCAAAAAGCAAAGTGGTACTCGCCAAATTATTGATGACGAAAATGATATTGAAACACCCCAGTCTTCCCAATCATTAGTTTACGCCCTTCGCGATCGTAGTGGGTTTATAAGAAAGCGGCTAAGTCCGTGTATTATCCAATATAGGCCCAATATTTCAATGTCCGGTTAGTCAAATTATTCTAAGTTTAGTCGAATTTGAGTTGTTCAATGTTCGGTTAGGAGTATATGAGAAACAAGCTAACCGGAAGGCTGGTTGTCGGTTAAAATTTATAGCGCGTTGAAGTCACGATATATCGATAAGAATCATCGATAAAGCAAACAGCTGTCCCTTGAATTGTATATTTAGTTTGTTATTAAAGAAAAATGGCATCGCACAGCATATTTATCTTTCAAGGCTTTCCACGAACGACTAACACCAGTTTTCGCAGTGAACTGAGCAGCAAGTTTCTGCCAGGCTTCGTCCTTCTGCTTCCACGTAACGGCGTCGCTCTTCTTGCACTCTAAAATATGGTGATTCGACTCCACTAGTTCCACCAACAAATGCTCCTCAGAAAGCGAAATGTTTTTCCCACCGAACCGTTTGCAATCACGCGTGTTCATTTTAGTTTTATATTTTATATATTTATAATATGCAAAATTTGCCAGTCACCGACCAAAACAATAACAAAAAACAGCTGAGCCGCTCGCTATAAATGGCAATGCTGTGTATATATGTGGCAACGCTGTTAAGGCGATAGTTACTTATCGATGAAAGGTTATTTTGGCTTTGAGACAACCAAACTGTTTTAACTCGACCAGCAAAATAATGCGGCAGTTAGCTAAACGAAAATTTAACCGGACATTGAAATATTGGGCCATAGAAGATTTAATATAAACACAGATAAAAGCAATTATTTTCGGGAGCTGGTTATGCTTTATGTACCGTGGAGGGATGAAAATTCAGAGCTTGTGAATCGGAACGGCGAATTATATTGTAGCGAACATCGGGGTTTAATTGAAAAAAGCCGTAGACAATACAATACTTTGGACGACAACGAACTTCAGGACGCACTTAATAATGCTGTACAGGACGAAATCGAAGAGACTGTAGAAGAAGTTGTTGACAATAATTTCCGGGTTTTGGGATTGCCTGAAATTGATCCTCAGTTAAATGTTTTAAATGTTGATGACAATAATGTAAATGAAAGCTCGTGGGATAATAACGTCTGACTGATTAAGCTACTAGCATTAATTTCCGCTGAGAGCTTAGCAAAAATTGTCAGGTCCCTTAATTTAAAGCAGAAACAATATTTTACTCACGTATTGCACAATGCCAACATCAAATCTGTGTTTTACGAGTTTGTTGGTGGTGGTGCTGGCGTTGGAAAGAGCCGACTTATACTAGCAATTTATCAGTCATTGTCCGCTATATACAATAGCAAGCCAGGAACAGAGCCAACTTCCGTTCAAGTACTTTTATGTGCACCCACAGGAAAAGCAGCTTTCGGAATTTGTGGTTCAACACTGCATTCCATGTTTTTACTACCAGTTAACCAATCTGGTTCAGACTTGAGGGCCTTAAGCCATGATTTAGTTAATACTTTGCATTCAAGGTTAATTGACCTCATACTTATAATTATAGATCAAATATCTATGGTAGGTTCCAAAATGTATTCCCAGTTAGACTCCCGCCTTAAGCAAATTTTCAAAAATTCATCTCCGTTTGGTGGTGTTTCTGTCATAGTTTTTGGAGATTTACGACAGCTATCACCAGTAGGTGATTTGGATCTTTGAATCCAACTCAAATGATCCCAACAGTGCAATATTTGGTTCAACTCTGTGGGACCTTTTTTAGCATTTTGAACTCACAGAAATAATGCGACAAAGGGAGGTCCTATTATTTGCTTCTGCTTTGAACAACATGGCATCGCGTCTTATGACAGCCGATGATATAAGCCTTATCCGGTACAAATGCGGCAACAGATTCCTTTAATATTACAAAACTAAATTCTATACCGACTGACCAATTTGTTTCTACCGCAAGTGACTACATAAAAGCTACTCATTTAAATTCCGCGAGTAGGGACAGAATAATAGAAGCAGTCCGTAGCTTCAGACCTTCCGCGACACAGGGGTTGTGCATGTCGCTTCTTTTAAAAACCACTGCCAAATATATGATATAGGTCAATATAGATTCTGGGGATGGGCTCGTTAATGGGGCAACAGGCATTTTAATGCAAATAGATTTCGATAGTTCCACTCCGAGTTCTCCAAGTACTTTATGGATGAAATTTTTAGAGGAAAGTGTAAGAGTTCATGCTCTATCAAAATGTACACACCGCACAGAACCTTCTTGGACTCCAATCCAAAAAATAATTAAAAGCTTTCAATATAAAAGAAACGAGCAAGTTAATATTGACCGTAAGCAGTTTCCAGTTGTACCAGCAGAAGGTATAACTATACATAAAAGCCAGGGTGCTACGTACAGCAAAGTGGTGGTTCACACTTGGCCCCGAATGCAGCGTGCTGCAATATACGTAGCTTGTAGTAGGGCAACAACTGCATCGGGCTTATTTATTATTGGAGACTTTGCATACTCAAACCTCCCAAAAATGACGACAAGGTTCAAAATCAATTGCCCTTATTGCGGACTGAAAAAATTCTTAAAACACATTTCAATCATTTAGTCAACAGTTCCGCCTTAAATATTTTTTTCCATAGTACAGAAAGCCTGCATTGCCACATTGAAGATGTTCGAGCAGATGGATTAATGCTGCAGTCGTCCGTTCTTTGTTTTGTTGAAGCCTCATCGTACGCAAACGAAAATATCGATATTCCTGGGTTTACTATTGTTGTCCGTCTGGATTGTGAAATAGTGCCTAATGCAGTGCGTTCTAAGAGGGGAATCGTCATTTACGTAAGGAATGAAATAATTCACAATGTTTCACACTGTTTAAGCGGCAGAAGCATATCTAGGTCATCCGTTTTTGGGTTTGGTATTTTCCAATATAAATCTGTTGGGTTCGTTGTTATTTATAAAAGTCCGACCTATCCTTTGCCAACATTTAAAACTGAATTTGAAGATTTATTTCGGCAGTATACGTTTTTGAGTAACAATTGTATAATATTGGGTGATTTTAATTTATGCTTGAGTAAATTCGATAGATGTGAACCTATTTATAACGAACTTCTCAGGAAAGGATTTAGGTGCTTGCTCGATTTAAAAACGTCCACTACCAATTGTAACTCTCACATTGATTGGGCCTTTTCAAATATTTCAACTGAGGACATTAGTGCTACGACCTATGAAATCGTTTACAGTTACCACAATGGAATTTCTCTAAGATTCAGGATGCTGAAAATTAAAATGGTACATATTTTCTAAGATAAGAGTTAATGCATGCATATACATATTCAAATAAATTTTATGTTCTGAATGTAAAATAAACGTAGCGATTATTTCTTAATATTAAAAGGTAACCAAGAAATAAAACCATTTAAGAAAATAAATTGATGCATAATAACAAAAACCAAAGTCTTTTATAAATTAAATATATTTATTGCAACTGGGTTCAGGGTATCTTCTAGTCGGGCTCTCCCGACTAGAGCCTTCTTACTTGTTTTTACCTACCCTTGATAAAACTTGACCAACTATGCCTAGAGTAAACAGAGTTTTAGCTGCCACTAGGTCTCGTAGAAATAGAACAAGAAATCTGTTGAATAGGTCTGACCCTGACTACGCTGAGCAAGAAAGAATAAGTAATAGTTTATCCCAAGTAGAGCGTAGACATGACCCAGAACTTCGGGCAGACGAACAGGGACAAGACACTGCTCGACTTTCAGTGCGCCGGACAGATTTTTCACTCAGACAGCTTGAGCAAACAAACGATACTTAACGTCGATCGAGGCGTAGACAAGACCCAGAACTTCGGGCAGACGAACAGGGACAAGATACTGCTCAACGTGCAGTGCGCCGGACAGATTATCAACTTAGGCAAAATGAACAAACTGACAATACTTTACGCCAGTGGTGGGCACACACAAATATTGTCACAGTTTTCACACGCACACAAGCACAATTTGCGTGCGCTGCTGCGAAAAAAACGAAGTGTAATCAATACAGTACACGCTGCAAGTTAACGTTCACTCATTGTGCTTATTATTATTATACGTTGTAAGGAATTAATTTCAAGGCAAGGTAATATAATATCAACTACACGGAGATCAAAAATAGGTAAAAAATTGCTTTTGAGGTTGTTTAACACGTTATTTTGCATTGAAATTTTTTTATCCATATTAATTTCTCCTTCGTACGTTTTGATTCGAAGGAGATCGGCTAAATGCTTATCTGTTATTCGATTTCTTTGTTTGTTTAAAATTATCTTCTTTGTTGAAAAAGCAGATTCGCAATTTTATGTCGACCCAAACATAGAATACAATTTATATATTTGATCTTTTTCAAAATTCCAAAAATTAACGCCAGATAGCAAAGGAATAGAATAATCTTGTCTCATTTTTTCTAATTCCGTTTGTAGGTCAGGGTCTTGGTTTTCAATTTCTTAAATTAAGGGAGACTCATACAAATTTATTATTTTCTTTATTTTATCAAAATCTTTAAATCGCATTCAAAGTCAATAAATAAGTTTTTGAGAATTAAACTGTACTCTAATTTTTTATCAAATGCTTTGAACTGAGTAAATACTATTGTTGTGTTTTTAAAATTTTGAATATTGAATGAAACGCAGAAACTATTCCGCTTGCAATTGCAAAATAATTAAATTTCTCTGCTCTCCTGTATAAATTTGATATGCCTCGTGGCAAAAGGAAAAATGCCGTTTTAAATAAAATGTAATATTGCGACAAGAAAAATTCATTCTCCCATTCGGGCATAAACATTTTGGAGCGAACTGTAAAAAATTTGTTTTTTGCTAATGCGCTGCGTGGTGCTTGCCTGTCAATAGTTCGCCTTCAACTAAAAGTACAATGCTAAGTCTAATGCGTGCTCTAATGCATGCTTCGGCACGACAACCGACGACGAACGAACAATCGTGTTCTAAAAATAGCTTTCAATGCTTATAGCGTACGTGTCATGGTGAAATAATATAAAGGTGTTCTATTCCACCGTGGTGGGGTACTTAGGTTTTAAAGAGAGCAGTTAGTATGAGAGCCATGGTGAGAGAGATAAGAAAGAGATAGATACGACTTCATATACCGGCACTGCTCTTGCTAGTGTTGATTGTTAGCTGCAGCAAATAAAATAATACGAAACTAAAAATATGAAACAAATTTGTTGTAGGAATTCATTTTTTAATCAACTTTATGTTTTAGAAAATAAGTAACAATTAATAATAATAAAATTAAAGTAATATTTTTAAATGTGTTTTTTTTTTTCTTTTTTTTTTGCTTCTGTATTCTTATCTTTTCATTTAAATTCATTCAACATTTGCAACAGTATTGTTTCGACATTTTCTAAGTATATACAATTAACAAACTTTCCGCAACACGACTGCTCACTTCAAAATGTCAATGCATACTGACAAACGCAAAGTACCCCGAAAGAGAGCAGCAACGTGGATTTGATTTCGTGCATGATTTCGTGCAGTCGGCAGCGAAAAACCCAACTCACACGAGGCAGCGCGCTGGCTGCGCGCTGACAGCGCGCTGCCTCGTGTGAGTTAGAAATATTTTCGACGTCGACGTCTGCCCACCACTGCTTTACGCCAATCGAGGCGTAGACAAGACCCAGAATTTCGGGCAGATGAACAGGGACAAGACACTGCTTGACGTGCAGTGCGCCGGACAGATTCTCAACTTAGGCAAAATGAACAAACTGAAAATACTTTACGCCGATCGAGGCGTAGACAAGACCCAGAATTTCGGGCAGACGAACAGGGACAAGACACTGCTCAACGTGCAGTGCGCCGGACAGATTCTCAACTTAGGCAAAATGAACAAGCTGAAAATACTTTACGCCGATCGAGGCGTAGACAAGACCCAGAATTTCGGGCAGACGAACAGGGACAAGACACTGCTCGACGTGCAGTGCGCCGGACAGATTCTTCACTCAGACAGCTTGAGCAAACAAACGATACTTTACGGCGTTCGAGGCATCGACGAGACCCTGTATATAGAGCAAACGAACAGCAAAAAAACACTGTACAGCACGCTAATCGACGAACTGACATTGGAGAGAGAATTTTAGAGCGGGCACGAGATAGGAGTCAGAGGGCTCAAGTTAGGTACAACCGCGTACGTAGCATTATTGAACAGGCACGAAACACAGGTGCAAGGCGAACTGCTCGACTTTAAGCACGAGAGGCGGCTCTTCAAGCTCAAAGAAATATGTCACAAAGAGTAAGTCAGTATAGGAGCAATCCCGAAAATAGGTTAGCAGAAAATAGCCGAAATGCGAGCCAGAACAGAGAGCACCGTGCGAATACCTTTTCAGAGGATAGGCGTCAGGCGATAGGCATTAAATTAGATGCCTTTAAAGTCGCATTCAATAGAATAGTAAAACAGGGCCCTGATCAGGTTTGCATTTCTTGCAAAGGTTTATGGTTTCCACATCAAGTGGAAAAAATTTCCAGAGAAATTGTAGAAAGAAAATGCAGTGAGGCAGATAGTAGAGACATTTTAAGTCTTTCAAAACTTTTCCCTTCCTGCAACGATAGGTATAGTTTTTGTAAGACATGCAGCAGGAGCATAAAATTAGGCAAGAAACCAAAAGCTTCAATTACAAATGGCTTAGATTTTCCGGATCTTCCCGAATGCTTGAAAGGCTTAACGCCTCTTGAGGAACGGCTAATTTCCCCACGCCTTCCGTTCATGATTATTAAATCTTTAGGATATGGCCGTCAAAACGCCATTAAGGGAGCAGTGGTCAATTTCCAACTCCCGTTGCCAATGTTGTAACGTCACTTCCAATGAAGCCGAGGTTGTTCAGATACACCTCAAGCGTAGGATGGAATATAGCCATGATTTCATGGCCGAATCCATTAGGCCCTCAAAAATAGCTGATGCAATCAGATTTTTAGTCAATACAGAACTCTTTAAAAACACCAGATTGTTATAAACGAATCATGGATGTCTTCGTTTTCATCTGACACCATTCCCTTTGTTGCATCAGCTGACGATAGGGATTTAGTTACAGAGCTAATAGAAAGATCTGCCCAACCAACAATTAACGTTCAGGAAAATGTAGAAGAAGAAGAAATTAATCCCGGGGGTCAAGAAACTTTATTAGAAAACGTGCCCACAGAAAATGTAGAGGCCCCACGAATTGTTATGGCACCTGGAGAAGGTCAGCGTCCTTTGGACATGATTCAAGACAGCGATTCCGAGGAGCTGGCCTTCCCAACAATATTCGCTGGCATTAAGAGAAAATGCACAGAAAGCTTTACAACCATTGCTAGGTCCGAGCTTAGGAATTTTGATAGGAGAGGTTGTAGGACTGATAAATTATTTCTTAACTTTACAAATTTGGAAATGAGCACAGCGCCAACCAAGGCATTTCCGCGGCAAACGCCCTTAATGAAGAAAATATAGATAATTTAATTCGCCACGACGATGGCTACAGAGTTTTGAAAGGTATTCGCACGTCGCCTGCTCATTGGGAATCAGAAAAGAAAAAGGTCATGGCTATGATTAGGCAGTTTGGTCTTCCGACATTTTTTATAACTTTTTCGGGAGCTGAGACTAGATGGCCGGAACTATTGGTTATACTTTCCAAAAACGTGGATAAAAAATAAATTTCTGAAGAATTAGCATCTAATTTTAAATTTTAACGACAAAGCTCGTCTTATTAGGACCGATCCAGTCACTTGTGCAAGGTATTTTGATTTCCGATTTAGGCAACTTCTAAACTAATGAAAAAGTAAGGTGGTGTATTCGGTAGTCATAGGGTCATTAAATACTATTGGCGAGTCGAGTTGATGCCCCCAAGTTTGACATCAATGATGTATCAAGCATACCCCCAGTAATGTCTTTTATTGATCAGTTTATCACAACAGATACAAGTAGCCCGGATGTGGCTCCCTTTCTGGAGTATCAAACCCACAATCACGGGCTTTCATGTAGGAGAAAGTAAATAGAAAAGTAATTTGCAGGTTTGGTATTCCATACCCTTCCATGCCCCAAACAGAGATCCTCTTTCCGTTAGAAGACGATGCTGAAAACTTAGAAACGCATCGCAAGAATTATGAAAAAATTCAAACCCTGTTAGAGTTTCAGTTTGATCGTGAAGGTATAGAGCGTCCATGATCAACTTAACTTCAGTTATGATTGCTATATTACAGTACTGGGGTCGAGCATTAAGAAGCCCAAAATATTTTTAAAGCGTACGCTTGCGTCTATTAGGCTAAATGCTTACAATACTCATCTTCTTCAACTGCAGCGAGCCAACATAGACATTCAGTTCATTTTAGATCCCTATGATTGCTGCAGTTACGTCGTTAATTACATTAACAAGTCTCAGAGAGGAATTTCAAAATGAATGCGTAACAATAAATCACAAGTTACAACATATAGGACACAAATTTATTTCGGGTACGGAAATATCCGCCCAAGGAGCAGTTTACTGCTGTTTAGGAATGCGTCTGTCTGAAAGCAGTAACGCTGAAGTATTTATTAATACTTCATTGCTAGAGCACCGGGTAAAAATTTTAAAGTCTAGGGCGCAGTTACAAAACTTACCCGTTGATTCAACAGATATATTTGAATTAGGACTTTTAGGACAGCGCCCCGTCGCCTTAGAAAATTCATGCCTAGCTGATTTGCTGCTTTTTACGGTTATAGCAAGAAGCAAAGTGGTACTCGCCAAATTATTGATGACGAAAATGATATTGAAACACCCCAGTCTTCCCAATCATTAGTTTACGCCCTTCGCGATCGTAGTGGGTATATTAGAAAGCGGCTAAGTCCGTGTATTATCCGATATAGAAGATTTAAAATAAACACAGATAATAGCAATTATTTTCGAAAATTGAAAATAGCCGTAGACAATACAATACTTTGGACGACAACGAACTTCAGGACGCACTTATTAATGCTGTACAGGACGAAATCGAAGAGACTGTAGAAGAAGTTGTTGACAATAATTTCCGGGTTTTGGGATTGCCTGAAATTGATCCTCAGTTAAATGTTTTAAATGTTGATGACAATAATGTAAATGAAAGCTCGTGGGATAATAACGTCTGACTGATTAAGCTACTAGCATTAATTTCCGTTGAGAGCTTAGCAAAAATTGTCAGGTCCCTTAATTTAAAGCAGAAACAATATTTTACTCACGTATTGCACAATGCCAACATCAAATCTGTGTTTTACGAGTTTGTTGGTGGTGGTGCTGGCGTTGGAAAGAGCCGACTTATACTAGCAATTTATCAGTCATTGTCCGCTTTATACAATAGCAAGCCAGGAACAGATCCAACTTCCGTTAAAGTACTTTTATGTGCACCCACAGGAAAAGCAGCTTTCGGAGTTAGTGGTTCAACACTGCATTCCACGTTTTCACTACCAGTTAACCAATCTGGTTCAGACTTGAGGGCCTTGAGCCATGATTTAGTTAATACTTTGCATTCAAGGTTAATTGACCTTAAACTTATAATAATACATGAAATATTTATGGTAGGTTCCAAAATGTTTTCCCAGTTAGACTCCCGCCTTAAGCAAATTTTCAAAAATTCATCTCCGTTTGGTGGTATTTCTGTCATAGTTTTTGGAGATTTACGACAGCTATCACCAGTAGGTGATTTGGATCTTTGAATCCAACTCAAATGATCCCTACAGTGCAATATTTGGTTCAACTCTGTGGGACCTTTTTAAGCATTTTGAGCTCACAGAAATAATGCGACAAAGGGAGGACCTATTATTTGCTTCTGCTTTGAACAACATGGCATCGCGTCTTATGACAGCCGATGATATAAGCCTTATCCGCTCCCGCATTTGTCAGCCATCAGACGTGCCCGATGATGCAATTCATCTTTTCGGCACAAATGCGGCAAGAGATTCCTTTAATATTACAAAACTAAATTCTATACCGACTGACCAGTTTTTTTCTACCGCAAGTGACTACATAAAAGCTACTCATTTAAATTCCGCGAGTAGGGACAGAATAATAGAAGCAGTCCGTAGCTTCAGACCTTCCGCGACACAGGGGTTGTGTATGTCGCTTCTTTTAAAACCACTGCCAAATATATGATATAGGTCAATATATACTACGTTTATGCTTGCAAAAAAGCATGAATTCAGATCATGCTTTTTTTAAAAAATACTAGCATAAACACAAAATCGTGATTTTTTCTACACACGTATTTTGACTATGATTTTTTGGAAAAATCATGATTTTTTGTGTAAGCAGTCTGGCAACGCTACTGTGTGAAATCAGCTGTTCCGCACTAATTAAATTGCTGCGAACAGCAGCTCCATTCTTGACTTTAAAAGACAACGAACCATCTCTGATGTTCGCGTTTGCCGTTGAATTAAAAAAAAATTTGCATTTTCATTTAACATTTTGAAGATTGAAATCGTTTAACGTTTTGGCTTTCGGTTTATCAGCTGTTTGTGCTGATGTGCTGCCACCTTTTTCATATGAAGCTGCATAGGTGGCTCCACCCTTCAGAAAAATCATGATTTTTATAAAATAGCATAAACAGGCGTATTTTAAAAAGCGTGATTTAAAAAAATCATGAAACAGCAAGCATAAACGTAGTAATAGATACTGGGGATGGGCTCGTTAACGGGGCAACAGGCATTTTAATGCAAATAGATTTCGATAATTCCACTACGAGTTCTCCAAGTACTTTATGGATGAAATTTTTAGAGGAAAGTGTAGGAGTACATTTTCTTTAAAAATGTGCGCACCGCACATAACCTTCTTGGACTCCAATCCAAAAAATAGGTAATAGCTTTCAATATAAAAGAAACGAGCAAGTTAATATTGACCGTAAGCAGCAACACATTTCAATAATTTAGTCAACAGTTCCGCCTTAAATATTTTTTTCCATAGTACAGAAAGCCTGCATTGCCACATTGAAGATGTTCGAGCAGATGGATTAATGCTGCAGTCGTCCGTTCTTTGTTTCGTTGAAGCCTCATCGTACGCAAACGAAAATATCGATATTCCTGGGTTTACTATTGTTGTCCGTCTGGATTGTGAAATAGTGCCTAATGCAGTGCGTTCTAAGAGGGGAATTGCATTTACGTAAGGAATGAAATAATTCACAATGTTTCACACTGTTTACGCGGCAGAAACATATCTAGGTCATCCGTTTTTGAGTATGGTATTTTCCAATATAAATCAGTTGGGTTTGTTGTTATTTATAAAAGTCCGACCTATCCTTTGCCAACATTTAAAACTGAATTTGAAGATTTATTTCGGCAGTATACGTTTTTGAGTAACAATTGTATAATATTGTGTGATTTTAATTTATGCTTGAGTAAATTCGATAGATGTGAACCTATTTATAACGACTTTCTGAGGAAAGGATTTAGGTGCTTGCTCGATTTAAAAACGTCCACTACCAATTGTAACTCTCACATTGATTGGGCCTTTTCAAATATTTCAACTGAGGATATTAGTGCTACGACCTATGAAATCGTTTACAGTTACCACAATGGAATTTCTCTAAGATTCAGGATGCTGAAAATTAAAATGGTACATATTTTCTAAGATTAGAGTTAATGCATGCATATACATATTCAAATAGATTGAATGTTCTGAATGTAAAATAAACGTAGCGCTTATTTCTTAATATTAAAAGGTAACCACGACATACAACCATTTAAGAAAATAAATTGATGCATAGTAACCAAAACCAAAGTCTTTTATAAATTAAATATATTTATTGCAACTGGGTTCAGGGTATCTTCTAGTCGGGCTCTCCCGGCTGAAGCCTTCTTACTTGTTTTTTTTTTTTTGATTATTGTAGGATTTAAAGTTTATGTTATTTCTATTATTGTTTTGGTAATTTATGTTACTGTAATCTCTATTGGCTTTATTGTTTTAGTTTTTATACTCGATACCGAAGGTAAAGAGTATATTGGTTTTGTGCAATGTCCGTCATGGTGTCTGTCCGTCTGTCCGTCCGTATGTGTGCATGTTTTTCCACACCCTTCAAGCTAGGGACTTGAAGCTTTCCAATTCTATTTATCTATGGGATAGTAAATTAAAGTGTCAAGATTGGGGTTTTACGATAACTGGGGGGCTGGCAAATCGATAACGCAAATTCCACCCAATTTGGTGCCAACTTAGCTGATGATGACCGCACAAAAACTGCACCAAAAGTTTGGATGCCACGCCGACCAATACCGCCCTAGCCGCCCCCAGATGCCCCAACGCTTCGTAAAAAACGGGAATGCGTGTATCTTCCAGAGTAGTGGAGCTAGAGCTACCAAATTTGGTAGGAAGATAGCTGGCAACGACCCCCAAAAATCTGCATCAAAGATTTGGAGCCACGCCCCCTTATTCCACCCACCTTTCCCCACCATTTACAAACTTTGAGCTAGAGTCACCAAATTTGGTTTTAAGATAGCAATTGACATTCCACATAGATCTTCATCAAAAACTTGGATGCCACGCCCACCCATACCATCCCAAGCTTCCCCCCCTTTTGCCACTTTTTACAAACTTCGAGCTAGTGTCTCAAAATTTTGTATGAAGATAGCAATTAACATTTCTCATAGATCTGCATCAAAAACTTGGATGCCACGCCCACCCATACCACCTCCAGCCCCCCTTTCCCCACCTTTTAAAAACTTCGAGCTAGAGTCATTAAATTTGGTATGAAGATAGCAATTGACATTCCACATAGATTTGGATCAAAAATTTGGATGCCACGCCCACCCATGCCGCCCACAGCCCCCCTTTCCCCAATTTGTACAATTTTTGAGATAGAGTCACCAAATTTGGTATTAAGATAGCAATTGACATTCCACATAGATCTGCATCAAAAATTGGATGCGTCGCCCACCCATACCACCCCCAGCCCCTCTTTCCACACTTTTTACAAACTTCGAGCTAGAGTCATTAAATTTGGTATGAAGATAGCAATTGACATTCCACATAGATTTGGACCAAAAATTTGAATGCCACGCACACCCATACAATTGCAATTGATATTCCACATAGATCTGCATCACAAATTTGGATGCCACATCCACCCAATCCGCCCCCAGCCCCCCTCTCCACAGCTTTTACAAACTTTGAGCTTGAGTCACCAAATTTGGTATAAAGATAGCTGGTTGCATGCCCAGCTGCATCAGAAAATCTTTAAGGCAGCGTACACCCCAGCCGCACCCGCTTCCCTTTGCAATCACGCCTGTTTTTACCGCTTTTAATACTGGTATCGAGTATACCGCAGTCGGTTGCGTCCGACGGTAACGTTTCCACTTGTTTCTTTTGTTTTTATTATTGTTTTGGCTATTTTAGCTACAGCTTTTGTGATTGTAAGCATTATTATTTTTAGAAGATTTTCTATTAGTTATGAATATACTTTTTTCTTGTTCTGTTTTTGTGTATGTGCTGACAAATTTCGCTATTATCTCACTCATGTCTTTAAACTGCTTCCATTTTAGTGCGGACTCTGTTGTTCGTCCTGGTCAACTTTCCGCTAATACGTATAGCTACTGACAAGGTGCAACTTGCGTCAGCAGCTATAGAAACATAGCTCGGATCTATCAATTTTGAAGCGGTGTAGTGTTCCCCGAGGCTTACATGGACTACGGATGAATTTAAGACCATTTCGGAACAGCAGCGCTCCAAGTTCGTCGTTGCGAGCGACTGGAATGCGTCTCACTGGCTCTGGGGAACGGGGAGGTGCAACCAAAGAGGCAATGCGCTAGCAAATCTTGTCTTGAGTTCAGAGGTGAACTCAGTAGAGGAGGCTCACCAGGCTATATTGATTTTGCGCTGACAAGGAATGTCCGAGCCGAGCTTGGCTCCGACCACCTACCGCTCGTTATTACGCTGGATGCGGCAGCAATAGCATACCCTAAGACGAAGCGGATAATCACCACACGCACTAACCTCGAATTGTTTTAAGAGCAGCTTGAGTCCTCACTGGACCTCAACTCGGCGTTTAACAATGAAAAGCACATAGTTGATGCTATAGAATCGTTCACTCATAAGGTCAAGACAGCAGCTAGAACGGCTACTCGCACCCCATCTCGGAGGCCCACAGCAGACAGAATCCTGATAACGGAGAGATTCTGCTTTTCATCTCTGAAAAGAGGCGCTTACGTACTAGGTGGATGAGGTTTCGTCACCCATTGGACAAAGCAGACTGGAATAGAGCGCAGAGTAGGCTCCTTCACAAAAAGGTGGTATACAAATCAGCATGGTTTGATGACAGGCTCGCTCTGGAAGGCCACATGCGCTACTAAAAGGCGTTGCGCAAGGAAAGCGCCACTCGTAGACAGTAACGGGACATGGTGTCGAGCTGACCAGGAGCAAGCTGATGTGTTTGCTGCACACCTCGCTGAACGCTTTCAGCCATTCAATCTTGCCAGTCTGCAGCAGGTTAAAAAGAAACACGACTAGCTCACTCAAGCGCTTTAAATGGACCTGCCTATCAAGCCATTTGACACTAGCGAGATAGCTGATGTAATTGCAAGCCAGAACATCATAAGTGCACCAGGCCATGACGCTATCTGCAATGTCACTTTAAACGCATTGCCCAGTCGAGCGATCCTCTTCATTGCGTTGGTGTTCAAAGCTATTGTAAGGTTGCAATACTTTCCTTCTTAGTGGAAACTCGGGATAATCTCCATGATACACAAACCTGACAAGTCCGAAAGGGAACTCGCTTCATATCAGCGGATTGGCCGGATGGTCAAGATCATGGAAGCTGAGCACTAGTTCGGACTCCGTGCTGGCCACTGCACTGTTGAGCAGTTACATCGATAGTAAGGAGCATTGTAACGCCCTCTTTTGGATATTCGGGAAGCGTTTGATCGAGTGTGACTGCAAGTGACTGCATTAAGAACGCGCATACGTGCTGCAGTCAAAAAACACCACTGGCTTCTCTGATCGCGCAGTAAATTGTCACTGCCCAATAAAGTGACAATTTATATCACCAATATGGAAATACGGCTGCCAAATCTGGGGCCTGGCCTGCGACAGCCAAATTCACAGAATTCAGGTCGACCAAAAAAGGATTGCAAGGATCATCACCCTTTGCGGGTGTTTCGTGCGGAATGCCACGCTGCATAGGGACCTAAAACTGTCCACGGTCTTCGGAGAAATTAATCATTCGAGCCGCTATAATGATAGACTGGGCCGACAAAGAAATCGGCTGGCAAACAGTCTTACCAGATCTCGACCATTAAGGAGGCCCAATAGACGCCAACCTCAAAATCTCATAGCTCGATCTCCTTTGATGACGGTCATCAGAAGATGACGCATCATTGCACTTGTTATTTTGTATTTTTAAACCCTTAACCCATAAAATGGGTAAATAAGGGTATAATGGTTTTGTGCAAAACTATGTAACAGGCAGAAGGAAGCATCTCCGACCCCATAAAGTGTATATATTCTTGATCAGCATCAACAGCCGAGACGACATAGCCATGTCCGTCTGTCCGCCCGTATGTCCGTCGGTATGAACGCGTGGATCTCAGAGACTACAAGAGCTAGAGACTTCAGATTTGGGATAAAAGTTTTCCTATACCATGAGCAGAACAAGTTTGCTTCACATATCGATAGCTATTCTGATTTCCGTTATACACATTGAATCGATAACAAAAAAATATCAAATTTGGAAAATCTAAAAATGAAAATATGAAAAATTTCGTCCAAATCGGTTGAGAAACACCGGAGATATCGAGTTTAATCGATTGAAGCTAAGCCAGTATACCAAAGTCAATTATAAATTTAATTTATTTATTGCAACTGGGTTCAGGGTATCTTCTAGTCGGGCTCTCCCCCTAGAGCCTTCTTACTTGTTGTTATTGTATATGTATATATGTTATTGTTATTGTTATTTATATTGCTACAGCTAATCTTCGTTAGCCGGTGCGACCATAAGGGCTGAATGAAAAGAAACCAAGGACACATAGGGGTTTCTAGCTTTCTCCGTAATAAAATAATAATTAAAAAAAAGAAGTAACAAGTTAATAAAATGGATTCAGTGAACATTTCTATTAATAATTTCTTAACCAAAACAATGTATTTATTATTGGCGCTAATATTTGCTTGTGCGATATTTCGTATTGATAACTTTATTATTCACAACAACACTGTGCAACTCTGTTTTTACATGCAATCGGAAAAAGGCAAAGCAAAATGAGAAAAATAAAACATTCCTACAAAAGTCATGAAGCATTGCTTGCAGCTATTACCCCTCTATTCCCTTTGCCTAAAAACGAATGTTTCAGAAGCAAAAACTTCATCGTGTAAAAGGGGTCTAAGTGTTCATATATTCGAAAAAAATTAATAATTACGAAGCTAGTTAAGTTAAGGTTAAGCGTGACTATATAATTATGAAATATTGTTCTACGAACAAGGGACTTTCGTAGTTTTCCGGCTGTGCATCGTCGTTTGTCATTCTTACATTGTTATTAAATCTATCATTTTCTCTATGATTATTGTTATTGGCTATTTTTTTTTTCTTCGATTATTGTAGGATTTAAAGTTTATGTTATTTCTATTATTGTTTTGGTAATTTTGGTTACTGTAATCTCTATTGGCTTTATTGTTGTAGTTCTAATACTCGATACCGAAGGTAAAGAGTATATTGGTTTTGTGCAATGTCCGTTAAGGTGTCTGTCCGTCCGTCCGTCCGTATGTGTGCAAGTTTTTTCCACACCTTTCAAGCTAGAGACTTGAAACTATCCAATTCTTTTTACTATGGGGTAGTAAATTAAAGTGTCAAGATTGGGGTTCTACGATAACTGGTGGGGGGCTGGCAAATCGATAAATTCGATAATTCAAAAACGATAAATCCGCATATTTCACACACCCTTACAACTAGAACTACTAAATTTGGTAAGAAGATAGCTACTAGCAACCCCCAAAAAACTGCATCAAAAATTTTGGAGCTACGCCCCCAATCCGCCCCCAGCCCCCCGCATTTTAAAGTCAAAAAAGCCTATATCTCCCACAGTTTTGAGCTAGAGCCACCCAATTTGGTGCCAACATAGCTGATGATGACCCCCCAAAAACTGCACCAAAAGTTTGGATGCCATGCCCACCAATACCACCCTAGCCGCCTTCAGATGCCCCAACGCTTCGTAAAAAACCTGAACACGTGTATCTTCCAGAGTAGTGGAGCTAGAGCCACCAAATCTGGTAGGAAGATAGCTGGTTACGACCCCAAAGATCAGCATAAAGTTTGGGACCCGCGCCCAACCGTTCTGCCCCCAGTCCCCCCCGCATTTGAAATCAGAAAAGCCTATACCTCCCACAGTTTTTGAGCTAGAGCCACCCAATTTGGTGCCAACTTAGCTGATGATGACCGCACAAAAACTGCACCAAAAGTTTGGATGCCACGCCGACCAATACCGCCCTAGCCGCCCCCAGATGCCCCAACGCTTCGTAAAAAACGGGAATGCGTGTATCTTCCAGAGTAGTGGAGCTAGAGCTACCAAATTTGGTAGGAAGATAGCTGGCAACGACCCCCAAAAATCTGCATCAAAGATTTGGAGCCACGCCCCCTTATTCCACCCACCTTTCCCCACCATTTACAAACTTTGAGCTAGAGTCACCAAATTTGGTATTAAGATAGCAATTGACATTCCACATAGATCTGCATCAAAAACATGGATGCGTCGCCCACCCATACCACCCCCAGCCCCTCTTTCCACACTTTTTACAAACTTCGAGCTAGAGTCATTAAACTTGGTATGAAGATAGCAATTGACATTCCACATAGATTTGGACCAAAAATTTGAATGCCACGCCCACCCATACTGCCCCAGCCCCCCTTTCCGCAATTTGTAAAATTTTCGAGCTAGAGTCACCAAATTTGGTATTAAGATAGCAATTGATATTCCACATAGATCTGCATCACAAATTTGGATGCCACATCCACCCAATCCGCCCCCAGCCCCCCTCTCCACAGCTTTTACAAACTTTGAGCTTGAGTCACCAAATTTGGTATAAAGATAGCTGGTTGCATGCCCATCTGCATCAGAAAATCTTTAAGGCAGCGTACACCCCAGCCGCACCCGCTACCCTTTGCAATCACGCCTGTTTTTACCGCTTTTAATACTGGTATCGAGTATACCGCAGTCGGTTGCGTCCGACTGCAACGTTTCCACTTGTTTCTTTTGTTTTTATTATTGTTTTGGCTATTTTGGCTACAGCTTTTGTGATTGTAAGCATTATTATTTTTAGAAGATTTTCCATTAGTTATGAATATACTTTTTCTTGTTCTGTTTTTGTGTATGTGCTGACAAATTTCGCTATTATCTCACTCATGTCTTTAAACTGCTTCCATTTTAGTGCGGACTCTGTTGTTTGTCCTGGTCAACTTTCCGCTAATACGTATAGCTACTGACAAGGTGCAACTTGCGTCAGCAGCTATAGAAACAGTGCTCGGATCTATCAATTTTGGAACGGTGTAGTGTTCCCCGAGGTTTATATGGACTACGGATGAATTTAAGACCATTTCGGAACAGCAGCGCTCCAAGTTCGTCGTTGCGGGCGACTGGAATGCGTCTCACTGGCTCTGGGGAACGGGGAGGTGCAACCAAAGAGGCAATGCGCTAGCAAATCTTGTCTTGAGTTCAGAGGTGAACTCACTAGCAGCAGGGAGCCTAACGAGAAAACCGTACAGCAGTAGAGGCTCACCAGGCTATATTGATTTTGCGCTGACAAGGAATGTCCTGGGTATCCATAGAGATATACGGCCGGTAGCCGAGCTTGGCTCCGACCACCTACCGCTCGTTATTACGCTGGATGCGGCAGCAATAGCATACCCTAAGACGAAGCGGATAATCACCACACGCACTAACCTCGAATTGTTTTAAGAGCAGCTTGAGTCCTCACTGGACCTCAACTCGGCGTTTAACAATGAAAAGCACATAGTTGATGCTATAGAATCGTTCACTCATAAGGTCAAGACAGCAGCTAGAATGGCTACTCGCACCCCATCTCGGAGACCCACAGCAGACAGAATCCTGATAACGAGAGAGATTCTGCTGCTCATCTCTGAAAAGAGGCGCTTACGTACTAGGTGGATGAGGTTTCGTCACCCATTGGACAAAGCAGACTGGAATAGAGCGCAGAGTAGGCTCCTTCACAAAAAGGTGGTATAAAAATCAGCATGGTTTGATGACAGGCTCGCTCTGGAAGGCCACATGCGCTACTAAAAGGCGTTGCGCAAGGAAAGCGCCACTGGTAGACAGTAACGGCACATGGTGTCGAGCTGACAAGGAGCAAGCTGATGTGTTTGCTGCACACCTCGCTGAACGCTTTCAGCCATTCAATCTTGCCAGTCTGCAGCAGGCTAAAAAGAAACACGACTAGCTCACTCAAGCGCTTTAAATGGACCTGCCTATCAAGCCATTTGACACCATAAGTGCACCAGGCCATGACGCTATCTGCAATGTCACTTTAAACGCATTGCCCAGTCGAGCGATCCTCTTTATTGCGTTGGTGTTCAACGCCATTGTAAGGTTGCAATATTTTCCTTCTTAGTGGGAACTCGGGATAATCTCCATGATACACAAACCTGGCAAGTCAGAAAGGGAACTCGCTTCATATCAGCCGATTGGCCGGATGGTCAAGATCATGGAAGCTGAGCACTAATTCGGATTCCGTGCTGGCCACTGCACTGTTGAGCAGTTACATCGATAGTAAGGAGCACTGTAACGCCCTCTTTTGGATATTCGGGAAGCGTTTGATCGAGTGTGGCACACCGGAATCCTGCTTAAAATTAAGCAAACGCTTTTTGTGCCATATTTTGGCCTACTAAGCTCGTATCTTGAGGGAAGACGATTTGCGGTCCGATTTCACTCGGCACTTTCTACTGAACATGATGTGGCAGCTGGAGTACCACAGGGAATTGTCCTCTGCCCCCTGCTTTACTGCGTGTATAGCCATGACATGCCGCAGCCAGATGAAATCCTAAACGAGACATCAATGCTAGCCTCATTTGCCGATGACGTGTGCGTAACCTACAGGTCCCGATGCGAACATTATGCAGCCGACGGCATCCAGGACTATGCCACTAAGTTTGCGGATTGGGCATGACGCTAGAACATCGGCATCAATAGCAACAAATCGTCTAACGTTTGCTTAACTTTTAGGCGGAGAACGCCACCAGCCGTGCTTGTGGAGGGGGCCCCTGTTCCACAGTCGAATGCTGCGAAATATCTTGGAGTCACCCTTGATCGCATGCTCACCTTCGCTAAGCAAGTGATTGCCATAAGAACGCGCATAACTGCTGCAGTCAAAAAACACTACTAGCTTCTCTGATCGCGCAGTAAATTGTCACTGTCCAATAAAGTGAAAATTTACAAGCAAATCATATCACCAATATGGAAATACGGCTGCCAAATCTGGAGCCTGGCCTGCGACAGCCAAATTCACAGAATTCAGGTCGACCAAAAAAGGATTGCAAGGATCATCACCGTTTGCGGGTGTTTCGTGCGGAATGCCACGCTGCATAGGGACCTAAAACTGTCCACGGTCTTCGGAGAAATTAATCATTCGAGCCGCTATAATGATAGACTGGGCCGACAAAGAAATCGGCTGGCAAACAGTCTTACCAGATCTCGACCATTAAGGAGGCCCAATAGACGCCAACCTCAAAATCTCATAGCTCGATCTCCTTTGATGACGGTCATCAGAAGATGACGCATCATTGCACTTGTTATTTTGTATTTTTAAACCCTTAACCCATAAAATGGGTAAATAAGGGTATAATGGTTTTGTGCAAAACTATGTAACAGGCAGAAGGAAGCATCTCCGACCCCATAAAGTGTATATATTCTTGATCAGCATCAACAGCCGAGACGACATAGCCATGTCCGTCTGTCCGCCCGTATGTCCGTCGGTATGAACGCGTGGATCTCAGAGACTACAAGAGCTAGAGACTTCAGATTTGGGATAAAAGTTTTCCTATACCATGAGCAGAACAAGTTTGCTTCACATATCGATAGCTATTCTGATTTCCGTTATACACATTGAATCGATAACAAAAAAATATCAAATTTGGAAAATCTAAAAATGAAAATATGAAAAATTTCGTCCAAATCGGTTGAGAAACACCGGAGATATCGAGTTTAATCGATTGAAGCTAAGCCAGTATACCAAAGTCAATTATAAATTTAATTTATTTATTGCAACTGGGTTCAGGGTATCTTCTAGTCGGGCTCTCCCGACTAGAGCCTTCTTACTTGTTGTTATTGTATATGTATATATGTTATTGTTATTGTTATTTATATTGCTACAGCTAATCTTATCATAAGGGCTGAATGAAAAGAAACCAAGGACACATAGGGGTTTCTAGCTTACTTCGTAATAAAATAATAATTTAAAAAAATAAGTAACAAGTTAATAAAATGGATTCAGTGAACATTTCTATTAATAATTTCTTAACCAAAACAATGTATTTATTATTGGCGCTAATATTTGCTTGTGCGATATTTCGTATTGATAACTTTAATATTCACAACAACACTGTGCAACTCTGTTTTTACATGCAATCGGAAAAAGGCAAAGCAAAATGAGAAAAATAAAACATTCCTACAAAAGTCATGAAGCATTGCTTGCAGCTATTACCCCTCTATTCCCTTAGCCTAAAAACGAATGTTTCAGAAGCAAAAACTTCATCGTGTAAAAGGGGTCTACGTGTTCATATATTCGAAAAAAATTAATAATTACGAAGCTAGTTAAGTTAAGGTTAAGCGTGACTATATAATTATGAAATATTGTTCTACGAACAAGGGACTTTCGTAGTTTTCCGGCTGTGCATCGTGGTTTGTCATTCTTACATTGTTATTAAATCTATCATTTTCTCTATGATTATTGTTATTGGCTATTTTTTTTTCTTCGATTATTGTAGGATTTAAAGTTTATGTTATTTCTATTATTGTTTTGGTAATTTTGGTTACTGTAATCTCTATTGGCTTTATTGTTGTAGTTCTAATACTCGATACCGAATGTAAAGAGTTTATTGGTTTTGTGCAATGTCCGTTAAGGTGTCTGTCCATCCGTCCGTCCGTATGTGTGCAAGTTTTTTCCACACCTTTCAAGCTAGAGACTTGAAACTATCCAATTCTTTTTACTATGGGGTAGTAAATTAAAGTGTCAAGATTGGGGTTCTACGATAACTGGTGGGGGGCTGGCAAATCGATAAATTCGATAACTCAAAAACGATAAATCCGCATATTTCACACACCCTTACAACTAGAACTACTAAATTTGGTAAGAAGATAGCTACTAGCAACCCCCAAAAAAGCCTATATCTCCCACAGCTTTTGAGCTAGAGCCACCCAATTTGGTGTCAACATAGCTGATGATGACCCCCCAAAAACTGCACCAAAAGTTTGGATGCCACGCCCACCAATACCACCCTAGCCGCCCCCAGATGCCTCAACGCTTCGTAAAAACCCTGAACACGTGTATCTTCCAGAGTAGTGGAGCTAGAGCCACCAAATCTGGTAGGAAGATAGCTGGTTACGACCCCAAAGATCAGCATAAAGTTTGGGACCCGCGCCCAACCGTTCTGCCCCCAGTCCCCCCCGCATTTGAAATCAGAAAAGCCTATATCTCCCACAGTTTTTGAGCTAGAGCCATCCAATTTGGTGCCAACTTAGCTGATGATGACCGCACAAAAACTGCACCAAAAGTTTGGATGCCACGCCGACCAATACCGCCCTAGCCGCCCCCAAATGCCCCAACGCTTCGTAAAAAACAGGAATGCGTGTATCTTCCAGAGTAGTGGAGCTAGAGCCACCAAATTTGGTGGGAAGATAGCTGGCAACGACCTTTAAAAATCTGCATCAAAGTTTTGGAGCCACGCCCCCTTATTCCACCCACCTTTCCCCACCATTTACAAACTTTGAGCTAGAGTCTCAAAATTTTGTATGAAGATAGCAATTAACATTTCTCATAGATCTGCATCAAAAACTTGGATGCCACGCCCACCCATACCACCTCCAGCCCCCCTTTCCCCACCTTTTAAAAACTTCGAGCTAGAGTCATTAAATTTGGTATGAAGATAGCAATTGATATTCCACATAGATATGCATCACGAATTTGGATGCCACATCCACCCAATCCGCCCCCAGCCCCCCTCTCCACAGCTTTTACAAACTTTGAGCTTGAGTCACCAAATTTGGTATAAAGATAGCTGGTTGCATGCCCATCTGCATCAGAAAATCTTTAAGGCAGCGTACACCCCAGCCGCACCCGCTACCCTTTGCAATCACGCCTGTTTTTACCGCTTTTAATACTGGTATCGAGTATACCGCAGTCGGTTGCATCCGACTGCAACGTTTCCACTTGGTTCTTTTGTATCCATGCAAATATACGGCCAGTAGTCGAGCTTGGCTCCGACCACCTACCGCTCGTTATTACGCTGGATGCGGCAGTAATAGCATACCCTAAGACGAAGCGGATAATCACCACACGCACTAACCTCGAATTGTTTTAAGAGCAGCTTGAGTCCTCACTGGACCTCAACTCGGCGTTTAACAATGAAAAGCACATAGTTGGTGCTATATAATCGTTCACTCATAAGGTCAAGACAGCAGCTAGAATGGCTACTCGCACCCCATCTCGGAGGCCCACAGCAGACAGAATCCTGATAACGAGAGAGATTCTGCTGCTCATCGCTGATAAGAGGCGCTTACGTACTAGGTGGATGAGGTTTCGTCACCCATTGGACAAAGCAGACTGGAATAGAGGGCAGAGTAGGCTCCTTCACGAATAGGTGGTACACAAATAAGCATGGTTTGATAAAAGGCTCGCTCTGGAAGGCCACACGCGCTATTAAAAGGCGTTGCGTTCCACTTCATATCAGCCGATTGGTCTTCTTCCTTCCGTCTCAAAGGTGTTTGAGAAAATCATTGCCGCCCGGATGGTCAGGATCATTGAAGCTGAGCATTAGTTCGGATTCCGTGCTGGCCACTGCACTGTTGAGCAGTTACATCGATAGTAAGAAGCATTGTAACGCCCTCATTTTGGATATTCGGGAAGCGTTTGATCGAGTGTGGCACACCGGAATCCTGCTTAAAATCAAGCAAACGCTTTTTGTGCCATATTTTGGACTACTAAGGTCGTATTTTGAGGGAAGACGATTTGCGGTCCGATTTCACTCGGCTTTTTCTACTGAACATGATGTGGCAGCTGGAGTACTACAGGGAAGTGTCCTCGGCCTCCTGCTTTACTGCCTGTATAGCCACGACATGTCGCAGCCAGATGAAAGCCTGTTCGGGATATTTATTCTTGCCACATTCGCCGATGACGATTGCGTCACTTACAGGTCTCGATGCAAACGATGCGAAGTTTGCGGATTGGGCAAGGCGCTGGAACATCGGCATCAATAGCGACAAATCGTCTAACGTTTGCTTTACTCTTAGGCGGAGAACGCCACCGGCCGTGCTTGTGGAGGGGGCCCCTGTTCCACAGTCGAATGCTGCGAAATATCTTGGAGTCACCCTTGATCGCATGCTCACCTTCGCTAAGCAAGTGACTGCCATAAGAACGCGCATACATGCTGCTGTGAAAAAACACTACTGGTTCTCTGCTCGCGCAGTAAATTGTTACTGCCCAATAAAGTGACAATTTACAAGCAAATCATATCATATCATCATATATCATATCATCAATATGGAAATACGGCTGCCAAATCTGGAGCCTGGCCTGCGACAGCCAAATTCACAGAATTAAGGTCGACCAAAAAAGGATTGCAAGGATCATCACCGTTTGCGGGTGGTTCGTGCGGAATACCACGCTGCATAGGGACCTAAAACTGTCCACGGTCTTCGACGAAATTAATCATTCGAGCCGCTATAATGATAGACTGGGCCGACATGGAAATCGGCTGGCAAACAGTCTTACCAGATCTCGACCATCAAGGAGGCCCAATAGACGCCAACCTCAAAATCTCATAGCTCGATCTCCTTTGATGACGGTCATCAGAAGATGAGGGATCATTGCACTTAACCCATAAAATGGGTTAATAAGGGCAGAAAAAAGCACCCCATAAATTATATATATATTCTTGATCAGCATCAACAGCCGAGACGACATAGCCATGTCCGTCTGTCCGCCCGTCTGTATGAACGCGTGGATCTCAGAGACTACAAGAGCTAGAGACTTCAGATTTTGTATATAAGTTCCATAAGTTCCTATACCATGAGCAGAACAAGTTTGCTACAAATTAACGATAACTATTCTGGTTTCCGATATACACATGGAATCGATAACAAAAAAATATCGAATTTGGAAAATCTAAAAATGATGGTTGAAGTAATGGATAATGATAGAACTTTTCTGTAAATGTCGTCCAAATCGGTTTAGAATCACCGGAGACATCGAATTTAATCGATTGAAGTTAAGTAAGTATACCTAAGTCAATTATAAATTTAATTTATGTATTGTAACTGGGTTCAGGGTATCTTTTAGTCGGGCTCTCCCGACTACAGCCTTCTTACTTGTTTTTTTTTTTTTTTTGATTATTGTAGGATTTAAAGTTTATGTTATATCTATTATTGTTTTGATAATTTTGGTTACTGTAATCTCTATTGGCTTTATTGTTGTAGTTTCTGTTGTTTTTATTATTGTTTTGGCTATTTTGGCTACAGCTTTTGTGATTGTAAGCATTATTATTTTTAGAAGATTTTCTATTAGTTATGAATATTTTTTTTCTCGTTCTGTTTTTGTGTATGTGCTGACAAATTTCGCTATTATCTCACTCATGTCTTTAAACTGCTTCCATTATAGTGTGGACTCTGTTGTTTGTCCTGGTGCACTTCCCTCTAATACGTATAGCTACTGACAAGGTGCAACTTGCGTCAGCAGCTATGGAAACAGTGCTCGGATCTATCAATTTTGGAGCGGTGTAGTGCTCCCCGAGGTTTATATGGACTACGGATGAATTTAAGACCATTTTGGAACAGCAGCGCTCCAAGTTCATCGTTGCGGGCGACTGGAATGCGTCTCACTGGCTTTGGGGAGCGGGGAGGTGCAACCAAAGAGGCAATGCACTAGCAAATCTTGTCTTGAGTTCAGAGGTGAACTCAATAGCAGCAGGAAGCCCAACGTGAAAACCGTACAGCAGTAGAGGCTCACCAGGCTATATTAATTTTGCGCTGACAAGGGGTGTCCTGGGTATCCATGCAGATATACGGCCGGTAGTTGAGCTTGGCTCCGACCACCTACCGCTCGTTATTACGCTGGATGCGGCAGTAATAGCATACCCTAAGACGAAGCGGATAATCACCAGACGCACTAACCTCGAATTGTTTTAAGAGCAGCTTGAGTCCTCACTGGACCTCAACACGTCGTTTAACAATGAAAAGCACATAGTTGGTGGTACACAAATCAGCATGGTTTGATGACAGGCTCGCTCTGGAAGGCCACATGCGCTATTAAAAAGCGTTGCGCATGGAAAGTGCCACTGGCAGACAGTAACGGGACATGGTGTCGAACTGACCAGGAGCAAGCTGATGTGTTTGCTGCACACCTAGCTGAACGCTTTCAGCCATTCAATCTTGCCAGTCTGCAGCAGGTTAAAAAGAAACACGACTAGCTCACTCAAGCGCTTTAAATGGACCTGCCTATCAAGCCATTTGACCCTAGCGAGATAGCTGATGTCATTGCAAGCCAGAACATCAAAAGTGCACCAGGCCATGACGCCATCTGCAATGTCACTTTAAACGCATTGCCCAGTCGAGCGATCCCCTTCATTGCGTTGGTGTTCAACGCCATTGTAAGGTTGCAATACTTTTTTCCTCATTGGAAACTCGGGAAAAAATCCCAAAAACGCAAAAAAATAGCAAAACGAAAACCAACGCTTTGACGAGCAAGCGGATGTGATCGCGGCGAAGGTGAGTGAGTGCGAGGAACGCATACTCACTGCTCTTAATGGCAGGCTAGACGGCATGTGTGAAGATTTGCAGAGCCTGATGCGTCGGGTTCAAAAACTGGAGGATGATGCTGCTGACTCACAGCTCTTAAAAACAAAGTTGGCCACCTTGGAGGCCAAGCTCAGTGCCCAGGAAAACGCAAGTGTAGCCACTGAGTTAAGGCTACACGGCGTGCCGCTAGCAGATGGGGAGCAGCTGCGCACAATATTTAACACATTGTGTTTTTCACTGGGTGTCACACCGGCACCGAGGCTTCGTGACATCTTTAGGGTCAGACAATCTGCAGCGACGGTTGCTGACCCCACAATATTAATTCGTTTAGACTCTGTTCACGACAAAATTAATTTAATGCGCGCGGCAGGTCACTTTAGGCGAATTAATAAGCAACAACTTAGCCTTCAACAAATTGGCATTGAAACACGCGGTCTGGTTCCGATTTACATTAACGAACAACTAAGCAAAGACAATTACAACATATTCAAAGAAGCGATGAGAATGAAAAAACAAAAACAACTGACTGCTGTCTTTTGCCGTCGCTCGCTTGTCCACGTAAAGCTTACGGTGGGTGGAGAAGTAATCTGCATAGAAAGTGCACAACAGCTTTCTCAACTGCGCGCTGAAAGCTCGACGTCGGTAGCGGACGATCTTTTTCGGACCTAGCTTCTGCATATCAATTGTTGTTGTTTGTAAGTTTGTTCTCTTAAATGTTAGGTGTAATATGTTTCTCTTAATTTTAGCTTTTAAATTTTATTTGTGCTTTTTGATTTTGCTTTTTTCCCAACGCAGTTTAGGTGTGCTATTGGTAGGATTTTATTATCAACTTAGATGTCTTGCAATATGAATGTGTCCAGATCGAACAGCCAAGCAATGATTAGGGTATTAAGTAAACATAAAGCTGGTCTTAAGATATGTCATTTAAATGGTCAGAGTTTATGTAATAAGATGGAGGAGTTTCGTTTTATGTTTGTGAATTCAAATGTTGATATTGTGTGTGTATCTGAAACGTGGTTTGTTCCTGAATTGGAGAACTCGTCTATTGTTTGTCCTGGCTACAATTTATATCGTTCGGATCGTGTTTGTCACGCAGGGGGAGTTGCAATATTTGTCACAAATAGACTAAAATGTAAAGTTATATGTCGACAACCAGTTGAGAGTCCAATAGAGTACCTTTTTATTAACATTACTAATTCTATCTGTGACAAAAAATTGCTTATTGGCTGTATATATAGACCCAATAAGAATATAGACTACTCTAGGCTTATCAAAGAGAATGGAACTTATATAGAGTCGTCATGAGGCCAAATTCTGACTGCCAGTTGGAATAGGCAATCGTGGCGACACCTCTCTCACAAAGCGCAGCTGCGGCTTTTTTCTCTGACAGCGCATTTCGTGCCCGAGTATCAAGCCACTCGGCTTGGCGACTGTTATACGCTTTTTCCCTCATAGCACAGCCAGCCAGCCATGCTCTGAGTATATGCCCATAGGCAGCGATTTTGCAGCGCGCAGTCGCTTCTTCGCTTGCTGTTCGCCCTTCTTTTCCTTGTATAAACATATGAGCGTGTCTACGTCACACGTATTATCATTTTTTATCATTTTTGCGACGTTGCTTTAGTGAAGCTATGCATTATACCCACATTCATATATATTTATATATGTTTGCTGTTTTGCTAGAATTTCTACTGATTTTTGATATTTTGTTTGGGCTGGCTAGTGTTAGTGTGTTAGTGATTTTGTATTTCTACATGACATATTTAATTGTACGCGTAGCATTTGCCATGGCATTCATTGACCTTTCTCTACTATTATTATTTCAATTTTGTGCAGAATTTGTATTTTGCCTACAAAAACTTAAAAAGCAAACTTCCAAGGCAGCAAAATATAATATTTGCTGCTGGTCGAGCATTTGAGTAACAGGCGAACAGCAAAATAAACTAGCTTCAATGTAAGATTATGCATATGAACGTATTTCTTCGTAAGTGTTCATTTGTTTTTATGTTGATTCTTTTTCGCTTTTGGTTGTCCTAGCTGTAAAATAACAAAGCACATCTCTGTCCGTCTGTCCGTCTGTCTGTCTGTCCGTCTGTATGAACGCGTGGATCTCAGAGACTACAAGAGCTAGAGACTTCTGATTTTGTATTTAAGTTCTCCTATACCATGAGCAGAACAAGTTTGCTTCAAATTATCGATAACTATTCTGGTTTCCGATATACACATAATATCGATAACAATAAAATATCGAATTTGGAAAATCTAAAAATGAGGGTTGAAGTAATGGATAATGATAGAACTTTTCTGAAAATTTCGTCCAAATCGGTTGAGAAACACCGGAGATATTGAACCTAATCGATGGAAGCTAAGCCAGTATACCAAAGTCTTATATAAATTAAATATATTTATTGCAACTGGGTTCAGGGTATCTTCTAGTCGGGCTCTCCCGACTAGAGCCTTCTTACTTGTTAAACTTAAATATTCCTGTAAGCTCGTGCAATCCATATTAGTTCTGTCCCGTCTATGAATGTTAATATGTTTGAATTTACTTGTGTGAGTGAATGTGAAGTCTTAGAGGCCACGTTCAGAATTAAATCCAACGCGATCGGGCTTGACGAAATCGACCCAAAATTCATTAAATTATTGCTACCCACAATTATTCAGCATATTACACATTTCATCAATACTGCAATAACCTCTTCGACATTCCCAAATCAGTGGAAAGAAGCAAAAATAGTACCAATACCAAAGTTGAATAATGAGTATAGACCAATCTCTATACTGCCATATCTGTCCAAAACATTCGAAAATATAATGGCGAAACAAATAACAACTTTTCTTGAAACACATAAACTTTTAAATAATAAGCAGTCAGGATTCAGAAAAGGTAGAAGCTGTACGACAGCAATTATTTAAATAGTTGCGGACATTAGAACAAAAATGGACAATAATGAAGCAACCTTTTTAACGCTACTTGACTTTAGTAAGGCTTTTGACACGGGTAACAATGAGATCCTCATAATCAAGTTAATGAAATTATAGTTTTTTCTCTACTGCAAGTAAATTGATGTCCTCTTACTTGACTTATAGAAAACAAGCAGTAATTGCAAATAAGTCGAGATCTAATGTTCTAGTCAATTCACGTGGTGTTCCTCAGGGATCAGTACTAGGCCCGGTTTTGTTTACAATGTATGTTGATGATCTACCTAACGTCATATCTGTGTGTGATGTCCATATGTATGCTGATGATGTGCAAATGTATGTAAGTCGTCCTCTTAGTCAAATAAATTAATGTATTGGATTAATCAATTATGATCTGTCCTGTGTGTCCAAGTAGGCAAGTAACAATGGTTTATGTCTAAATCCGTTTAAGTCTAAATGTATAGTTATCTATAAAAAGTTCCTGAACACAGACAATTTTTTGACAATGCAGAAATCAGCTATGTTTATAAGGCAGATAACTTAGGCAGTACAATTAACAATACTCTCTCCTGGAGAGACCATACAAAAAAAGCTGTAGGAAAGACATACGGTGTCCTACGCCAATTTTCTCTGGCACAACCATTTTTGCCAATCAATATTAAAATGACGGTTGCAAAAGCATTAATTATACCAGTTTTAATGTACAGTATATAAATTTTATGTAAGTGTGACGCCGCCAGCCAGCAAAAGATGAAAATAGCCTTTAATAGCATAGCTAGATTTGTGTTTTCGCTAAGTCGTACAGACCACGTTACTAGTTTTGCTAATAATATATTTGACTTGGACATAAATAACTGAACGAATTATAAAATGTTAATACAGCTTCACAAAATTATTTTTACGAAGACTCCTGATTACCTTTTTGAGAAGCTGCGTTTCAATTTGTCGCAGAGGACCAATAATATTGCTTGCTTTAGAACCAGACTCTCTTGATCTAATAGACACTTCTTTATCTGGGCTGTCCGACTTTGGAATCAGTTACCACCTAACTTGAAAACTATTAGTAGCGCACCATTGTTTAACAATAAATTGAAGAGTTATTTAAAAAATCAAAATATTACTAACCAAACTTTAATAGGCATTTTTTACCAAAATTCCAAATTTATTTATAAGAATAAATGTTTTAAATTATTTACTTTTAATGTGATTTGTTTAGTATTTTAAGTTTTAATTAAATTTTATAGTTTCTTAAGTTAAGTTTACCTGTTTCATGTAAAATCTGATGGTGACTAGTGCATTAATTTAAAAGTGTAAAACTTGTAGCACTAGGAGTATTTAAATAATAATAATAATAAATAATAAAAAAATTAATAAAAAAAAGCATGTAACATGAACATACCTATTAAGTCCAAACGCGTAACGTTCTATACTATTAAATGCTACTTTAAGCTTATGCTGACTAGCAATATCACAATTTGCAAATATTTCTATACCATAAAATAGTATGGGGGTAACACGGGTTTTGGCGATGGTTATTCTTTTTTTAACCGGCATCCAGGGTTGTGTTAGCGCAAGTTGTCGAAGAACGCCATAGGTCTTCCCCACAGCGTTATTGACCTGGTCTTTTCATGTCAGTGTATAATTACATTTTATTCCTAGATTATCAGCCTTATCCACATACTTTATTTCTACATTATCAATATACAGTTTACTTAAATTGCCAACATTTAGTTTTTTCTTATAAATAACAATACATTTACACTTAGAAGGGTTCAAACAAAGGCCATTGTTACTTGCCCATCGACATACACGTAACAGATCATTATTACAAAACATGACACACTGGTTAATCTGACTTACAGGACGACTCACATATAATTGGACATCATCAGCGTACATATGAGTTTCACACATAGACAAAACATTTGGAAGATCATTAACATAAACGGCAAAGAGAAGAGGACCAAGAATTGATCCCTGTGGAACACCACGGGTTGTTGCTATGAGGTCGGAGGTGGAGTGTTGTACAACGACGGCTTGTTTTTTATTGTACAAATATGAAGACATAAGCTTAACTGCCGTGTTGGAAAAGTTATAAAGTTTGCTTAACTTTGTTGCCAAAATTTCGTGGCTTACCGTGTCAAAAGCTTTACTAAAGTCAAGAAGCGTTAGAAAAGTAACTTCGCTATTGTCCATACGGTTTCTTATGTCCTCAACAATTTTTAAAACCGCGGTTGTACAGCTTTTCTTTTTCATAAATCCGGATTGTTTGTTACTAAGAAAGTTGTTTGTTTCCATGAATGTTAAGTCTTGTGTTGCCAACAATTTTTCAAAGGCTTTGGATAAAAATGGTAGTGTAGCTATAGGTCTATATTCATTTTTGTTTTTAGGGATGGGTGTAATTTTCGCAATTTCCACATCTCTGGGAATGTGGATGTGGTTATAGCATTATTTAAAATGTGTGTAATGTGCCTTAGAATAAATGGTAGTAACATTTTTACAAACTTTGGACTAATTTCATCTCTTCCACTTGCATTTGACTTGATTCTAAGGATTGCATTAAGTACATCACATTGACTCACACCCACAAAATTAAAGCAGATAGAACAATTATTTAACGACACAGAATTAACATACGGATTACATGTAGCTGGACGAACACTAATGTTGACAAAACTACGATTAAGAACATTTACGTCCAAGTCGTCATTTATCACAGGTTTACCCTTTCCTATTCCTACGCTTATCAGCTCTTTCCATATTTTTTGCGACGAATTTATTCTATTGAACTTACTACCATAAAACCTACGCGTAGCACTATTAATCAAGTCATTAACCTTACGCCTAGCAGTCTTAAATAGTTGAAGCAAAGGATCAGTCTTGTATCGTTTCCACTTCTCATAACACATGTCCCTGTATTTTATTGTAAAGGGTGGTCCATCTAGTGTTTGGAATTTGAAGTATTCATAGTATGGCTTTAAAAACGTCAAATGTCATTCGGAAAGCGACTAATAAATATTTAGTAAAAGCTTTGACATTTACGAAATGGGTCGCTATTCGCTCGAAGAAAGTTGGGAAATATTAAAAACATATTCCAAAGTTTTGAGTCCTCAACTCAAACTGTGCGAAATTTGAAAAAAAAAAAACATTTAACAAAAAAAAAAACGTTCCGAAAACTCAATTTTTGGATCAATTCGTGAAACGAGTTCGTGAAACTGGAATGTTAGTGGATAAGCCAACCCGTGTACGTACTCGTCCGGTGCGCTCGACCGAAAACATTGCTACGGTTGCTGAAAATGTGCGTGAACAACTATCGACGTCAACTCGTCATCGATCTCAACAATTGGACATTTCGCGAACTTCTCTGATTCGAATTTTGCATACAGACCTTGCCATGAAGCCATACAAAGTTCAATTGGTGCAGCAGCTAAGGCCAATTGACCATCCGAATCGTCTACAGTTCGCAAATTGGGTGGCAGATCGTTTAGCCGAAGATACTGAATTTTACCGGAAAATCATCTTTTCGGCTGAAGCACATTTCCACCTCGGTGGTTATGTTTATAAACAAAATTCTCGCATCTGGGGCACAGAAAATCCGCATATCGTCGTCGAGAAGCCAATGCACCCAACCACCACGTGTCACTGTTTGGTGCGGATTTTGGTCTCGAGGCATTATTGGTTCTTTTTTTTTTATTTTTTAAATGAAGAAGGAGCCACCATGAACGTGAATAATGAGCGCTACCGCCAAATGTTAAGTGATTGGTTCTTCGAGGAAATTAAAGCGGAAGACTTTGACGATATTTGGTTTCAACAAGACGGCGCTTCGTGCCACACAGCGCACGCCACAATCGATCATCTGCGCCCTATCTTTGAAAATCGAATAATCAACAAATATGGAGATGTGAATTGGCCGCCAAGAAGCTGTGATCTGACACCGTTAGATTATTATCTTTGGGGAACGGTCAAAGACAAATGTTATGCAAACAATCCTGAAACAATTGATGAGTTGAAGAACGAGATTCGTGTTGCTATTGCTGACATACGTGCCGAAACAATTGAAAATGTTCTCAAAAATTAGGTTGATCGAATGGTGGTCATTTGACCGACATTGTTTTTCATAAATAAATGACATGAACAAACCTTTCCAATAAATTTCAACCTTTGAAAAATATCGAGCCGTTTTTTTTTATATCAGAATTAAATTCCAATTTTTAAATGGACCACCCTTTAACATCACTACTAAACCATGGATTTAGCTTCGGCTTAACAACTATGGTTCTTATCGGTACATGCCTACGCTTAGCACTATTAATCAAGTCATTAACCTTACGCCTAGCAGTCTTAAATAGTTGAAGCAAATTATCAGTCTTGTATCGTTTCCACTTCTCATAAAGCATGTCCCTGTATTTTATTGCACTTGTAATATCACTACTAAATCATGGATTTAGCTTCGGCTTAACAACTATGGTTATATTCGGTACATGCTTATTGTACAGAGAGTCTATATTTCTTTGTAGCAGGCCTAGCTGGGTATCCACCGAGGGAAGAGAGTATATACTGCCCCAATCACACGTGCTACAGTCACTGTATAACATACACAGAGAAAAAAAAAATTACGAACAAAAGTTCTTAATTTTTCAAACTTTTTGTTCTTCTTATTTTTGGTATTAAAATACGAACGGCGTTCTTAAAACATGTTCTTAATTTTGATTTCGTTCTTAAATTATGAACATACGTTCTTGATTTAAGAACCGTATGTTTATATTGGTCCATTATAAGAACATTGGTTCTTAATTCAAATTAAGAAAACTGTTCATAAAATATGAACGCTTTTACCACCTGAAGCTGAGCCGAAGTTTCATTGGTTAAAATTAAACTTAACTGCGAACGAAATTAGTTCGGCAACAGCAATAGCAATAGCTAAGGCATCCGCGTGGTAATCGAGAGGTCTCAGGTTCGATTCTCGGCAAAGGCATTGAAGTTTCAGAGTGAAGAGTAAACAAATGAATTTAATTTATATTTAAAATATTTCTCTAGCATATTAAAGCAATTAATAATTATTAACCATTAATCATTACCCATCTCCCCCCCATAGCCACAATACGTTATAAAACAATATTATAGTAGATTATATCTGTACTAGAATTATCCACCAATTAGAGTCTCATGTTAAAAAAATTAAATTTATTTTTTAAAAAGAACAACTAATTAGTTTTCAAATTCAAGCACCAATTGTTCTTAAATTAAGAACCAATGTTATCATATTAAGAACAATTTCGAGAACATTTTGTTCTTGAATCAAGATTTGCGTTCTTAAAATATCCGTTCTTAATTTAAGAAAATCGTTCTTATATCAAAAAAATCAGTGCATGGCTGGGTTTCATAAATGGATGTTCTTGATTTTCCACTAGCGAGAACGGATTTTTTTTTCTCTGTGTATCTACATTCTTAAAATTACTATATTAAAAAGTTTGGTTACTATAGTCAGGTTGTGTGTTATAGGACAAAAAATTAGATCATGTTTAGAATATTCAGGTACTGATATTTGGTCATATAACACCCGAGAAGCATCTTTATATCTTTATTTACACCATAAAGATCAAGAAATAAATATTCAATTTGGCTGTCAAGGGGATGAGTTAATACAACCTTACACCTAGTTCTTTTTGTTACGTACACTGCTACACCACCTGCATGACTTACACGATCAGAACGAAAAACATTGAAGCCATCACAAATAATAGACAAGTCAATTAATTCTGGCACAAGCCACGTATCAGAGACACAGACAATATCAACATTAGAATTTACAAAGTTATAACGAAATTCGTCCATCTTCTTAACAAGGCTTTGAGCATTTAAGTGGCAAATTTTTAAACCGCTAGTCTGCTTATGGGACTTTCACGGACAATGAGGTAGAGAAGGCTGAACTTCTCTTACAAACTCATTTCATTACAGAAGGGTATAGACCCTCTCTTAGTATTTATAATCAGAATCTTCCGTGGGAGCATTGCCCTGGGGTACATACCTAGGGAGTGGAGGACGGCGAGGGTGATTTTCATCCCGAAGGTAGGAAAGAAAGACCCATTTCTTCCCAAATCCTTTAGGCCAATCAGCCTTACCTCATTCCTGCTAAAAACCCTCGAAAAGATAGTAGACAATCACATTAGATCTGTGCACCTAGTGGCCAAGCCACTACATGCACATCAGCATGCGTATAGGGCAGGGATGTCAACGAAGTCAGCTTTGCTTGACCTAGTGAACACTCTCCAGAAGTCTGTGAAAGCAAAAGTGGTCGCACTCTGCGCCTTTATGGACATAGAAGGTGCTTTTGACAACACGGCGCATGACGTGGTGGTCAGAGCTCTTGAGAGTAGAGGAGTTAAATCAGGACTCACGTCCTGGTTAAGCAAACTCCTGGACTCTCGCATAGCAGAAGTAACCGTCAGCAACTCGACGATTAGAGCACAAGCCACCAGAGGCTGTCCTCAAGGAGGTGTCCTATCACCTATCCTTTGGAGTCTGGTGGTAGATGATCTCTTAGCTAAGCTGACGGATGATGGCTTTCGATGTCTAGGATATGCCGATGACATAACCATTATCTGTAAAGGGAATTTTGAGAGCACATTATGTGATAGTCACCCTGAGCCTTCGACTAAGCCTGGACCGGTGTAGGGACGTGGGGCTGAACATCAACCCAGCAAAGACCACGATTGTCGCCTTCACAAATCGGTACAAGCTTAAGTCTATGAGACCCATAGTCATTGGAGGTACAAGTATACCAGTGTCCACGGAGGTCAAATATCTGGGGGTTATACTAGATAAAAGACTCCTCTGGAAACAGCAGGTGGAGCACGCTGTTCGGAAGGGCACTTTAGCCCTGATGAGCTGCAGAACTCTTGCGGGAAAAAACTGGGGGCTTTCACCTAAGATTCTGATGTGAATGTATACTGCTATGGTAAGGCCCATGGTGTGCTACGGAGCTGTGGTCTGGGCTGGACGCATGGACCGGGAAGGTGCGAGAAAGCAACTGGGTAAACTCCAGAGGCTTGCATGCTCGTGCATCTCGGGCGCAATGCGCACCTGCCCCTCCACGGCTCTAGACGTTCTACTAGGGCTTCCACCGCTGCACACATACATAAAACACAACGCAAGCAGAAGTCATATGAGGATAACGGGCATTAGCAACCGGATCGGCTGCAGGAGCCGCAGGCTCACTGTTAGAATACCCACAGGATGCGCAGTTGGCGCAATTTAGCTTCAGTAAGCTCTTTAACATAGAGCTTAGCAATAAGGCAGAATGGACCAACCTGTCAACTACCTATAATGTGAAAACACATGCTATTAGGTGGTACACAGCAGAGAACGGCCGTTGAGCGCAAAAATGGTCATACACGATCAATACCCGAATAATAAGCCCATTCCGCTCAAGCACTCAAACTGGCGTTTGTACATGTTATCACTCTTATGCTTAAATCACTCAACTGCGGTAAATTCGTTTGCTTGCTGAGTTTATTCACGCTCATGTTCAAACCGCTCACCTCGGGCGTTCGCTCATTCGGCTCAACAATGAACGTTTTGAACGAAAACAAAAACTCAAATGAGCAAACTCAACGCATATGAGTAAACTCATTGTGTTTGATCAAGTGCGCTGCCAGCAGAGCTGCTGCGCTTCTGCTGAATGTGAAGAAGGTGAAACAGAAAAAAATCAAAATATGTAGTTTCATAACAAATATAAACGTGTATTTATTTTCATAATAATTGAATATGGAATTGAAAAAGAAAAAAATGGCCCATTCATTAAATTCATTCTTATTTCATATGTACATATACACATATGTATGTATGTTAATTATTTTTATTTAATTTTTAAAACTGCCGAATTTGGGCCAAGCCGGTTTCTCTTTTCGGTAATAACATTTCCAGCCAAAGAAAATTCGCGCTCTGCAGCAGCACTACTTGCCGGAATCGAGTGAAGTTTAAGTGACAATTTCGACAGTTGTGGATAAGAATTTTCTTTAGTTTGCCACCAATGCAAGACATTGACATCGTCTGTTATTTCCACTTGTTCCTTGCAGTAGCTGTCAATTTCTTCTGTAGGCGTTTTTTTAAATTTATTTTGTTGCTCCTAATCGATGCGACGACAAATACCTTCTACGAAATAATAAATTTTGCAGAAAAATGATTGTGCAATTCCTAGATGGGCACGAAAAAGAAAAGAAAGAGCCAAACAACAAATTTTAACAACAACCAGCGACGCCGCATCGGCGCAATTTTTTATTCAGTGTAGAAATTGTTGTCTGCGCAGCTACTCGCATAGATTTTTTATTGCTTTGAGCTTCATGTGCGTCAAGCAATGCGATCAACTCGAGCATCGACCACCAGTGACGACAAGCTAGCGCCTATTATTTGACAGACTGTTAATGAGCTGTTCGTCAGCAACGGCTGAGTTCATTCAATGCTTAGCTTCGTAAAATGAGCGGGAGTGAGCGAAACATTTCGTAAACTGAGCGAACGTGAACAAAGCATTTCGGACAGAACGCTCACATTGTACATGAATGAGCTGTTCGGTAGCATGAGCTGATTTTCACTCAATGCTGTATTTCGCTCAGCGACTGGAATAGAACAAAAATTTTTGCGTCTGAGCTGATTCAAGGAAAATGTGAGTTTTGCAGTTCTCTGGTACACAGATGGTTCGCTTACAGAGGAGGGGGCCGGGGCCAGAGTCTGCGGACCTCGACTCAATTACCATGAACCCCTTGGCAAGTTCGCCAGTATCTTCCAAGCGGAAATACACGCGATAGAGAGATGTGCCGCTTTCAACATCGACAGAGGGTACGATCGCAGAGACATAGCCATCTTTTCAGACAGTCAGGCAGCTATAAAAGCACTAGGTGCTTATAAAATAGCTTCCAGGCTTGTTTGGCAATGTATAGAAACATTAAACAGGTTGGGGACTAATAATAGAGTCACCATCTATTGGGCCCCTGGGCACGCGGGAATCCCGGGTAATGAGGTAGCGGACCAAATGGCCAGGAAGGGGGCAAGCACTCCTTTCTGCGGGCCGGAACCCTTCTGTGGGTTGGGCCCTGGGGTCATGTTCGCAGGGGGCGAGACAAAGTAAAAGGCTTTTAGGCAACTACAACAAGACGAGGACTGAGGACTGTCTGAAGCTGAGCAAGGTCTCTCTTCGGATTGTCACAGGCTTCTTGACAGGACACTGCAGATTGCGTAGGCATTTACATAGGATACGCATAGGGAACGAGGCTACATGCAGGCTCTGTCTGGAGGGGGACGAAACTCCAGAACACCTACTAGAGGAGTGCCCTGCCATAGGTCGGCTGAGATTATCTCAGCTCGGGCGGGTCACACTAAACACTGAGGAGATGAGGGCTCTCCGTCCAGGCGACATCATCGCGTTTCTGCGATCGATTGCACTGTACGGGGAGCTGTAGCCCATACACTAGGACGAGGGCACAATAGGCCCAGGTGGTCGCAGTTCACTAACCTCCTTTTTCATAATAATAATAATAATAGTCTGCTTACATAAAACTCTAACCATGGCATGGCTGCTCGCTCTGAAATTAATCAGTGTTATGGACATCTTAAAAGTTTGAATTTAGAACCTAACTTAGGCACACCAGAATATTTTACAATGTTTAACACTAAACATGTTTCAGCAATAATAACAACAATAATAATAGGCGGGTAAATTAAAGTAAAATACAAATAAAAACTTGTGGCATACTTTTGGGCGGTATCTACACAATGGCTATCTAAGAGTAAGCTCGTTAAATTTACTATTTTTATTGCTTATGCGCTAGCTGATTTTTCTTCATTGCTTCAATAACACCTACTGTTTCACCTTTTACATTGTTTTTTCAAAGTTTTTATCATACTACTTATTGTTGTTTCGTTAGTATTTAATAGCCTAGAGTCACCTTTTCATTTTGTTTATATTATTTCAATAGCTATTGTTTCATGTGTCCCCTTTATGTCTTCCAATAGTTCGAGCGATTCAATAAAACTGCAATTTTGCGCTCATTTCCTCAAACTCTTGGACCAGCTTTAAAGCTGGGTTCATGAAATCTATACTTGTTTGTCCCATGTAGTCTTCTTCCTTCGAAAGTGTGTGTTGGAACTGGTTGTTTTCCTTATCTATCTGTCATTATTGTAATTTTTACTATTTCCTTAAATTTGGCGGTAATGTGTATTCTAATTTATATTTAATAGCGATTATGTTTATGCTATTATCTAAGTATTTAATATCTTCTTTGAATTTTGTTTTTGTTTCTAATTTCCAGTTAGTTTGGTTTAAGCGTAATCAGTATTAAATTTAATTGAAGTTGTAGAAAATTATTCCTAAGTGTTAATTTGAAATATGTGTTTGAATATTAGTTGACTTATTAGTGCATATAATAGGGAGAATCATCATTTGTGACATAAAACTGTCAGAAATCAACGTAAAGCTTGTCTGTTGGTATCGTTAGAAAGCTTCTTCAATTGCGCATCGATTTTAAGAGATTTTTAACATATAATGAAAAAAGTCCAAATCACGATTTTCAAAAAAGTGCTCCTATAGTGGTCACCTTTTTTTTATATAGTTCGTGTTTATTTACAATCTGTCTCTTAGGACAATAAGCAAATGTTGTTAAGGTATAACATAACATTGGGAAAGGGCGTCACAGTATTACTATTTTTTGGGTGAAAATGACTATTTACAATAAACAAATAAAATGAGATGGGTCACCAAAGCGGCTCGGGTCTGAATGGCAAGACCAGAGGATGGCTCCTTTTTAGCCGCCTTGGGTGTTGGCTGTTGTCTAGCAGGCTAATGGCCAAATGGTTGCTGAGGCGTTCTAGTCTAGATGTGTGACGAGTTCCGAGTTTACAGATTTCACTTCTAACTAAGGGTACTTCCAGGTCTCTGTGTATTACTGAATTTCTTACGTAGGTAGGCGCAGCAATCCTACGGAGCAGCTTGCTGTGAAAGCGCTGGATGATGTTGATGTTGGACTCGGCTGCCGTCCCCCAGAGCTGGATGCCGTATGTCCGGATTGGTTTTATCAGCGCTTTGTAAAGCAACACTTTGTTGCAAGTGCTTAGCTGTGAGCGTTTACAGAGCAACCAGTTCATTTTGGCTACCTTAAGGTTTAACTGCGTCCTTTTGGTCTTGAGATGTGCCTGCCAGTTCAGACGCCTGTCAAGGGTAAGGCCCAGGTACCTCACCTGTGTCATCGGCGTAGGAGGCAGCAAGGAGTTGGTCATGTTGGAGCACGGGTAGATCTGCAGTGAATAGTGTGTATAAAATCGGACCCAGCACGCTGCCTAGTGGAACGCCAGCCTGGACTCGTTCTATCCTCGATTGAGAACTTTCACACCTTACATAGAAGCATCTGTTCGTTAGGTAGGATTTAAGGGTTAGGTAGAATGGTGCTGGAAGATGGAGCTTGATTTTGTGCAGAAGTCTGGCGTGCCATACCCGATCGAATTCCTGCTTGACATCCAGGAATACCGCAGAAGAATACTTCATTTCCTCAATCGAGCACAGGATTTTTTGGACAATGCAATGCCATTGCTCTGGTGTGCCGTGATGCTGCCGGAATCTATATTGGTGGTCTGCGATTCAATTGCCTTCGTCCAGCAGTGGCAACACTCTAGCCAAAAATAGTCTCTCGAATACCTTGGAGAGTATTGCCAGCAGACTGATTGGACGGTAGGAGGCAATAGTCGTCACAACAGGTCAAAAAAATAAGATAAATGCTAAATCATTGTTTCTATTTAAGTTTTTGTTTTGTATGCAATGAAAACAATGAATATCAAACGAATTTACTATTATACTTGATACCGAAGGTAAAGAGTATATTGGTTTTTTTTGCAATGTCCGTCATGGTGTCTGTCCGTCCGTATGAACGCAACTTTTTGCCACACCCTTCAAGCTAGAGACTTGAAACTTTCCAATCTCTTCATCATCAAAACTGATAAATCCACATATTTCGCACATCCTTACAACTGGAACTACCAAGTATGGTAGGAAGATAGCTGGCAACGACCCCCAAAAAACTGCATCAGAGTTTTGGAGCCACGCCCACCCATTCCGCCCTCAGCTCCCCCGCATGTTGAAATCAGAAAAGCCTACATCTCCCAAAGTTTATGAGCCATATTTGATGCCAAGATAGGCGATGATGATACACCAAAAGCTGAATCAAAAGTTTGGATGCCACGACCACCAATACCGCCCTAGCCACCCCATCTGCCCCAACGCTTCTTCAAAAACGGGAGTGCGTGTATCTTACAGAGTTGTGAAGCTAGAGCCACCAAATTTGGTAGCAAGATAGCTGGCAACGACCCCCAAAAATCTGCATCAAAGTTTTGGAACCACGCCCACCCATTTCGCCCCCCTTTCCACACCTTTTGCAAACTTTTAGCTAGAGATAGCAATTGACATTCCACAAAGATCTGCATCAAAAATTTGGATGCAATTCAACCCATACCGCCCCCATTCCCCCTCTCCTTACTTTTTACAATTTTCGAGCTAGAGTCACCATATTTGGTATGAAGATAGCAATTGACATTTCACAAAGATCTGCATCAAAAATTTGGATGCTACACCCACCCATAACGCCCCCAGCCCCCCATTCACCACTGTGTTCAAACTTTGAGCAAGAGTCACTAAATTTGGTATGAAGATAGGAATTGACATTCCACAAAGATCTGCATCAAAACTGTGGATGCCAGCCCTCCATACCACCCCCAGCCCCCTTTCCCCACTTTTTACAATTTTTGAGCTAGAGTCACCAAATTTGGTATGCAGATAGCAATTGACATATCACAAAGATCTGCATCAAAAATTTGGATGCCACACCCACCCATACCGCCCCAGCCCCCTTTCCCGCATATTACAAACTTTGAGCTAGAGTCACCAAATTTGCAACGAAGACAGCTGGTGGAATCCCCCTCTGCATCGGATAATCTTTAAGTCAGCGTACACCCCTGCTGCATCCATTACCCTTTGCAATCAGTTTTAATACTGTTTTTACCGGTTTTAATACTGGTATCGAGTATACCGCAGTCGGTTGCGTCCGACTGCAACGTTTCGTCTTGTTTTATTAATTATTATTACTCGTAATGAGCAGTATCGCCATTAATACAACGATATATCGATCTATGCATCGCACGCTGAACATTGTTCACATACAGTATTAAAATGGCGCGAAAAAATATGTTTTATTGCAAAATATGAAAATGGATGGTAAAACGAATAAGAAAAAAATTATTTACCTATACTGATTCTTGGAATAATTCAATTACATACGCGTTGTAATATTAAAAAGTTTATGTCGGAATATCGGAATTTTAATTTATGTCTCTGAATTAACCAAAACTAAGTATTAACACCTGAAGACCACGTCAAAATAAAGCCGGCTCTGAAGCTATTGTAGAAATTCTAAAAATGTTCGTTCTTTTGGTTTAATTAGAAGTGAGGGCGATCTGCCCTCATCCAACTGTGTTCTTAATGTATTGTATGCACCACTAGTTAAACATTCACAATAAGCACGTCAGTGCTGTTCGGTTAAGGTTTTATGAATGTCTTTATTGGAATTGAAATATATTCTTAGCTTATGGTTAACATTTATAAACTTATGCTGTTATCAGTTAACAGCTACAAAGAGAGGGATAGAGATTATACTCATATATTTGGCAAAAGAGTAAGCGCAGTGTTTCCCGTTGGTCAACGGTCTCACGCTGGCTATATACATATGTTTATGCTGAGCGTGTTTATGTTTATTTATACTTGCAACAAAGTGTTACGAGTTGTATTTAATATATGTTTTGAAATTACATATATGAATATACTACACCTCCCTTTTTAAAAAAAAAATAATGTAATATTAGGAATATGTAGTTATTTATATTATTATTAATAAAAATTGAAGAATATAAAAGTATTAAAATTTAAAAATTCGGCATAATTGTTATCATTTTTTCTCTGTAAAACAAGTGTTTCCTTTTTTTTCTTATTTATATATAGTATATGGCTGATCAGACCGTTTGAAAAACAAATTTTTTTATTTTTTTTTTATTTTTATTTTATTATCATTAGTTTTTTTTTTTTTTGTTTGAGATTATTGATGTTATCTCTTTCTCCTATGTTTTTTTTCTCTGTCTGGTGGGTGTGTAGAAGACGTTTTACTGTCAATCTATGCACGAGTAAGTCAAGGTATAATTTTTATTTTTAGTTTCTATGTCCGTAATGAACGTCTTCATTGGACTGAACAAGGACATAATTGATAAATGTGTGTCAAGATAGCAACGGTTCACCAGCAACGAAAAACGGAACTTGGTTCATGAGTCGGAATTTTACTGTTTTTATATGTTTTTCAGCATGGAATCAAATAAAAATTGATGCAAAAATGTTAAAAAATGAATTATTTATTGTTTTTATGCATCGTTTGGCATATTTCAGCTTTTGAAATGGGTTTAACAAGCTATTAAAGAATCGCATATCCAGCATATCTTAAATATCTCAACTCAGAAATAATGGCCCCGAATACGGCTTATACACGATTAAAGCCTGCAACTTCACCTATTTAATGGTAAAATTTGTAGAAAAATCGTCCCCACAGTTTTTGAGTAAATTGCGAATGAGTGCAGCTACCTCGAAACAGGCCCCATACAAAATGACCGCCAAAATCAATGCTTGCTTTTCAATCCTAAATAACTTTTTTCAGAGATAATGGCCCCAAATGCACGCTATACCAAATTAAAGCTACATGTTTCAGGAAGCCATTGCAAAAAAATTTGCAACTTGGGCCATTATCTTGGAAATAAGATAAAAGTTAGCAACGATTTTTGTTTTTCAATTAAAAAAGTGCCACCTAGTTGCATATATGGACATATGTATGTTGCTTTGGCTGAATAGTCAAAACGTACATAATGCTATATACATAGAGAATGCGTGATAAATAGCTAAGGAATGTTTAAGTAATGACAATTATGCATCACTATAGTTAATATTAATTAATTTTAATTGATAAAAGTCAATAATTAGTAAATATTTTGTTAGTATGGCAGCCTTTGCTTGTAATTGCATACATTTTATGTACCAGTCAGTTTTCCGCTGTGAACAAATGCGTGCAAACCACGCCATATCATCCAGCTTTCTGTTGCGCAGTAGTTCAGCTCATGCTGGAACTACCAACTCGATAGGCCTTTTTAATGAACCAAAAAGGTTGACTTACATTTAATTAATTTTCTCAAAATCTGTCCGATTTATCTCTCTAAATTTTTTTGCAATGGCTTCCTGAAACATGTAGCTTTAATTTGGTATAGCGTGCATTTGGGGCCATTATCTCTGAAAAAAGTTATTTAGGATTGAAAAGCAAGCATTGATTTTGGCGGTCATTTTGTATGGGGCCTGTTTCGAGGTAGCTGCACTCATTCGCAATTTACTCAAAAACTGTGGGGACGATTTTTCTACAAGTTTTACCATTAAATAGGTGAAATTGCAGGCTTTAATCGTGTATAAGCCGTATTCGGGGCCATTATTTCTGAGTTGAGATATTTAAGATATGCTGGATATGCGATTCTTTAATAGCTTGTTAAACCCATTTCAAAAGCTGAAATATGCCAAACGATGCATAAAAACAATAAATAATTCATTTTTTAACATTTTTGCATCAATTTTTATTTGATTCCATGCTGAAAAACATATAAAAACAGTAAAATTCATTGGTGGTTCCGACTCATGAACCAAGTTCCGTTTTTCGTTGCTGGTGAACCGTTGCTATCTTGACACACATACTCTTTTATACATTTTTGCCCATATATTTTAAATTACCTATTGAAATTGATTCAATGATATTTCTGCTCGGTGCCACTTGAGTTTGCTGATTGTAAGTATACCGGCCCCCGTTTCGAGCCTTTGGAAAAATTGACCTAAGTCGATAACTCCATTAGTATGCATTCTTGCGATAACTTTATTTCCTTGATTTAATAAACAATTTGGAGTTTGTTATACGCAAGGTCACTACTTTTTTTAATCCGTCATTTGTGATGACTTTGGGCCTAGAAGCTTTTGAAGATTTTGTCTAAGCAAAGGTTCTTGTTATATTCATGCGCATGATTATTCTGTCTACTGTAGTGCCAGGTAGCAACTTCAGGACTTTATTTCGTAAGTCTTTTGATTTGGATATAATTTGGATAACAATATCCTAGAATGGGCATCAGCCAAAAAAATTTCTTTTCTTTTTGATGTGCCTGGAGAGGCCTTATTAGGGACAGATAATACTGTTTTATTGCAAACAATTATTCTGTAATAAAGATATATAAATATATATATATCTATTGGGGTGTTCAACAGCTCGTTTCATCGTTTCACGTTTCAAAGTTGAAACGTCTCGCAACAACAACATACATAGAAAATTTCTTGAAACGTTGAAACACCCCAGCCTATGTATACAAAAAGTGTTTCAAGTTTGAACAAAGTAAAGATGGGAAGAGCACGATATTTATTCGATATTTGCTATCGATGCTCAGTACTTTTTAGTATATTTTGTGTATTTTTGTGCAAAATAGTATGAACACATATGATAAATGGCCGCCAAATGTTAAAAGCATGTAATTGAGCAACTAATTCAAACAACGAGCTCTTCTCACACTCAATATCCTCTATTTATCTAATAACTTGCTTTGCTAAAGCATCGCATAGCATATCTTTAGCACTTTTAAATGGCATTTTTTTACAAATAAAGTATAGCCGCAGTAAACAGCAACAGTGACAAAAATTTAAGAATAAGAAATGTAAACAAACAACAGCTAACTGCACAAACATGAAACGCATTGACACCCAAAATGCCGTTCACGAGTTAATCGTTTCAACTTTGAAACATGAAACGATGAAACGGAGCTGTTGAACACCCCATACATATTTTTTTTAATTTTATTGTGTAAATTGAACAAGAACACGGAAGGTGTTTGTTTGAAAAGTTTTTTTTTTTTGTGAGTTTTTCACTAAAGCATAATCTTTCTGATTTTAAAAACTGTTTTGTAAATTTACTTTGGGTTTCAAATTGTACAGTCAGTATCAAATGTTTGTACGTCAGTTATGTTTCACAAGAATGGCCAGAGGGCGATGCGATTACTTTGACCTTGCACGCAGCTTTTTGCGTTTGCGTCTCAAGCTTCGCAAGCGCTTCTTTCGGCATTTAGTGGTCATATTTTTTTTTCGATTCGAAAACAGTCAGGGAATGTATACTTATATATTTTTTTTTTTTAACTATGCATATTTTGTATTAATTTATTTGGTTTTTTTTTTATTGTGGCATTATTTTGGCATTAATATATTGGCAGAGGGCCATATGTTGTCATTCTTATTTTATTTATTTTTTTGCGTAACTAGCGCAATGCGCAAGATGGTTACTTTTGCTAATTTTTTTTTTTTGTTTATTATATGTTTACATCCCTATTGTATGTCCTATTGATCGCCTGTCTATGTGTTGTATGGCTTTACGGGCCATACGCTACTACCGGGCAACTAAGATGTCGCTCAGTATTACAATTTTCTTATATTTATGTATGTGTGTATTAAAATATAAATATTTTTTTTTGTTGGAAAAGGAATTTATCGTTTGGATTTTATTTAGCTGTGAATGATAATATTATAAATCTGATTTACTTATTTTACTATCCCACATACATACATATGAGTAATTTATAACATTTTCGTTATCGATGTATCTTGTTTCTGATCTGTGTATTTAAACTGTTTCCTTTTTTTTTCTATAACATTTTTTTTTTTTTACAAAGCTTTACCTAACGGGTCGCATAGCTTTACTGGCTATGCTGCTAATCGGACAGAAAAGGTTCCGCTCGATTTTACAGATACTTATAATATATATATATATATTTTTTTTTTATAATTAAGATGAATTTGCTGCTCGATGACGCATCAGCTAGACTTCGCCAGACGTGACACGCTGATGCTCCCTCGTATGTGCAAAAGGCGGTCCTATGCCTTTCACACTTGTAGATTGTGTTTTGCTCGTTGGTAGCATGTGTATTCGCAATATATTGATTTCAACGGTCCCTCGCAGTCCTTGGGGCAGCTTTTCTTTAATGTTGGTATTTGCATTACAGCTAGTGTTGGTGCTTTAAATTCTGGATTTTACTTCTCAACGTTGCTGTAGAGGACTCGCAGACCGCTGTCCTCCGCATTAAATTTAAGTGGCCGGTGCTGGCTGCACAGGCATTTCCGCGTTCGTTTCTCGTTCCGTGGCCGGTGCTGGTTGTCGCACAGGCTTTGTTAATTGGATAGTGTATATAACATTGGATGTATTAGCACGTCACAAAAGTTCAATACGAATTTTAATTCTGCCCCTGTTTTGTTTCAGCTTTTATTGTTTTGTTGTTTTTTCTGCTTTTTGCTTAGTTTTTGATAATACATAGTTGTGTTTTCAAAAATTTTTTTTTTAATTTTATTTCAATATATTTGCAATCACTATTTGTTGTATATATATGTCGATTCGGCACTTATTTCACGGTCGCCATGTAGAAATTCTAAAAATGTTCGTTCTTTTGGTTTAATTAGAAGTGAGGGCAATCTGCCCTCATCCAACTGTGTTCTTAATGTATTGTATGCACCACTAGTTAAACATTCACAATAAGCACGTCAGTGCTGTTCGGTTAAGGTTTTATGAATGTCTTTATTGGAATTGAAATATATTCTTAGCTTATGGTTAACATTTATAAACTTATGCTGTTATCAGTTAACAGCTACAAAGAGAGGGATAGAGATTATACTCATATATTTGGCAAAAGAGTAAGCGCAGTGTTTCCCGTTGGTCAACGGTCTCACGCTGGCTTGGCCTTCTAAAGAGGCTTCATATTACTTACACGCGCATACCATATGCATGTATGTGCTTTGGTTTGCGCATACATATATACATATGTTTATGCTGAGCGTGTTTATGTTTATTTATACTTGCAACAAAGTGTTACGAGTTGTATTTAATATATGTTTTGAAATTACATATATGAATATACTACACCTCCCTTTTTAAAAAAAAAATAATGTAATATTAGGAATATGTAGTTATTTATATTATTATTAATAAAAATTGAAGAATATAAAAGTATTAAAATTTAAAAATTCGGCATAATTGTTATCATTTTTTCTCTGTAAAACAAGTGTTTCCTTTTTTTTCTTATTTATGTATAGTATATGGCTGATCAGACCGTTTGAAAAACAAATTTTTTTATTTATTTTTATTTTTATTTTATTATCATTAGTTTTTTTTTTTTTGTTTGAGATTATTGATGTTATCTCTTTCTCCTATGTTTTTTTTCTCTGTCTGGTGGGTGTGTAGAAGACGTTTTACTGTCAATCTATGCACGAGTAAGTCAAGGTATAATTTTTATTTTTAGTTTCTATGTCCGTAATGAACGTCTTCATTGGACTGAACAAGGACATAATTGATTCCGAAGATAATGGCCCAAGTTGCACGGTAGTTGGGGATATAGGCCCTATTTTTCTCATTCTTTTGCCGTTTAAATCATGAAAAAAAATCGGACAGTTTTTGAGAAAAGTGCATTTATGTGTTTATTTTGTCATTTTAGGTGAAACATCCATATATACATATATACAAGAATGAGAAAAATAGGGCCCCAACTACCGTGCAACTTGGGCCATTATCTTGGAAATAAGATAAAAGTTAGCAACGATTTTTGTTTTTCAATTAAAAAAGTGCCACCTAGTTGCATATATGGACATATGTTGCTTTGGCTGAATAGTCAAAACGTACATAATGCTATATACATAGAGAATGCGTGATAAATAGCTAAGGAATGTTTAAGTAATGACAATTATGCATCACTATAGTTAATATTAATTAATTTTAATTGATAAAAGTCAATAATTAGTAAATATTTTGTTAGTATGGCAGCCTTTGCTTGTAATTGCATACATTTTATGTACCAGTCAGTTTTCCGCTGTGAACAAATGCGTGCAAACCACGCCATATCATCCAGCTTTCTGTTGCGCAGTAGTTCAGCTCATGCTGGAACGACCAACTCGATAGGCCTTTTTAATGAACCAAAAAGGTTGACTTACATTTAATTAATTTTCTCAAAATCTGTCCGATTTATCTCTCTAAATTTTTTTGCAATGGCTTCCTGAAACATGTATCTTTAATTTGGTATAGCGTGCATTTGGGGCAATTATCTCTGAAAAAAGTTATTTAGGATTGAAAAGCAAGCATTGATTTTGGCGGTCAATTTGAATGGGGCCTGTTTCGAGGTAGCTGCACTCATTCGCAATTTACTCAAAAACTGTGGGGACGATTTTTCTACAAGTTTTACCATTAAATAGGTGAAATTGCAGGCTTTAATCGTGTATAAGCCGTATTCGGGGCCATTATTTCTGAGTTGAGATATTTAAGATATGCTGGATATGCGATTCTTTAATAGCTTGTTAAACCCATTTCAAAAGCTGAAATATGCCAAACGATGCATAAAAACAATAAATATTTCATTTTTTAACATTTTTGCATCAATTTTTATTTGATTCCATGCTGAAAAACATATAAAAACAGTAAAATTCATTGGTGGTTCCGACTCATGAACCAAGTTCCGTTTTTCGTTGCTGGTGAACCGTTGCTATCTTGACACACATACTCTTTTATACATTTTTGCCCATATATTTTAAATTACCTATTGAAATTGATTCAATGATATTTCTGCTCGGTGCCACTTGAGTTTGCTGATTGTAAGTATACCGGCCCCCGTTTCGAGCCTTTGGAAAAATTGACCTAAGTCGATAACTCCATTAGTATACATTCTTGCGATAACTTTATTTCCTTGATTTAATAAACAATTTGGAGTTTGTTATACGCAAGGTCACTACTTTTTTTAATCCGTCATTTGTGATGACTTTGGGCCTAGAAGCTTTTGAAGATTTTGTCTAAGCAAAGGTTCTTGTTATATTCATGCGCATGATTATTCTGTCTACTGTAGTGCCAGGTAGCAACTTCAGGACTTTATTTCGTAAGTCTTTTGATTTGGATATAATTTGGATAACAATATCCTAGAATGGGCATCAGCCAAAAAAATTTCTTTTCTTTTTGATGTGCCTGGAGAGGCCTTATTTGGGACAGATAATACTGTTTTATTGCAAACAATTATTCTGTAATAAAGATATATAAATATATATATATCTATTGGGGTGTTCAACAGCTCGTTTCATCGTTTCACGTTTCAAAGTTGAAACGTCTCGCAACAACAACATACATAGAAAATTTCTTGAAACGTTGAAACACCCCAGCCTATGTATACAAAAAGTGTTTCAAGTTTGAACAAAGTAAAGATGGGAAGAGCACGATATTTATTCGATATTTGCTATCGATGCTCAGTACTTTTTAGTATATTTGGTGTATTTTTGTGCAAAATAGTATGAACACATATGATAAATGGCCGCCAAATGTTAAAAGCATGTAATTGAGCAACTAATTCAAACAACGAGCTCTTCTCACACTCAATATCCTCTATTTATCTAATAACTTGCTTTGCTAAAGCATCGCATAGCATATCTTTAGCACTTTTAAATGGCATTTTTTTACAAATAAAGTATAGCCGCAGTAAACAGCAACAGTGACAAAAATTTAAGAATAAGAAATGTAAACAAACAACAGCTGACTGCACAAACATGAAACGCATTGACACCCAAAATGCCGTTCACGAGTTAATCGTTTCAACTTTGAAACATGAAACGATAAAACGGAGCTGTTGAACACCCCATACATATTTTTTTTAATTTTATTGTGTAAATTGAACAAGAACACGGAAGGTGTTTGTTTGAAAAGTTTTTTTTTTTTGTGAGTTTTTCACTAAAGCATAATCTTTCTGATTTTAAAAACTGTTTTGTAAATTTACTTTGGGTTTCAAATTGTACAGTCAGTATCAAATGTTTGTACGTCAGTTATGTTTCACAAGAATGGCCAGAGGGCGATGCGATTACTTTGACCTTGCACGCAGCTTTTTGCGTTTGCGTCTCAAGCTTCGCAAGCGCTTCTTTCGGCATTTAGTGGTCATATTTTTTTTTCGATTCGAAAACAGTCAGGGAATGTATACTTATATATTTTTTTTTTTTAACTACGCATATTTTGTATTAATTTATTTGGTTTTTTTTTTTATTGTGGCATTATTTTGGCATTAATATATTGGCAGAGGGCCATATGTTGTCATTCTTATTTTATTTATTTTTTTGCGTAACTAGCGCAATGCGCAAGATGGTTACTTTTGCTAATTTTTTTTTTTTTGTTTATTATATGTTTACATCCCTATTGTATGTCCTATTGATCGCCTGTCTATGTGTTGTGTGGCTTTACGGGCCATACGCTACTACCGGGCAACTAAGATGTCGCTCAGTATTACAATTTTCTTATATTTATGTATGTGTGTATTAAAATATAAATATTTTTTTTTGTTGGAAAAGGAATTTATCGTTTGGATTTTATTTAGCTGTGAATGATAATATTATAAATCTGATTTACTTATTTTACTATCCCACATACATACATATGAGTAATTTATAACATTTTCGTTATCGATGTATCTTGTTTCTGATCTGTGTATTTAAACTGTTTCCTTTTTTTTTCTATAACATTTTTTTTTTTTTACAAGTCTTTACCTAACGGGTCGCATAGCTTTACTGGCTATGCTGCTAATCGGACAGAAAAGGTTCCGCTCGATTTTACAGATACTTATAATATATATATATATTTTTTTTTTATAATTAAGATGAATTTGCTGCTCGATGACGCATCAGCTAGACTTCGCCAGACGTGACACGCTGATGCTCCCTCGTATGTGCAAAAGGCGGTCCTATGCCTTTCACACTTGTAGATTGTGTTTTGCTCGTTGGTAGCATGTGTATTCGCAATATATTGATTTCAACGGTCCCTCGCAGTCCTTGGGGCAGCTTTTCATTAATGTTGGTATTTGCATTACAGCTAGTGTTGGTGCTTTAAATTCTGGATTTTACTTCTCAACGTTGCTGTAGAGGACTCGCAGACCGCTGTCCTCCGCATTAAATTTAAGTGGCCGGTGCTGGCTGCACAGGCATTTCCGCGTTCGTTTCTCGTTCCGTGGCCGGTGCTGGTTGTCGCACAGGCTTTGTTAATTGGATAGTGTATATAACATTGGATGTATTAGCACGTCACAAAAGTTCAATACGAATTTTAATTCTGCCCCTGTTTTGTTTCAGCTTTTATTGTTTTGTTGTTTTTTCTGCTTTTTGCTTAGTTTTTGATAATACATAGTTGTGTTTTCAAAAATTTTTTTTTTAATTTTATTTCAATATATTTGCAATCACTATTTGTTGTATATATATGTCGATTCGGCACTTATTTCACGGTCGCCATGTAGAAATTCTAAAAATGTTCGTTCTTTTGGTTTAATTAGAAGTGAGGGCAATCTGCCCTCATCCAACTGTGTTCTTAATGTATTGTATGCACCACTAGTTAAACATTCACAATAAGCACGTCAGTGCTGTTCGGTTAAGGTTTTATGAATGTCTTTATTGGAATTGAAATATATTCTTAGCTTATGGTTAACATTTATAAACTTATGCTGTTATCAGTTAACAGCTACAAAGAGAGGGATAGAGATTATACTCATATATTTGGCAAAAGAGTAAGCGCAGTGTTTCCCGTTGGTCAACGGTCTCACGCTGGCTTGGCCTTCTAAAGAGGCTTCATATTACTTACACGCGCATACCATATGCATGTATGTGCTTTGGTTTGCGCATACATATATACATATGTTTATGCTGAGCGTGTTTATGTTTATTTATACTTGCAACAAAGTGTTACGAGTTGTATTTAATATATGTTTTGAAATTACATATATGAATATACTACACCTCCCTTTTTAAAAAAAAAATAATGTAATATTAGGAATATGTAGTTATTTATATTATTATTAATAAAAATTGAAGAATATAAAAGTATTAAAATTTAAAAATTCGGCATAATTGTTATCATTTTTTCTCTGTAAAACAAGTGCTTCCTTTTTTTTCTTATTTATATATAGTATATGGCTGATCAGACCGTTTGAAAAACAAATTTTTTATTTATTTTTATTTTTATTTTATTATCATTAGTTTTTTTTTTTTTGTTTGAGATTATTGATGTTATCTCTTTCTCCTATGTTTTTTTTCTCTGTCTGGTGGGTGTGTAGAAGACGTTTTACTGTCAATCTATGCACGAGTAAGTCAAGGTATAATTTTTATTTTTAGTTTCTATGTCCGTAATGAACGTCTTCATTGGACTGAACAAGGACATAATTGATTCCGAAGATAATGGCCCAAGTTGCACGGTAGTTGGGGATATAGGCCCTATTTTTCTCATTCTTTTGCCGTTTAAATCATGAAAAAAAATCGGACAGTTTTTGAGAAAAGTGCATTTATGTGTTTATTTTGTCATTTTAGGTGAAACATCCATATATACATATATACAAGAATGAGAAAAATAGGGCCCCAACTACCGTGCAACTTGGGCCATTATCTTGGAAATAAGATAAAAGTTAGCAACGATTTTTGTTTTTCAATTAAAAAAGTGCCACCTAGTTGCATATATGGACATATGTTGCTTTGGCTGAATAGTCAAAACGTACATAATGCTATATACATAGAGAATGCGTGATAAATAGCTAAGTAATGTTTAAGTAATGACAATTATGCATCACTATAGTTAATATTAATTAATTTTAATTGATAAAAGTCAATAATTAGTAAATATTTTGTTAGTATGGCAGCCTTTGCTTGTAATTGCATACATTTTATGTACCAGTCAGTTTTCCGCTGTGAACAAATGCGTACAACCCACGCCATATCATCCAGCTTTCTGTTGCGCAGTAGTTCAGCTCATGCTGGAACGACCAACTCGATAGGCCTTTTTAATGAACCAAAAAGGTTGACTTACATTTAATTAATTTTCTCAAAATCTGTCCGATTTATCTCTCTAAATTTTTTTGCAATGGCTTCCTGAAACATGTATCTTTAATTTGGTATAGCGTGCATTTGGGGCAATTATCTCTGAAAAAAGTTATTTAGGATTGAAAAGCAAGCATTGATTTTGGCGGTCAATTTGAATGGGGCCTGTTTCGAGGTAGCTGCACTCATTCGCAATTTACTCAAAAACTGTGGGGACGATTTTTCTACAAGTTTTACCATTAAATAGGTGAAATTGCAGGCTTTAATCGTGTATAAGCCGTATTCGGGGCCATTATTTCTGAGTTGAGATATTTAAGATATGCTGGATATGCGATTCTTTAATAGCTTGTTAAACCCATTTCAAAAGCTGAAATATGCCAAACGATGCATAAAAACAATAAATATTCATTTTTTAACATTTTTGCATCAATTTTTATTTGATTCCATGCTGAAAAACATATAAAAACAGTAAAATTCATTGGTGGTTCCGACTCATGAACCAAGTTCCGTTTTTCGTTGCTGGTGAACCGTTGCTATCTTGACACACATACTCTTTTATACATTTTTGCCCATATATTTTAAATTACCTATTGAAATTGATTCAATGATATTTCTGCTCGGTGCCACTTGAGTTTGCTGATTGTAAGTATACCGGCCCCCGTTTCGAGCCTTTGGAAAAATTGACCTAAGTCGATAACTCCATTAGTATACATTCTTGCGATAACTTTATTTCCTTGATTTAATAAACAATTTGGAGTTTGTTATACGCAAGGTCACTACTTTTTTTAATCCGTCATTTGTGATGACTTTGGGCCTAGAAGCTTTTGAAGATTTTGTCTAAGCAAAGGTTCTTGTTATATTCATGCGCATGATTATTCTGTCTACTGTAGTGCCAGGTAGCAACTTCAGGACTTTATTTCGTAAGTCTTTTGATTTGGATATAATTTGGATAACAATATCCTAGAATGGGCATCAGCCAAAAAAATTTCTTTTCTTTTTGATGTGCCTGGAGAGGCCTTATTTGGGACAGATAATACTGTTTTATTGCAAACAATTATTCTGTAATAAAGATATATAAATATATATATATCTATTGGGGTGTTCAACAGCTCGTTTCATCGTTTCACGTTTCAAAGTTGAAACGTCTCGCAACAACAACATACATAGAAAATTTCTTGAAACGTTGAAACACCCCAGCCTATGTATACAAAAAGTGTTTCAAGTTTGAACAAAGTAAAGATGGGAAGAGCACGATATTTATTCGATATTTGCTATCGATGCTCAGTACTTTTTAGTATATTTGGTGTATTTTTGTGCAAAATAGTATGAACACATATGATAAATGGCCGCCAAATGTTAAAAGCATGTAATTGAGCAACTAATTCAAACAACGAGCTCTTCTCACACTCAATATCCTCTATTTATCTAATAACTTGCTTTGCTAAAGCATCGCATAGCATATCTTTAGCACTTTTAAATGGCATTTTTTTACAAATAAAGTATAGCCGCAGTAAACAGCAACAGTGACAAAAATTTAAGAATAAGAAATGTAAACAAACAACAGCTGACTGCACAAACATGAAACGCATTGACACCCAAAATGCCGTTCACGAGTTAATCGTTTCAACTTTGAAACATGAAACGATGAAACGGAGCTGTTGAACACCCCATACATATTTTTTTTAATTTTATTGTGTAAATTGAACAAGAACACGGAAGGTGTTTGTTTGAAAAGTTTTTTTTTTTTGTGAGTTTTTCACTAAAGCATAATCTTTCTGATTTTAAAAACTGTTTTGTAAATTTACTTTGGGTTTCAAATTGTACAGTCAGTATCAAATGTTTGTACGTCAGTTATGTTTCACAAGAATGGCCAGAGGGCGATGCGATTACTTTGACCTTGCACGCAGCTTTTTGCGTTTGCGTCTCAAGCTTCGCAAGCGCTTCTTTCGGCATTTAGTGGTCATATTTTTTTTTCGATTCGAAAACAGTCAGGGAATGTATACTTATATATTTTTTTTTTTTAACTACGCATATTTTGTATTAATTTATTTGGTTTTTTTTTTTATTGTGGCATTATTTTGGCATTAATATATTGGCAGAGGGCCATATGTTGTCATTCTTATTTTATTTATTTTTTTGCGTAACTAGCGCAATGCGCAAGATGGTTACTTTTGCTAATTTTTTTTTTTTGTTTATTATATGTTTACATCCCTATTGTATGTCCTATTGATCGCCTGTCTATGTGTTGTATGGCTTTACGGGCCATACGCTACTACCGGGCAACTAAGATGTCGCTCAGTATTACAATTTTCTTATATTTATGTATGTGTGTATTAAAATATAAATATTTTTTTTTGTTGGAAAAGGAATTTATCGTTTGGATTTTATTTAGCTGTGAATGATAATATTATAAATCTGATTTACTTATTTTACTATCCCACATACATACATATGAGTAATTTATAACATTTTCGTTATCGATGTATCTTGTTTCTGATCTGTGTATTTAAACTGTTTCCTTTTTTTTTCTATAACATTTTTTTTTTTTACAAGTCTTTACCTAACGGGTCGCATAGCTTTACTGGCTATGCTGCTAATCGGACAGAAAAGGTTCCGCTCGATTTTACAGATACTTATAATATATATATATATATTTTTTTTTATAATTAAGATGAATTTGCTGCTCGATGACGCATCAGCTAGACTTCGCCAGACGTGACACGCTGATGCTCCCTCGTATGTGCAAAAGGCGGTCCTATGCCTTTCACACTTGTAGATTGTGTTTTGCTCGTTGGTAGCATGTGTATTCGCAATATATTGATTTCAACGGTCCCTCGCAGTCCTTGGGGCAGCTTTTCTTTAATGTTGGTATTTGCATTACAGCTAGTGTTGCTGCTTTAAATTCTGGATTTTACTTCTCAACGTTGCTGTAGAGGACTCGCAGACCGCTGTCCTCCGCATTAAATTTAAGTGGCCGGTGCTGGCTGCACAGGCATTTCCGCGTTCGTTTCTCGTTCCGTGGCCGGTGCTGGTTGTCGCACAGGCTTTGTTAATTGGATAGTGTATATAACATTGGATGTATTAGCACGTCACAAAAGTTCAATACGAATTTTAATTCTGCCGCTGTTTTGTTTCAGCTTTTATTGTTTTGTTGTTTTTTCTGCTTTTTGCTTAGTTTTTGATAATACATAGTTGTGTTTTCAAAAATTTTTTTTTAAATTTTATTTCAATATATTTTGCAATCACTATTTGTTGTATATATATGTCGATTCGGCACTTATTTCACGGTCGCCATGTAGAAATTCTAAAAATGTTCGTTTTTTTGGTTTAATTAGAAGTGAGGGCAATCTGCCCTCATCCAACTGTGTTCTTAATGTATTGTATGCACCACTAGTTAAACATTCACAATAAGCACGTCAGTGCTGTTCGGTTAAGGTTTTATGAATGTCTTTATTGGAATTGAAATATATTCTTAGCTTATGGTTAACATTTATAAACTTATGCTGTTATCAGTTAACAGCTACAAAGAGAGGGATAGAGATTATACTCATATATTTGGCAAAAGAGTAAGCGTAGTGTTTCCCGTTGGTCAACAGTCTCACGCTGGCTTGGCCTTCTAAAGAGGCTTCATATTACTTACACGCGCATACCATATGCATGTATGTGCTTTGGTTTGCGCATACATATATACATATGTTTATGCTGAGCGTGTTTATGTTTATTTATACTGTAATATATGTCTATTTTTCATAAGTATCCACTAAATAAAAAAGGGTATTTATATATACAGTCAAACTTCCATATAACGAACTTCCGTATAACGAATTTTCTATACAACAAAGTCAGAAATCAGAACCTTGCAATTTGATTCAGTCAAAAACGAAATTTCTCTATAACGAAGTTTTTTCTTGTCCCCTTGAGATTCTTTCTTTTTTTGTTAACATAATTAATTATTATATTTAACGTATAGTTTTAAAAAATTATATTGTAAAAATTCAAGCCTTTTTTTAATGTGGTGGCGGTCCACGCCTTTTACCACTAGGGTGCATTGCAATTGCACTCTTATTTATTATTTATTGGTTTAATTTGTTGCTGGCGTTGTTTCGTCTTTGTTTCTTCTTCCTCCAGGGCGGAGATGCGAAGCTAGATCGCGCTTGCTATGTTCCAACGTGGATGGGGGTCCGTATTGACTTGCGCTATTAGCGCTGCCCTTTGCCGCCTGAAATTGGCGAGATGCCCTCTTCTTTCGGTTTTATGACCACGGGTATGGTTGTCAGCAGTGTCTCTTCTTTTTCCTTTTTTGCACAAGCGGTTTTGAATTGGGGTTGGCGCCTTTTGCACTCGTCAATAGAAATTGGCTTTGGCCCTGCTTGTGGACATTACCGAATTGCCTCTTTAACCTTTTCGATGAGGTTGCTCATATTACATTGCACAGCTTTGCCGTTTGGTAAGCCAATACCGAAACACAACTTCCAAACAAATATAACTTTAATAGAGGATAAATTTTCTTCGGTGCAAATCACCCCGATGGTAAAAACAGAAGCCGTCTCAAAAACCACTCCTATAAAGAGTTTGCTGAAAACTTTATGCAAGCTACATCTTAAAAAATAGAAAGTGGTAACCAACTTACTCTAGACGCAGTATACTGCCCCCCACATTATATCTGCAGACTAAATTATGGAATTTTTCAATTCACTAGGAGAATGCCACGCACACATACTGAGGTCTTGTGACTCCAAAACGAAAGCAGCTCTATAATGTAGATATAAAAGCAAATAACAATCTCGACCAAGTTTCTCCTGGCACACAAACATACAAGCCGACGGATCCCAAAAAACTTTTTGATTTGATGACATCACTTGCCTGTTCTAATAAATCTACTACGCCACCCCACGACCCGGTAAGCTAGCTTCACAAAAAAACGAAATGGCTCAGATACAAAAAAGACATTAGCTCACACGTTGAGCGTAAGCCACGTTGCGAAAATAAGGCTGAAATTGAATATTTAGTTAACAGTCTGGAGTCCGTTTTCGTAACCGCTGCTTGCACCTCAACGCCGCAAACAGCAAAAACCATACACAACTAAACGACAATTAATCTTCAAATTGAACAGTTTGTTCTTAAAAAGCGGCGCTTACGACAAAACTAGTAATCAAAACAAGTGGAAACGTTGCAGTCGATGCAGATTTTTGGGGGTCGTTACCAGCTATCCTCCTAATTTGGTGGCTCTAGCTCCTTAACTCTGGAAGATACACTCATTCCCGTTTTTGACGAAGCGTTGGGGCAGCTGGGGGTGACTAAGGCGGTATTTGTGGGCGTGGCATCCAAGCTTTTTATGGAGTTTTTGGGTCATCATCGCCTATCTTGGCAAGAAATTTGATGGCTCTAGCTCTTTTTTGACATTAAATTGCGGGGGTGGGGGTGGGGGCGGAATGGGTGGGCGTGGCTCCAAAATATTTGATGCAGTTTTTTTTTTAAGGATGTGCGAAATATGTGGATTTATCGGTTTTGAGTTATCGAATTTATCGAATTGCCAGCCTCTCAGTTATCGTAGAACCCCCATCTTGGCACTTTAATTTACTATCCCATAGATAAAGAGAATGGGAAAGTTTCAAGTCTCTAGCTTGAAGGGTGTGGAAAAAAGTTGCGAACATACAGACGGACGGACACCATGACGGACATTGCACAAACCCAATATGCTCTTTACCTTCGGTATCGAGTAAAAAAACTGCTCTCGGCAAAGCAAAAACTAAAATACGCCACACGTAAACTCACCAAAGCGTTAAAGCACAAAGAAGAAAACGCTCAACTTCATTATATTGACCAATTATCAACCACCAGTACGAAAAACTCACTGTGCTACTCACTTCCAAAAAGTATTCTAACCTTATCCTGCAACAAACACGTTTGCACAACCGACTGTACCAAATGGCTCTCAGCTTCAGTTTCGCCCGAATGAAATCGTGAAAATCATTACAGCTCGTCAATACTATCACCAAACTTGGCCACTATCCAGACAGAAGGAAAAAGTCAATCATCATAGATACCAAAGCCGGGAAAAGATCACACAGTTCTCGCGTCCTACAGACTAATAAGCTTATTATCGTGCCTATCAAAAATTTTTGAAAAATGTTTGCTGTCACGGATAAATCCATTCCTGTATCTTCATAACATAATCCCATCACACCAATTTGGCTTTCGTGAACAATTTAGCAGGTCAACCTAATAACTTCAAAGATACGAAACGCATTCGAAAATCTTCCACACTCACACTATTCGTGCTGTTCACAGCAGACATCCCTTCAAGTAGCAGATTGACAACTACTATTTCGCGACTTACCAACCCAGCGATGATTTTTAGGAGCTCAGAATACAGTCAAAAAATAAAATGTACTGTAAGCTAAGATTTATTAATAAGATTTGTATACTTATTGTTAGTTTTCTTATCACTAGAACAGATACAATAAATAAGCCCAATAAAGTAAAAAAAAAATATATATATAAAAAAACAAGTGGAAACGTTGCAGTCGGACGCCACCGACTGCGGTATACTCGATTCCTGTATTAAAACCAGTAAAAAAAAAGACTGAATTCAAAGGGGTAAGGATGCGGGAGGGCTTACGCTGTCCCAAAGATTTTCTGATGCAGATTGGGATGCCACCAGCTATTTTCCTTCTGAAATTAGTGACTCTTGCTCAAAATTTAAAAAAGGTGGGAAAAGGGTGGATGCAAATCTTAATAGAATATCCATTTCTATCTACATACCAACATTGGTGACTCTAGCTTGAAGTTTGTAAATTGTGGGAAAAGGGCAGTGGGGGCGGAATAGATCCAAAACTTTGATGCATAGTTTTGGAGGTTGCTAGTATCGATTCGCCAGCCCCCCCAGTTGTCGTAGAACCCCAATCTTGACACTTCATCGGTCCCGGCCATAGATAAAGATTATTGGAAAGTTTTACATCTTGAAGGGTGTGGAAAAAGTTGCGTGCATGTGGACGGACGGACAGAACCTATGACAGACATTGCACAAACTCTTAACCTTCGGTATCGAGTATAAAAAACCTAATGGTAGTTGGGCCAATGGTGACGTACGGAGTGGTAAGGCACAGCAAATCACTGCGCAAAAAATTTACCAAAATTGCCCATACAGGAATCACAGTGACTTTAACGGACGGAAAAGAGACATAGCCATCTTATCCGATAGTGAAGCAGCAATAACGGCACTAAATAGGACAAAACTTAGTCGAAAGAAGTTTGCAAGGTACGAACATTCTGGAATCTACCATCCTTAATGCAATATAAATTCATTACATTAAAATGCACGCGCCACGACAGGCAAAGATCGGTTTCTGTTATTATACGTTTACTTTAATTTCCTCTCTTATGCAAAACATGGTGCGTGCCTTCTTTATAAAGTGCTTATTTTATGGAACTTTGCATTGAAAACACAATAAGTCAACTTATTAATGTACATTTAATCATAATTATTTTTTTTTAACTATAATCGCGTCAGTAAATGCAATAATTATTTCAAATTGGTTTTTTTTTTTTTCAAACAAGACGTAACTGAAAACTTAGACTAAACAACACAAAAGAGTCAACAGCTGCAGTTAAATACTATTCAGTAGGGAGCATATGTTAAGTTCTATTTACCGCATTAGTTTGAGCAATGGAAAAAAATGGTCCATTAATTTTTCCAGAAAATTAAAATTTTTCACTAGCTATTTAGGTGTATTAATGCCGCCTTCGCTTGGTGGGCGGCTCCAGGAAATTGTTCTCCTCCTCGCCAGTCTCTAAATGCTCCGATTTCATGAGACGCTTGGCCTTAAGTAAAACTGTTTTGTCCCGCAGCCAGTTGCACTTGAGTACAGCATCAATTGAGGGTCGCTTTTCGGGATCCACAATGAGCATTTGTTTGATCAGCAACTTGGCCCGCTGTGAAATGCCTTGCCAGGCAGGATGGCGAAAGCGAAAGTGGCCTTTTTTAATCTGCTCGCCTGCTGGCGACCCGTATTCATCAGAAAAAGGCAGGGTGCCACTTAGGCTGCAAAAAAACATATATTTTAAATGCTTGAAGATCGAAGATTTAAAAGCGTTGGCTTACCACGTATAGAGTACCACACCTAGACTCCAAATATCTACCTTTTGTGTATAGGATGCACGCCCGCCAGTGATAAGTACCTCCGGTGCTACATAAAGAGGAGTGCCACATAATGTGCGCATGACTGAATCCTTGTGCACAAATTTGCTTAGCCCAAAGTCAGATACCTTAAGCAATGTATCTTCTTCGCTCGACTCGAGCAGCACGTTGTCCGGTTTTAAATCGCGGTGTGTTATCCCTTGAAAGTGAAGGCAAAAAAATATATACATATATATATATATATACATATACATACATACATACATATATATATATACATACATATATATATATATATATATATATATATATATATATATATATATATATATATATATTTTAGATTTTGAGTTATGTGATAACTTAAGTAGTTTATCCGGCCCAAAATGTTAAATGAATTTGCGACTGATTGCTATCGTCAGCCGTTTCTTAAGTACGCTAAGTAAAGAAGCGTATGAAACTGTATTGATTTTTTTAAGCCGCTGTACTATATTTATACACGGTTCGTTTCTTGTGCCTGGCAGTAATCGCAACAAAATGCAAAACAAAACTAGACTAACAAAAGCAAAAAAAAAAACAAGTGGAAACGTTGCAGTCGGACGCAACCGACTGCGGCATACTCGATACCAGTATTAAAACAGGTAAAAAGAGGCCTGATTGCAAAAGGGTACGGATGGGACAAGGGTGTACGCTGCCTTAAAGATTCTCCGATGCAGATAGGGATGCCACCAACTATCTTCCTTCGATATTTGGTGACTCTAGCTGCAAGTTTGTAAGAGCTGTTGAAAGGGAGGCTGGGGGCGGTATGATTGGGTGTGGCATCCAAATTTTTACTGCAGATCTTTGCGAAATGTCAATTGCTATCTTCATACCATATTTGGTGACTCTAGCTCGAAAATTGTTAAATGTGGGGAAAGGGAGGCTGGGGGCGGTATGGGTGGGCGTGGCATCCAAATTTTTGATGCAGATCTTTGTGGAATGTCAATTGCTACCTTCATACCAAATTTGGTGACTCTAGCTCGAAGTTTGTAAAAGGTGGGGAAAGAGGAGCTAGGGGCGGTATGGGTGAATGTGGCATCCAAATTTTTACTGCAGATCTTTGTGAAATGTCAATTGCTATCTTCATACCAAATTTGGTGACTCTATCTCGAAAATTGTTAAATGTGGGGAAAGGGGGGCTGGGGGCGGTATGGGTGGGCGTGGCTTCCAAATTTTTGATGCAGATCTTTGTGGAATGTCAATTGCTATCTTCATACCAAATTTGGTGACTCTAGCTCGAAGTTTGTTATATGTGGGGAAAGGGGGGCTGGGGGCGGTATGGGTGGGCGTGGCATCCAAATTTTTAATGCAGATCTGTGTGGAATGTCAATTGCTATCTTCATACCAAATTTGGTAACTCCAGCTCGAAGTTTGGAAAAAGTGGGGAAAGGGGGGCTGGGGGCTGTATGGCTGGGCGTGGCATCCAAATTTTTGATGCAGATCTTTGTGAAATGTCAATTGCTATTTTCATACCAAATTTGGTGACTCTAGCTCGAAAATTGTAAAAAGTGGGGAAGGGGGGGCGAAATGGGTGGGCGTGGCTCCAAAACTTTGATGCAGATTTTTGGGGGTCGTTACCAGCTATCTTCCCACCAAATTTGGAGGCTCTAGCTCCACAACTCTGGAAGATACACGCATTCCCGTTTTTGAAGAAGCGTTGGGGTGGATGGGGGCGGCTAGGGCAGTATTGGTGGGCGCGGCATCCAAACTTTTGATGCAGTTTTTAGGGGGTCATTACCACTTATCTTGGCACCAAATTTGGTGGATCTAGCTCAAAAACTGTGGGAGATATAGCCATTTCTGATTTCAACATGTGGGGGGCTGGGGGCGTAATGGGTGGGCATGGCTCCAAAACTTTGATACAGTTTTTTGGGGGTCGTTACCAGCTATCTTCCTACCAAATTCGCTGGCTCTAGCTCCACAACTCTGGAAGATACACGCATTCCCGTTTTTGACGAAGCGTTGGAGCGGATGGGGGTGGCTAGGGCAGTGTTGGTGGGCGTGGCATCCAAACTTTTGATGCAGTTTTTGGGGGGTCCTCATCACCTATCTTGGCACCAAATTTGGTGCCTATAGCTCAAAAACTGTGGGAGATATAGGCGTTTTTGACTTTAAAATGCCGTGGGGCTGGGTGCGGAATGGGGGGGCGTGGCTCCAAATTTTGGATGCAGTTTTTTGGGGGTTGCTAGTAGCTATCTTCTTACCAAATTTGGTAGTTCTAGCTGTAAGGATGTGCGAAATATGTGGATTTATCGGTTTTGAGTTATCGAATTTATCGATTTGCCAGCCCCCCAGTTATCGTAGAACCCCCATCTTGACACTTTAATTTACTATCCCATAGATAAAGAGAATTGGAAAGTTTCAAGTCTCTAGCTTGAAGGGTGTGGAAAAAACTTGCACACATACGGACGGACAGACGGACAGACACCATGACGGACATTGCACAAAACCAATATACTCTTTACCTTCGGTATCGAGTATAAAAAACCCGATTGGACTGGTTGAAGTCGGACGCAACAGAATGCGGTATACTCGATACCTGCATTAAAACTTTTAAAAATAGGCCTAATTAAAGAGGGGTACGGATGCGGCAGGGGCGAACTGGTCTCAAAGATTGTCTGATGCAGATGGGGATGCCACCACCTATCTTAATTCCAAAATTTTCTGACTCTAGATCTAAGTGTGTTAATTGAAGGAGGAAAGGGGGCTGGAGCCGATATAGGTGGGTGTGCAGAAATTTGTGGGATGTCAATTGCTATCTTCCTACCAAATTTGGTGAGTCTAGCTCACAATTTAAAAAGAGTTGTGGAAGGGGGCTGGGGTGGTATGGGTGGGCATGGCAACCAAATTTCTGCAGCATATCTTGGTGGGATGCGACCAGCTATCTTCTTTCCGAATAAGGTGACTCTAGCTCAAAGGTTGTAAAAGGTGGGGGAAGGAGGGATAAGGGCGGTATGGCAGGGAGTGGCATCCAAATTTTCGATGCAGCTCTTTGGGGGTTGTTACCAGTTGAATTCATATCAAATTTTATGTCTGTAGCTCAAACGATATACGCAAACTAGTTTTTAAATCGTAAAAGGGGGAGGGGTTTGGTGCACCTGGCGCTATTACAGGTATTAAGTTTACCGCAGTCGGTTGCATCCTACTGCAACTTTTTATACCCTAAACCCAAGGCATACTTATATAGGTAGTCCAGCTCTTTTGCTCGCTCTCATTTTCTGTTGCCTTACGATTCAGTCTTGTTGCGAACGTTGTGAGCGACGCACATACGCGCACGATTTTTTTTGCGTTTTATTTTCGTAAGGCAACGAGAGAGCGGAGTGAGACTACCTACATAAGTATGCCTTGCCCTAAACCCATAAAATGGGTAAAAAATTGTATAATGGTTTTGTACAAAAGTGTGTAACAGGCAGAAGGAAGCATCTACGACCCCATAAAGTATATATATTCTTGATCCATGTCCGTCTGTCCGTCTGTATGAACGGGTGGATCTTAGAGACTACAAGAGCTAGAGACTTCAGATTTTGGATATAAGTTCTTCGTTACCATGAGCAGAACGAGATTGCTTTAAATTATCGATAACTATTCTGGTTTCCGATATACACATGGAATCGATAGCAACAAATCTCGAATTTGGTAAATGAAACAAGGAAGAAGTCTCTAGTCGGGAGAGCCAGACTAGAAGATACCCTGAACCCAGTTGCAATAAATATGTAAATTAAATTTATAATTGACTTTGGTATAATGACTTAACTTCAATCGATAAAATTAGATATCTCCGGTGTTTCTTAACCGATTTGGGCGAATTTTTCAGAAAAGTTCTATCGTTACCCATTATTACAACCCTCATTTTTACATTTTCCAAATTCGATATTTTATTGTTATCGATATTATGTGTATATCGGAAACCAGAATAGTTGTCGATAATTTGAAGCAAACTTGTTCTGCTCATGGTATAGGAGAACTTAAATACAAAAGCAGAAGTCTCTAGCTCTTGTAGTCTCTGAGATCCACGCGTTCATACAGGCAGACAGACAGACAGACGGACGGACAGACGGACATGGCTATATCGTCTCGGCTGTTGATGCTGATCAAGAATATATATACTTTATGGGGTTGGAGATGCTTCCTTCTGCCTGTTACATACTTTTGCACAAAACCATTATACAATTATTGACCCATTTTATGGGTTAAGGGTATAAAAAGCATAGATTTTTTTACTGGATACCGCAGGTATATCTGTCATTGTGTCTGTCCGTCCGTATGAGCACAACTTTTTTCATCACCCTAGATATTTGAAACTTTGCAAATATATTTTTCTATGGCCTGGATATATAAAGTGTCAAGATTGGAGTTCTACGACAACGCAAATCGATAGATTCCATAGCATTTGAATTTTTGAGCCACGCCCACCCATTCCGCCCCGCCCCCAGCAGCTTGCAATCAGAAACGCCTATAACTTCCCAGTTTTTGCGCTAGAGTCACCAAATTTGGTGCCAAGATAGATGATGATGACTACCAAAAAACTTCATCAAAACATTAGATGCCACGGCCACCCAAACCGCCCCAGCCGCTTCCATCCGCCCCAACTTTCAGAGTTGTTGAGCTAGAGTCACCAAATTTTGTAGGAAGATACGTGGAAACAACCCTCAAAATTTTTAATATGTACCACGCCCACCCTTAGCACCCCCTCTTCCTCAATTTACACATTTAGATCTAGAGCAGTGGTGGGCACACACAAATATTGTCACAGTTTTCACACGCATACAAGCACAATTTGCGTGCGCTGCAGCGAAAAAACGAAGTGTGATCAGTACAGTGCACGCTGCAAGTTAACGGTTACTCATTGTGCTTATTATTTATTAATAAATAATGCCATCTTGAAAAATATTTAACATTTCGAAAAACAAAAAAAAAATTCATTCTCCCATTCGGGCATAGACATTTTGGAGCGCACTGTAAAAAATTAGTTTTCTTGCTAATGCGCTGCGTCGTGCCTGCCTGTCAATAGTTTGCCTTCAACTAAAAGTAGAATGTTAAGCCTAATGCATGCTTCGGCACGACAACCGACGACGAACGAACAATCGTGTTCTAAAAATAGCTTTCAATGCTTATAGCGTACGTGTGATTTCGTGCAGTCGGCAGCGAAAAACCTAACTCACGCGCTGCCACCGCGCTGCCTCGTGTGAGTTAGAAATATTTTCGACGTCGACGTCTGCCCACCACTGATTTAAACACATTAGGAAGACTATTCCACATCCATACCTCTTTTCAATTAGGTCTCTTTTTACAAGTTTTAATACAGGTGTCGAGTATACCGCAGCAGTCGAGTCCGACTTAACCTTTATTACTGCAATTGAGGCCTCCAATGAGACAAGGAAACAGAGCTTGTTATAGTCAGAGCACATAACACGAAATATTTTATTATTTAAATAAGTCCAAGGACCATGGTTAGGGGTTAAAAAGTTACGATTGGGACAGTTAATTTAATAAGCCTCATGATTAGTCGCATGAATGCAATTTTTTTCAACCCGTAAAGCTAGGGTTTAAAGATTAAACTTTAAACTATGCGAACATCGTTTTCAATGGGCGAGGCAGATAAAGTGCCATTATTCTCTGTATCTGCTACTAAACAAGTAAGAAGGCTCTAGTCGGGAGAGCCCGACTAGAAGATACCCTGAACCCAGTTGCAATAAATAAATTAAATTTATGTAAGACTTTGGTATACTGACTTAGCTTCAATCGATTAAGTTCAATATCTCCGGTGTTTCTCAACCGATTTGGACGAAATTTTCAGAAAAGTTCTATCATTACCCATAACTTCAACCATCATTTTTGTGCCTCTGACAATCGATAAAATCGTTGATGTAGATGTTGTTTTCGGACCTACTCCGTTATTTTTCATGGGCACTATGGGTTCAAAGCCTATTTTACTGTAAAAACAAATATATTTGCTTTGCATTACGCGCTTGGAAAGGACTTACAAAAACACTAATGATAATTTAAACAAAACTCGACTTTGAAACATAAATTTTCAAACATTTGCACATATCTTTCACAGCTTTAGAGCAAAAGTTACCAAATCTGTTGGCAATATATCTAGTTACATTTCCCAAAGATATGTATCCAACAGTTGGATGCCACGCCTATCAATCGGAAAACCCCATGTCTTTAACAGATTTTAAGCAATTGTTACCCCCTTTGAAAGTAGACAGAAAAACTATGGATGCTATATGCGACTTGGATTTAAAAAGGCGGCGGCGCGGTTCATCAAAGTTATTTATTTACTTTAAGATGAACGCCAGATTTCTTCTCACTAAAATTGGTAACTCTAGCAGTATGGATGTGGAACATATTGGTTTGTTTTAATTTCAGTTACCGAGTTTTATCGATATCTCAGCCCTCCAGAATTTTACCTTCGGTATCAGAGCAAAAACAAAAAACAAACAATTTGATTACTTTTGTTTATCGTACATGCAGACATAGTCTTTTTAACTTATATATTAAATTTTTTTTTTGTACAGATACGGGCTTCAACGGATTAAAGAATATTCTGATTTCCAATTGGTGTGTCAAGTTAAATTTATGCAAGCAGTAATTAGTAAATAAGGTAATTTTTAATCCATGTTATTTGCCTTGATTATACCGTTACCGAAGGTAAAGAGTATGTTGGTTTCGTGCAATGTCCGTCATAGTGTCTGTCCGTCTTTCCGTCTGTATGAACGCAACTTTTTTCCAGACCCTTCAAGCTAGAGACATGAAACTTTCCAATTCTCTTTCCCTATGGCATAGTAAATGAAAGGCCCACCCATTCCGCTCCCAACCCTCCGAACTTTTAAGTCAAAAACGCCTCCAACAGTTTTAGTGCCAAGATAGGTGATGATGAAATCTGCATCAAAAGTTTTGATGCCACGCCCATCAATACTGCCCTAGCGGCCCCCATCCGCCCCAACGTTTCGTCAAAAACGAGAGTGCAGGTATCTTCCAGAGTTGTGGAGCTTGCGCCACCAAATTTGGTAGGAAGATAGCTGGTAGCAACCACCAAAGAACTGCATCATTGGAGCCACGCCCACCCATTCCGCCCCCAGCACCCCCGCATTTTTATATCAGAAAAGCCTATATCTCCCACAGTTTTTGAGCTAAAGCCACCAAATTTGGTGCCAAGAATTGGTGATGATCCTTCAAAAACTGCATCAAGAGATTGGATGCCACGCCCACCCATACTGCCCCCAGCCCACCCCCACCTTTTACAAACTTTGAGCTAGAGTCATCAAATTGGCTTTCCATAAGATCTGCAGCAAAAATTTGGATGCCACGCCCATCCATACCGCCCACAGACCCCCCTTCCCCACGTTATACAAACTTCGAGCTAGAGTCACCAAATTTGGTATGAAGATAGCAATTGACTTTCCATAAGATCTGCATCAAAAATTTTGAAGCAACGCCCAACCTCCCAGTCCCCCTTTCCCCACAGCACAGGAATTGATTTCCGTCTGTCCGTCTGTCTGTTTCAACACGATTTCCGGCCAAACTGCTGAACCGATCTTGATGAAACTTTCACAGATTGCTTAGATCATGTCGGGTTTGTTCACTGTGAAATTTCATCCCGGCATTTCATCGGAGCATTCTACGATATAGCCACCATACAAATTTACCATATCGTACTATCAATTGTTGTCTCTGTCGTGCACTTTCAAGTACCTACATGTCAATATGTTGTTGTTGTCGCACACGAACAAGTTAATGACGCTCAAGAGTAAAAATATTAGCGAAAAATTACCACAACCTGCACAGAAACATTAATAAAAGGGGGGAGCATTGATTTGGCAGTGTGAAGGGTATCATAGTCTTGGCATAGCCAAAATTAACTATGCGCCACTATGTTTATACTCGATACCGAAGGTAAAGAGTATATTGGTTTTGTGCAATGTCCGTCATGGTGTCTGTCCGTCTGTCCGTCCGTATGTGTGCAAGTTTTTTCCACACCCTTCAAGCTAGAGACTTGAAACTTTCCAATTCTCTTTATCTATGGGATAGTAAATTAAAGTGTCAAGATGGGGGTTCTACGATAACTGGGGGGCTGGCAAATCGATAAATTCGATAACTCAAAACCGATAAATCCACATATTTTGCGCATCCTTACAGCTAGAACTACCAAATTTGGTAAGAAGATAGCTACTAGCAACCCCCAAAAAACTGCATCCAAAATTTTGGAGCCACGCCCCCCCATTCCGCCCCCAGCCCCACGGCATTTTAAAGTCAAAAACGCCTATATCTCCCACAGTTTTTGAGCTATAGCCACCAAATTTGGTGCCCAGATAGGTGATGAGGACCCCCCAAAAACTGCATCAAAAGTTTGGATGCCACGTCCACCAACACTGCCCTAGCCACCCCCATCCGCTCCAACGCTTCGTCAAAAACGGGAATGCGTGTATCTTCCAGAGTTGTGGAGCTAGAGCCAGCGAATTTGGTAGGAAGATAGCTGGTTACGAACCCCAAAAAACTGTATCAAAGTTTTGGAGCCACGCCCACCCATTACGCCCCCAGCCACCCCACATTTTGAAATCAGAAATGGCTATATCTCCCACAGTTTTTGAGCTTGAGCCACCAAATTTGGTGCCAAGATAAGTGATAATGACCCCCTAAAAACTGCATCAAAAGTTTGGATGCCACGCCCACCAACACTGCCCTAGCCGCCCCCATCCACCCCAACGCTTCTTCAAAAACGGGAATGCGTGTATCTTCCAGAGTTGTGGAGCTAGAGCCTCCAAATTTGGTGGGAAGATAGCTGGTAACGACCCCCAAAAATCTGCATCAAAGTTTTGGAGCCACGCCCACCCATTTCGCCTCCCCTTCCCCACTTTTTACAATTTTCGAGCTAGAGTCACCAAATTTGGTATGAAAATAGCAATTGACATTTCACAAAGATCTGCATCAAAAATTTGGATGCCACGCCCACCCATACCGCTCCCAGCCCCCCTTTCCCCACATTTAACAAACTTCGAGCTAGAGTCACCAAATTTGGAAGGAAGGTAGCAATTGAAATTCCACATAGATTCGCAGCAAATCTTTGGATGCCACGCCCACCCATACCGCCCCCAGCCCCCCTTTCCCCACTCTTTACAAACTTCGAGCTAGAGTCACCAAATTTGGTATGAAGATAGCAATTGACATTCCACAAAGATCTGCATCAAAAATTTGGATGCCACGCCCACTCATACCGCTCCCAGCCCCCCTTTTCCCACATTTAACAATTTTCGAGCTAGAGTCACCAAATTTGGTATGAAGATAGCAATTGACATTCCACAAAGATCTGCATCAAAAATTTGGATGCAACGCCCACCCATACCGCCCCCAGCCTCCCTTTCCCCACATTTAACAATTTTCGAGCTAGAGTCACCAAATTTGGTATGAAGATAGCAATTGACATTTCACAAAGATCTGCAGTAAAAATTTGGATGCCACATTCACCCATACCGCTCCTAGCTCCTCTTTCCCCACCTTTTACAAACTTCGAGCTAGAGTCACCAAATTTGGTATGAAGGTAGCAATTGACATTCCAAAAAGATCTGCATCAAAAATTTGGATGCCACGCCCACCCATACCGCCCCCAGCCTCCCTTTCCCCACATTTAACAATTATCGAGCTAGAGTCACCAAATTTGGTATGAAGATAGCAATTGACATTTCACAAAGATCTGCAGTAAAAATTTGGATGCCACATTCACCCATACCGCCCCTAGCTCCTCTTTCCCCACATTTAACAATTTTCGAGCTAGAGTCACCAAATTTGGTATGAAGATAGCAATTGACATTTCACAAAGATCTGCAGTAAAAATTTGGATGCCACATTCACCCATACCGCCCCTAGCTCCTCTTTCCCCACCTTTTACAAACTTCGAGCTAGAGTCACCAAATTTGGTATGAAGGTAGCAATTGACATTTCACAAATATCTGCATCAAAAATTTGGATGCCACGCCCACCCATACCGCCCCCAGCCTCCCTTTCCCCACATTTAACAATTTTCGAGCTAGAGTCACCAAATATGGTATGAAGATAGCAATTGACATTTCGCAAAGATCTGCAGTAAAAATTTGGATGCCACACCCAATCATACCGCCCCCAGCCCCCCTTTCAACAGCTCTTACAAACTTTCAGCTAGAGTCACCAAATTTGGAAGGAAGATAGTTGGTGGCATCCCTATCTGCATCGGAGAATCTTTAAGGCAGCGTACACCCTTGTCCCATCCGTACCCCTTTGCAATCAGGCTTTTTTACCTGTTTTAATACTGGTATCGAGTATGCCGCAGTCGGTTGCTTCCGACTGCAACGTTTCCACTTGTTTTTTTTTTTGCTTTTGTTAGTCTAGTTTTTAATTGGTCTTAATGAAAATTCATCTCGTGCTTCTTCACTTTAAAAACTTGATTAAAATCTGAAATTTTTTTTGTTTTTCTTTGTTTTGATTTCCGTTTTTAATTCCAATAAATAATTATTAAGCGAAGCTTTCTAATATTTCCTATCTGTAACAATCAAATAGTAAAACAATAGCATTTATGTTCACTGATACATAGATTAACAGTCAAATAAAGTTTTAAAATTTGGGCGCAACATCCACTAGGGGTAGGGGTATTGTTAACTTTAAATCTATGAGCCATATATTTTCTACATTCTTACTGTCCCCGAAAAATCAACATCAACAATTTTCAAACCACCAATAAACCGCCTACCCATGAATGCCTATACTCTACATAGTTGATAAATACAGGTGTGATATACAGTTATAAAATAATTTTACCAACCTCTATCATGCAAATATTTAACTGCATGGCACATTTGATAGAAATATAATTTAGACGTGTTCTCGGAAAGCAGTTTTTTACTAATAATGCGATTAAGCAAATCGCCTCCACGCATAAACTCCAGCACCATATACACTGAGTCTGGTTTATCGACAATGTCATGCATGCGCACTACGCACGGATGGGAAAGGTTTTTCATAATTTTTGCCTCATTAAGCACACGCTCCGGATCGTTGAGATTGTTGTTGGTTTGTGCGCTAACCTCGAGCATGTTTTTCTTAACAATTTTCATGGCAAATTGCTCGCATGTGCGTCGCTCATAAACGAGTCTGACCAGGCCGTACGCACCGGATCCTAGTTTACGATTTATATAATAGGTTGCGGTTATTTCAGTAGGCAGACCAAACGCTTCGTTTGGACTAAGATCCTTAAAAACGAAAGCTAAAAAAAAACATGGCAAAAAACGTATTTCATTGAGTTTTTGTAACGGGATCAGTTCTTACCCTTGTATGTAGGATGAGAGAGCGCTATGATGTCGTCATTTTGTAATATACGCGTTTTGTTTGTTCCAATTTTTTCGCCATTGACAAAAGTTCCATTGCGTGAGAGATCCTAGATGGATGCGAACAGCAATAATGTTACTTTATTAAGGTCCAATTTCTCAATGTCCGGTTAGCTTAACTAACCCGAGTTTAGTCAAAGTTGAGTTTCTCAATGTCCGTTTAAGGTTAAACGAGACACTATCTAACTGAGGCCTGAGAGCCAATTAACATTTACACCCCACTTAAGTTGCGATAAAAATATCGCTTAAATCATCGAAAGGCAAACAGCTGACTCAACCTGACACTTGGAATGTTCTTATTTTATTATTCAAGCAAAATATTTTATTTTGACTCCACAAGGGCAACAAGAACATGCTCCTCAGCAACTGAAAAATATTTTCTACACTGCCGTTCACTGTTTTCAGCCGGGCTCATTAAAAGTAATTTTTTATTCATTTTAATTTTAGTTTTCAGATGGCAATAAATTATGAATTTGGCATTCACAAAAAAAAAAGTTGAAACGTTGCAGTCGGACGCAACCGACTGCGATAGACTTGATAACTGTATTAAAACCAGTAAAAAGAGGGCTGATTGCAATAGAGTACGGATGAGGCAGAGGTGTACGGTGTCTCAAAGATTAGGGCGTGGCTCCTAAGTTTTTGGGGGATGCCAGTCTATTTTCTCACCAAGCTTAGTAGTTCTAGCTGTAAGGATGGGCGAAATAAGTGGATTTATCGATTTTGAGTTATCGAATTTATCGATTTGCACGCCCCTTCAGTAATCTTAGAACCCCAATATTGACACTTTATCTGTCCCGGCCTTTGATTAAAATATTTGCACAGTTTAAAGTCTCTAGCTTGAAGGGTGTGGGTGTGGTAAAAAAACAACAGCTTATTCGCTGGTAATGGTAATGGTTTTACCATTAATGCGATAGTATTTAACGATTTAGGCTAATTTTGCATTGGAAAACCCAAATTGGTTTAACCCAGTTTAACTCGAGCATTAAATTTATACCGGGTTTAACTATTTATGACTTTAACCAGACATTGAGAAACCTAAGTTTATTTTTTGAAGTGCTTGCCCAGTGCTTAAAATTTTGGGCGATGATATTAATTACTTATGTTTTAATAAATGCCACACATTAGTTTTATAATATTTTGTAAAGATAGCAGATAGTGAAATACTTTTACGTTATTCTTGGTGACTGTCCCTAAAGCCATAAGGAAATTATATACTTGTGGTTATTTTTTTGGTCAAAAATACACATTTCCAATATTTCCCTGCCTACCTGTATATAAACCGGATTAGTCAGATCACAGTTGGCACGCTTTATGATAAAATGCACCTTAGATATACGCGATAAGATTTTTTCAGTCAAATCATTTAGTGTTAATATTAAATCATTCAGTTCTCCGCGTCCCGCTGAAAACTCGTTTTTGTTTAAGTCTAAAAATAAAAGAGAAGAGTGATATGTAAAGAGCTGTTGTATTATTATAAAAGTTTATTTTAATATTAGAAAAATATTTTGTGCTAGAAAACAATATTTTCTTACAAGACTAATGTTCTAAAGCTGGGATTATTACGAGCCCAATTCACTATTAATTCGTACAAGCTTTTTTTTATCCGTATACAATATTTTACAGACGATATATTCAATACAAATGTAGATAACATATACAACCTTTATTCTCTTTATTTTAGAACAAAAAATTTTGTGTTGTACTTCAACAACTATAATCGCAATATAAATTTCTTTAAATGCTTTTCTTTGCTTATAAGAAAAATATGACCAGTATAATAAATATATAAACCATTCAACTAAAAATTAAAAAAAATTGAATGGGTGGGCGTGGCTCCTAAATGCAGTTTTTTGGGGGTTGCTTGTAGCTATCTGATTACCAAGTTTGGTAGTTCTAGCTGTAAGGATGTGCGAAATATGTGGACTTATCGGTTTCGAGTTATCGAACTTATCGATTTGCCAGCCCCCTCCAGTTATCGTAGAACCCCAATCTTGACACTTTAATTTACTTCCCATAGATAAAGAGAATTGAAAAGTTTCAAGTTTCTAACTTGAAGGGTGTGGAAAAAAGTTGCAAACATACAGACGGACGGACACCATGACGGACATTGCACAATCGTTACCAAAGTTAAAGAGTATAATAATAAACAAATGCTAGTATAATTGAAAAATTGAAAATTAAAAAATGATATATTTACATACAGCCGCGATGAAAATAATAGCATCACCAAGCAACTTTTTTTCACAGTCCAAATAACAAACATCAACTTTTGTTTTTTCTTCAAGTGAGTGTTTTTTCTTTTAATACTTAGAGTTTTGACTAAATGAAGAGTATAAGTTATTATTGATACTATATACATTTTCTAATTTTTGTGTTTGGGAAAAAGAGATAAAATCTTGCGAAAGAAGTATTATCATTACTAATGCAATCTACGTAAAAATCTTAAAAATATTATATTTGACAATTTTTTACTGTTATTTCGATCATTGAGGAGTAAATAGAAATAAATAAAAAAGAGGATATTATAAAAAACTTATAAGTTTTTGGAAATCTCACAGACAAGTTAGTCGATAGATCAGGTTTTCGAATAAATAATGGTTTATAATCACCAAACTTGGTAAGAAGATAGCTGGTAATAAATCAGAAAGATCCGTATCAACATTTTGGAGCCACCCCCACCCATTCCATCCCAGCCAGCCGCTAGAAACGCCTATAGCTTCCACAGTTTCAGAGCTAGAGCCACCAAATTTGGTGCCAAGACGAGTTATGACGACCACCAAAAAACCTCCCTTTCGCCACTTTTTACAATCTTTGAGCTAGAGTCACCAAATTTGGTATGAAGATAAGCATTGATATTCCAAAAAGATCTGCAGCAAAAATTTGGATGCCATGCCCAATTATACCGCCCCCAGCCCTCCTTCACCACCTTTTACAAACTTCGAGCTAGAGTCACGAATTTGGTATGAAGATAGCAATTGACATACCACAAAGATCTGAAACGAACATTTTTTTGCCACGCCCACCCAAACCCTCCTTTCCCTCACCTTTTACAAACTACGAGCTAGAGTCACCAAATTTGGACGGATGATAGTTGGTGGCATTCCCATTTGCATTGGAGCATCTCTAAGGCAGCGTACACCCCTGCCGCAACCGTACCCCTTTGCAAACAGGCCTGTTTTTACCGGTTTTAATACTGGTAACGAGTACACCGCAGTCGGTTGCGTCCGACTGCAACGTTTCCACTTGTTTTTCGATTGTTGTATTAAGCTTATGTTATTTTTTAAAGTTTTAGTTCAATAATTTAAAAAGCTTATTTATTAGTTTTTTAAACTATATTTATTTTTAAATTTTTTGTCCAATGTTTTTAAAATGCGTATTTTTTAGTTTTTGTCTAAATATACTTATTATACTGGTCACATTTTTCTTATCAGTAAAGCTAAGCATTTAACGAAATTAATACTGCCGTTGTTGTTGTTGAAGTACAACACAAAATTTTTTGTTGGCGCTTTGTTATATATTTTTCGTGAATCGAGCGCCAGACGCTTTTTTCTTAATAATACAAGAATATTTCGATCATCGTTTTAAGCTTATTTTAAAAATTATTTTTTAAATTTTTCGTTCATTATTTTTAAAAAGCGTATCTTTTAGTTACTATAATTATTATTTTGACCTTAGAAGTTTAAACTGGGTTCTCCGCATTCAAGTAACTTTTAATTGATCTTCCCTCCCTGTTATGCATGGAGTATTTATCATTACAAACTGTGCATGGCGTATTATTAATTGCAAATTTATTAAACGGTGAAAACGACTCATTAGTTATTTCGAGTCGAGTAAAATTAACTTTCCCAATTAGATTTTTAAGTATCTTTGTACTTATTTACCTTGATAGTTGCTCGAGCAACTATTTTATTCATTAACCATTTGTTATATATGCTCTGATTAGTACAAGATCTATTCTGTTGTCTTCTTGGAGCGCTTAATTCCAGTACTAAACACATCGATATTTTTTGCTTTATTAAAGCGTAACCACTAATTACAATTGTAACGCTGATCTGAATGAGTTTTTCTGCGTTTTTCTGAATCGTCGCCAGAAATGTTTAACTTTGAAACTTTCCAATTCTCTTTATCTATGGCATAGCAAATTATAATTATAAATTGAAGTTCTACGATAACTGGGGGGGGGGGCTGGAAAATCGATAAATTCGATAGCTCAAAACCGATAAATCCACATACATATTTCGCACATCCTTACAGCTAAAACTACCAAATTTGGCAAGAAAATAGCTACTAGCAACCCCCAAAAAATAGCATCAACATTTTTTTTTGCCACGCCCACCCATTTCGCCCCCATTCCCCAACTTTTACAAACTACGAGCTAGAGTCACCAAAATTGGTTTGAAGATAGCAATTGACATTTCACAAAGATCTGCATCAAAAATTTGGATGCCACGGCCACCCATACCGCCCACAGCCCCCCCCCCCCCCCCCCCCCCGTCTCACACCTTTTACAAACTTTCAGCAAGAGTCACGAAATTTGGTATGAAGATGGCAATTTACATACCACAAATATATGCATCAAAAATTTGGATGACACGCCCACCCATACCGCCTTAGCCCCTTTCCCCCACCTTTTACAAACTTTGAGCTAGAGTCATCAAATTTGGAAAGAAGTCAGCTGGTTTCATCCCCATCTGTATCGGAGAATCTTTAACGCAGCGTGCGCCTCTGCCGCAACCGTACCCCTTTGCAATCAGGACTCTTTTTACGGGTTTTAAAACCGGTTTAAATTTAACAGCAGTGCCACAATATGATGTCCCATATTTCCATGTTGGCATGATTGTGCTTTTGTATACTACAAGCTTGTTGCTCACTCTGAGTTTGTATGATTTTTTTTTTAATCATCCAGTTGAGTTTTTCCTTATTGGATTTACACAGAGTTTTTGGTTTTTCAATTTAAGGTAAGATTTTTATAGCTGCTTACATTAAAAAGCATCATTTCTTTCCCTGGCAGAGCCTCAGCTACTCCGTCGTCCATACCATCATAGCCAGGGGCTTAAGTGCTTTTAAACTAGCGAATCTGCAAGCGGACTTCCATGATATTATTATTATTAATATTACGTAGAAACATTTATGCAGCATCGTCAACATTAGTAGGAGAATAAAGTTCTGAATACAAAAACTGAAGTCTTTAGCCTTCATAGTCCTTGCGATCGACGCGTTCATAGAGACAGACGGACATTTTACCCATTTCAAGGGTTGAGGGTATATTTAACATGATCAACTAGCCGTAAATTTCGGGAATCGTTTTAAAACTCGCCTTGTGGAAATTGATATGCATTTAGTATATATAATTGGAAAATAACTACAATACAGACAACTTATGAACTTAATTTTCCATTGTAAAATGCTGACATTAAAAGATTTTTCAACGAAATATTTGGTGAACACAGACATGGTCAAGTTAAAATCTTTTAAGCAAAGTCTTTTATCTTATGCTGCATTCACACTAGTTGACAAACAAGTCAACATTTATAACAACTTAGTATAATAAGCATAATGCGTTGATATTGAATTACTATTGTTGACGTATCGATAATTGACGCTTCGTCAACTAGTGTGAATGCAGCATTATGGATATACATATGTATAAAAACTTTTATTATAAGTACTTGTCTACGGCGACATCGAGCATGCTGCCATAATAACGAGGTGCCAGAAAAAGTTAAAACAAGTGGACAAAGATAGATTGGTGATTAACGACCTTTAACTTTATGTTAGTTGTTTGGCTGCCTCTAGTTCTAACCAAATTAAAGAAACTTTTTATGTTTTCGTTCTAAAATATAATACGGCTGCTGTTTTCATTTTCATTTTAGTGTTTCCATATTTTTGAATAAGTCAAGAGCGTCTGGAACGCTTTATAAATATATTTAATAATAAAAAGTTTCCAATCGTCACAAAAAAATTAAATTTAAAAATGCAGAATTCACATTTTAGCAACGAAATTTTAATCTAAATGATTCAAAATACTGCAAAGAAATAAAAGGTGTAATAACATAGATGCTTTAAAATAATGACTCTTCCAGAACATTTATTACACCCACTAGTTAACACATATGAACTTAAACCACAAAATACACAAGAACAAACATATAACTTATATACAGCTACAAGATTTTAAACATCACCACTTTAATCAAACAATTGCAATATTTTCATCTAAACGTAAAGAATAAGTTTTAATTGATATGATAATCAAAACATTTGTATACCGTTTATACAAATAGGTAGAACGACTAATATGGCTAGTATATCGACTCGGCTGTTGATGTCGAGAAAAGAAAATATATATGTACTTCATGGGTACAATTACAATTTTTTTATGAAGTCCGCAAGAAATTTAAACATTTTTTAAGAAAATAGTTTTTTAAAACTAACAACAAAGAACAAACCGGCCTGGATGAACATATGAAATTTTGTCTTAAGGTTAAGGATAACTTTGATTAAAAAACATTTAACAAGCGAGATCTTTTGTTTTTAAAGTCGAAATGATGAAGGCGGGCGAGGCGCTCCAGCAGAGTTAGATCTGTTCGTACATAAAATATTTTTTCAAGTTATGTACAGTGGATAACATTAATATTCGGTTTTTTTTTCAACTTCAAACACGAATACAATACATAAAACTAACAATAATCAAAAATGTAACAAGTAAGAAGGCTCTAGTCGGGAGAGCCCGACTAGAAGATACCCTGAACCCAGTTGCAATAAATAAATTAAATTTATAATTGAATTAAAATTCGATATCTCCGGTGTTCTTAACCGATTTGGACGAAATTTTCAGAAAAATTCTATCGTTACCCATTTCTTCAACCCTCATTTTTACATCCAAATTCGATATTTTTTCGTAATCGATTCCATGTGTATATCGGAAACCAGAATAGTTATCGATAATTTGAAGCAAACTTGTTCTGCTTATGGTATATACTTTATGGGGTCGGAGATGCTTCCTTCTGCCTGTTACATACTTTTGCACAAAAACATTATACCCTTATTTACCCATTTTATGGGTTAAGGGTATAAAAATGGGAGAATAAAGCTTGTTAAATTACCTTTTCATAGAGATATATATATCTAGATTTTATTGAAAACTAATACAGAAAATATGAAAAAATGCATAAATTTGCGCAACATTAATATTCGGGTTTTTTTTTCACAAGTAACAAATATCTATTTTATCTAAGAAAAAAACTTAATCTTATATTTGGTATGATACCCATTATATTGTATGGTATCGCCTAGGCATTTTGGCACAGTTTTTAGAATTTTTTGGGTAAATTCATGCCCAGTATAAGTCTATTCTTCCTGAAGCCGTTCTTCTAATACGGATAAGGACGATATTGGCGTTTTGTTCACACGGCGGACCAACTTACTCCACAAATTTTCAACAGGATGTAGATGTGGTGATTGGGGTGCCTTTTCCAAGATTTTTGGGCAGTTATATAACAACCCAGACTCAGTTTTATAGGCGTTATGCTTTGGGTTATTGCCCTGATATAACTTGAACGAGTTGCCAATACCCGATATCTCCACCGAAGGCTTCAAATTTTGGCTCAACATTTTCAAATAATGGTCTTAGTTCATTTTGCCATCAATGAAAATAAGATTCCCCGCTCCTTTTGTGGAAATGGGGCCTAAACCAATACACTACACCCGCCGTGTTTTTCGGTTGGTCTTAAGTGATTCTTCTGCAGCTCAGTATCCGGCTTCCGCAGCACCATGACATGGTTGGATGATTTTATTTTCTTTGACGAAAGCAAATTCAACTTATTAGGCAGTGGTGGCAAGTCCATGGTGCTGCGGAAGCGGAAAAGGCACCCCAATCACCACATCTGTTGAAAATTGGTGGAGTGAGTTGGTCCGCCGTGTGAACAAAATGCCAATATCGTCCTTAACCGTATTAGAAGAACGGCTTCAGGAAGAATGGACTTATACTGGTCATGAATTTACCCAAAAAAAATTCTAAAAACTGTGCCAAAATGCTTAGGCGATACCATAAAATATAATGGGTATCTTACCAAAATATAAGATTAAGTTTTTTCTTAGATAAAATAGATATTTGTTACTTGTAAAAAAAAAAACGAATATTAATGTTGCGCAAATTTTAGCCTTTTTTTTTGTTTATGCATATTTTCTGTAATAGTTTTCAATTAAATCTAGATATATATATCTCTATGAAAAGGTAATTTAACAAGATTTAATCTCCAATTTTTACATTTTTGATTATTGTTAGTTTGATGTATTGTATTCGTGTTTGAAGTTGAAAAAAAACATAGTGGCGCATAGTTAATTTTGGCTATGCCAAGACTATGATGCCCTTCACACAGCCAAATCAATGCTCCCCCCTTTTATTAATGTTTCTGTGCAGGTGTTGGTAATTTTTCGCTAAAATTTTTACTCTTGAGCGTCATTTACTTGTTCGTTTGCGACAACAACAATTTGACATGTAGGTACTTGAAAGTGCACGACAGAGACAACAATTGATAGTACGATATGGTAAATTTGCATGGTGGCTATATCGTAGAATGCTCCGATCGGGATGAAATTTCATAGTGAACAAACCCGACATGATCTAAGCAATCTGTAAAAGTTTCATCAAGATCGGTTCAGTAGTTTGGCCAGAAATCGTGTTGAAACAGACAGACGGACGGAAATCAATTTCTGAGCTCATCCTGATCATTTTGATATATATAGTTTATGGGGTCTCCCATCATTCCTTTAAGGCGTTACAGATTCATGACAAAGTCAATATACCCTGTGAAGGGTATTAAAAAAAAAACCGAATATTAATGTTATCCACTGTACTTATAGGGGATGTGGCTTAAGATAACATTAAAATACGAATACGATAATCAAAGAAAATAATAAATATAGGGTTACCAACACAGAAGGACGAATGCGTATAAATAATTTTGTATGGCGTGATGCTCGTACCCAGGGACTTGATTTTTATATTTTTGCCATAGAGTCGGCCCCAAACGATGTTCTCCATTGGTTGACTCTCGACCTGTGTCCAAATGTTAGACGCCTGACTCTGCGTGCCCTGTGTGTCGCGAGCCATGTTTCTCTATTCTTTTCCGCTTTCTGTTATATTTCGCTATAACTGTTTCTTTTTCGTTTAACTTTGCTGCGCAAATATGCATAAGCATGTAAATTTGCAGTTATTCGAACTCACATACGAAGCACAAAATGACTGTAAACTTTATATTCATGAAAACGACGGTATTGCAACATGCATAAGATCCAAAAATGGTCAACAATAAACTGTTGTTGCGCTAATTAACAATTTTTTTTTATACACATAACACAACAATTAATGAACTGCGCTCGTAGCCGGACAGCTGTACTCAGCATCAGATCGACGCCTTCGAGGGCTGCTGAATGGTTTAGTGCTGCAAAACTTCGAAATAGTTCTTATCGATGTTTCATCGATTTTATAAATTTTTCAATTATGTTCCAAAGATTTTATATGTGCGTTATGCAGATATTTCTCATTCATATATTTCTGTCTAGGTGTAAATAAAAATATTTGAAATTCCATTGACGGAATTTTGAGATCAATGAAATATCTCACAAATATAAACTTATCAAACATATGAGTAATTCATCCAAGGGTTTTGGAGGTAAGAAACAACGTTTTGAAATTTGTTTATACATCCGTTTGAAAATCATTTACTTGCCAAAAGCTTTCTGCAATTTGCAGTAACTTTGATGATAGTAAAAATAACTTAGATGAGTGAATCTAATTTTTTTCGCAATGTTAACTTTTACAAGCCAAAAAACAAAAAAAAAATCGCTCAGATCTAGCCAGCTGTTTTTCAACACTGAGCTATCGATATAATACTTACAGCCCTAGTTTGCGGCGTCATTTGAAAACAACTGTAAATTATTACCAATACTAGCATAATATTGAAAACGAAGGCATAAAAGAAAACAGCAGCAAAGTACATATTATAAATAACTTAAAACTGTCCAACATTGACATTTGAAAACAATTGAGTTTTTTGCGCGGACATAGCAGCTTAAGAGTGTCCAAATTGTTTATTAGGAGTAAATCAACATAGTTTTCGTGCTCAGTTTTGCTTTGAAGATCATGACGTTACCGCGTTCCGAGACTCCACTGCGTCGATCAGCAGTGGGCAGCCACCATGAGAGTATGCTGCGTGATCTAACGACCAGGGTAAACGACGATGAGGCAGAACGTCGCGAAGCGCGACGCCGTACGCTACAGCAGAATCAAACACGTCCTAGGGACAGTAGCGTTTTGGAGTCGATTGAAGAAAACGAGACCATACGCAATTGCCTGGAGATATACAACGGCAATAAACTCAGCCGTGACAATGCTTGGAGCCTGTCGTTGATCGATACGCTGTCCTCTCTACTTGATCGCCATCACAAAACCTTGAGCAACTTTAAGGTAAGCTGAAAAATTTTTCTGTAGAACATTTGGAAAAATGTTAAACTTGCGAGTTAGTTATATTTTGCCATACATATGTATTGTTATTCGGAAATTCGATTCTAACGATATATACTATTCAAGATGGCTGGCTCTTCGCTGGAAGCCTCGTCTAAAGTGTATGGCTTGCGAGTGGATTCTATCTACGTGGATGCGATGCGCATGTCAGCAGGCCTTAATGCGCGCACTTTAACAGAACAGCAGCTGAATGCGGCTACCGATCGCGACGATAGCGTTGCGGCAAATGCAGAGGGCAAAGCATCTGATATTGAACCTTCGTCAGGAGCGGCACCCAAACCAAAAAAACGTGCACGCAAACCGGTATCAACGGTGACTAAAAATAAGGAAACACTGAACGCACGATTGGACACTGCGCCTTTGCAGGATCCGGTATTTGGAAAACTCAACTCTACAGTGGGTTCAATAAATGCTTCGAATAGGCTTATGCACAATATACTTCCTACAGAGGACTCTGAGCTTCGACTGCGAACTAATTATCTTTTCTGGAATTCAGAGAAGCAGTTAGCGCAAGTGCAGGATTATACTTCAATTGTCCCTTATAACAAAACTTTGGATACACAGTCGCTTGTCAGCGCCGAGTGGGCCATAAAACTGCGACGGTATGATCAGCAATTAAAATTGCGTCCACTGCATTCTGGATACATCATCACCGATGCGCCCAATCCAAGCAATGCCAACGAGACAGTTGCCCAGCAGTTACCAGAAAATCAAGATACTGGCATGGATAATGCAGATGAGTTTTATGACAATCCGAAGGAGCTATCCATGGCATTTGACATCAATGCCGATTGTGAGCCCATGCCTGAGCTGGATGCTCCAGCTGCAACTGTTCTGGAGGTGGACCACAATGAGCTCGAAGAGCTGACAGCCGAGGAGCGTACAACATTGCAGCATTGTCGCGCTCTACGCAAAAAGCCAACGCTTATAGATGATTTGCGTCCCGTTGATGGCAGCTCTAAGCTGGAATACTCTTATCGCCCAATGGATCAAATTTGCCAGTTCTGGGCAGGACCATCACATTGGAAATTTAAGCGCTCTAGGGCTCGCAGCACCTTTGGTCAGACTAACGCTCAGGAAAATATTGCTGCTGCTGGCGGCTTAGGCAGCAATTCCACAGCAGTTGCAGCACGTGCGCGTCGTGCGGCGTTACAAGCGGCAAAGCGTCGCAGTAAACAGCTTAACTTTGGGGAGTGTACGGAGAGTCTTTTTCAGGCCCTTGATGCAAATACGAAACTGCGCAAGGCCAATTATCAAAAGCGCTGGGATGCCCGTAAACTGATATTGCCTACTAAGTTCGAGTTTGACACTAATTATTTTTACAAATATGACTATGCACCCAGCATTAAAGTGAGTCGACGATTTGGTGTGCAAGACGATGATGATGAAATGGATATTGACAATAATGCTGCTGATGATGGTACCGATGATGTTGAGCTCTTTGACAATGATAATTTTGACGCTGACACGCCTCATTTGCCTGGAGATATGAATGTTAGCAGCATGCAGGTAGGCGGTAACAAAAGCGAAAGCTTTTTGGACGGTGACCCTGCAACTTATGGCATAATCAGTCAAGGGAATGGAACTATGCGACATAACTGCAATGATACGGTACTAGAAATAGCCACCGATTTTGAGGGAGCCCCAACACAGGTGAGTGGTGGTATCAATAAATGTAATCAAATATATTTCCCAAGGTTACGAAAACGCGTTTTGTACTGTTTGATGTGCGAAAAACAATAGAATCTTTAAATATTTTTCTGTATTGTGCTGTCTGTCCGTCTGCTATAAATCAAGACCTCAAAATCATTTATTTTACATATTTTCATGTTTATATTTAAATAAATTTAAAAATGACCGCCAACCAGCATTCCGGTGTGAAATAGATTTTGAATGATATATTGAACATATCCGACGACACCCTTAAGCACTTGAAACTTTGCAAATATCTTGGTCCCTTTGTTATTCGGACATAGTGTCAAGATTGGGGCGCTAAGCACACTGAAAGGCTGGGAAATCGATCAAAAATTTAAATTGGGAATGCGGTTATCTTTCAGAGCTGTGGAGCTAAAGCCACCAAATTTGTAAGGAAGATAGCTGGCAACGACCCCCAAAAAACTTGCTTCAAAGTTTAGGAAATACGCCCCCCCATTCCCCCCCCCCCCCACTATCCATACCTTTTACAACTTTGAGCTACAGTCACCAAATTTGGTATGAAGATAGAAGTTGACATTCTACATAGATCTGCACCTCGCCCACCCCTTCAGCCCCAGCCCCCCTTCTCCACCTGTTACAAACTTTCAGCAACAGTCACGAAATTTTGTATGAAGAATAGCAATTGACATTCCACATAAATCTGCATAAAAAATGTGGATGCCACGCCCACCCATACCGGCCTAGCCCCAACCCCACCACCGTTATAAAACTGTTTTGCGTACATCTTTTACGTTAGAGCCACTAAATTTATTACGTAGATAACTGGTAACGAACCCCAAAAATCAGCATCAAAAATATGGATGCCACACCGCCCCAGCCCCTTTTTCGCACTCAATTTACAAACTTAGAGCTAGAGTCACCAAATTTAAAAGGAAGCTCGTGGCACCCCTGTCTGCTTCAGACAATCATTGAGACAGCGTAAACTCCACCAGCATCTGTTCCCCTTTTGCAATCAGGCCTGTTTTAGCGGTTTTACTACTACTTCTATGTTTCTACTTGTTATACTCTTTACCGAAGGTAAAGATTTTGACATTTTGGGATTGTGCAATATCCGTCATGGTGTCCGTCCCTCTGTCCGTCTGTATGTTCGCAACTTTTTTCCACAACCTTCAAGCTAAAGACTTGAAACTTTCTAATTCTCTTCATCTATGGAATAGTAAATTAAAGTGTCAAGATGGGGGTTCTACGATAACTGGGGGGCAGGCAAATCGATAAACTCGATATATCCACATGTTTCGCACATCCTTACAGCTAAAACTACCAAATTTGGCAAGAAGATATCTACTAGCAACACCCGAAAAACTGCATCAAAAGTTTTGGAGCTTAGCCCACCCATTCCGCCCCCAGTCCCCCGCAATTTAAAGTAAAAAAAACCTACATCTCCCACAGTTTTTGATCTGTAGCCACCAAGATAGGTGATGATGACCCTCCAAAAACAGCATCAAAAGTTTAGATGCCACGCCCACCAATACTGCCCTAGCCGCCCCCATCCGCCTCAACGCTTCTTCGAAAACGGGAATGCGTGTATCTTCCAGAGCTGTGGAGCTAGAGCCACCAAATTTGGTAGGAAGATAGCTGGCAACGACCTCCAAAAATCTGCATAAAAGCTTTGGAGCCACGCCTACCCATACCGCCCCCTTTTCCCCAATTCTTACAAATTTTGAGCTAGGGGCACCAAATTTAGTATGAAGATAGCAATTGACATCCCACATATATCTGCATCAAAAGTGGATGCCACGCCCACCCATAACGCCCCAGCCTCCCTCTCCTCACTTTTACAAACTTTGAGCTAGATTCACAAAATATGGTATGAAGATAGCAATTGACATTCCACATGGATCTGCAGCAAAATTTGGATACCACGCCCATCCATACCGCCCCCAGCCCCCTTTCCCCACTTTTTCAAAGCTTTGAGCAAGAGTCACCAAATTTGGTATGAAGATAGCAATTGACATCCTGCATATTTCTGCACCTCGCCCATCCCTTCAGCCTCAGCCCCCCTTTCTCCACCTTTTAAAAATTTTTAGCTAGAGTCACCAAATTTGGAAGGAAGACAGCTGGTAACATCCCCATCTGCATCGGAGAATTTTTAAGGCAGCGTACACTCCTTCCGCATGCGCATAACGAGTATACCGCAGTCGGTTGCGTCCGACTGCAACTTTTCCACTTGTTTTTAAGTTATAGTTACCAAATTTGCTAGGAAATAAGCTGGTAACTACTTCCCAGCTTTGGATGCCAAGGCCACCCATACCGCCCCCAGCTCCCTTCCCAACCCAGCAAAAAATGGTATGCGTATCTTTTAAGCTAGAGTCACCTAAATTTGTAGGAAGATAGCTGGTGACATGCCACAAAGATCCGTAGCAAAATTTCTGATGCCAAAACCCCAAACTATGCCCACGCCCCATCGCCTCTTTTAAAACGGGAACGCGTGTATCTTTCACAGTTTTTAACTAGAGTCACCAAATTTGTTCTCAATGTAGCTTATGACATCCCAAAAAGATCTGAATCAGCCAATCTTTGAACGCAGCGCACACTCCTTCCGCATCGGGACGCATTAGCAATCAGGCCTCTTGTTACCCGTTCTTAAAGAGGCATCGAGTATACCGCAGTCGGTTGCGTCCGTTTCCACTTGTTTGAAACTAATTTTAAGTACTACAAGTAGAAAGTCGCTAGCCTATCAAACACCATCAACAAGAATTGAAAAACTGTGACATATTTTCCAAAAAAATTCAGCACTTTTGGTGAGATAACAGCCTACGTAGTATCCAAAACCATACAGGGAAATACTTATTCTAAACATATATGTAAGTGTAAACCACGGCCCCCATACAAAACATTTATGAAAATTTTGTAAGACAGTAAGACATTGTAAGAAAGTAAAGCGTGAACCCAAATTTAAAGTTTAACATATAACATGTGACTCGGCGTCAGAATACGCTTTTTGTTTAAATTTTGGAATCAATTAAAACTTATTTATTTCTTTTACTTTTTATAGGTTACTAAAGTTATCGTGCCTTTTGCAAAGCGTGCTAAGGTTATTGACATGAGGAATCTTAAGCGTAGCTGTAATTGCTTAATACAAAAACAATTGTTGAATGCGGTGGAGGAAGAGAAGATACCTGCACATCCAAAAGTAAAAGAAGAGAAATATGCAAAAGGCATGGCCAGTTTTAACGAGATTTACGAAAAATTACCTGGCATTTTGACCGCAAAAATGGCTGATTCGCTGTCGCCGTCTGTGGCGCTATATGCTGTTCTTCACCTGGCCAACGATATGAAATTACGCCTCATCCCACAGGATGATTTGGACAACATTATAATAAGACAGGTATCTGAATAAGATACAAAATTAAACAAGCATTGTCATTGTCCTGTAGTATGTCACAATCCGTCTCTTTGTGTTTATGTACAGTTGCGTGTCTGACAATTGGATACAAGTAAACTCCAAATTGATGTTATGTTTTTATACACCCAATAATGCTTTGCGGTTATTAACTTAACTTTTAAAGACAAATAAAATGTTTTTTATAAAAATCTTCAATTACACATGTAAGAAATCCCATCTGTGGTTTGTTTTCTCTGAAAGTCTAGCGTGGATGTCAGGTGACACAAGCGAATCAAGCAGTTTGCGAAAGATATACGAAACAGCTCATGTTTTAAAATGACAAAATTCAGGCCAACCAAAATATGTAGGTTTCAAGGTCAAATTTAACATCAAACTGGTGTAATACATACTGCAAATTACAAATTTCTTTCGATTTACTTCATGAGAAGTGCTGAAGAGCAAAGTTATCAGCGTTGGCAATTCCGCACCGTAACCAAATGAGCAGTCGCCTCGTACGCAAACCTCAGTATTAAACAGGGAGACCAACATGCAATATTACCAAAAATTCTGGAATGTGTAAAGCACTCCAATCATGCCAACTCATTAAATTGGACGAATATACTATGGCGCAAAAAAAATCAGTAGAAGCACTTCACCGTTCATTGAAGAATTTGAGAGGAAATCAACATTCTTTTGGTGGTGCAATTATTATTAGTCTGGTGATTTTCGACAAACATTTACAGGTATTCTGCGCTCAACAACCGCTGATGAAATTAACTCATGTCATCTTTATGGCGATAAACGTTGATAATGCAGAAAATTTCGGTAGATGTCGCAAACAAACGATAGTCGCTGCCATCGATAAATATCTATAGTTTTTGATAGTTAAATAAGTAAACATATTTACATAAATCTGCATTTCGGACCTAATTAATTTGTTTTTATATGCTTTTATTTAACTTGACTTGTCTGTCTGTTTGTTTGTTTGTTTGTACCGGATTCCTTTAATCAAATTTTCACCAAGTTCCCGACTAGCTAGAGCTCAAAAATTTTCATCAAAGATATGTTTCAGATGACAATACATGTTTTTAAAGTTATTGGGACTATAAAATATGTAATACCATGTAAAAACCCCGAAAACCAGTTTTCCCTGTTGCTTACATTACTTATTTGACTATTCTAATTGACAAGCTCTGGTGGCATAGAGAGAAGACAGCCGCTCCGCAGGCCGAAGGTCGTGGGTTCGATCTCCGAAATAAAAGCATGTCCTCAAAATTTTTTTTGATTTACTTGTTTCCAAATGACTATCACCTCCTTTCGTTAGTAATGCAGGGCAACTTTATTTAAAATATATGCTTAGATTTAGTATAGTAGACTGATTTATATAAGTAAAAATTAAAAAAATATAACCACGGATATTAATTGATATTTGACTTGAATATGTCTTAGGGCTGGGTATTATTATTTAGAAATCGTCTAGTTTTTGTTTAAAAATATCACCATGTTGACAATTTTTGGCTAAAGTTGTTCGCCTGTCTGCAACTATTCTCCCAGCCTTCCTAAAGATGCGTTCCAATTTAACGGATTTTGCAGGGATGCATAAATACTGTGAAATGCATTTTTAAATTGCAGACAACTTATCTCCAGGAATCTTTAAATCAATAAAACCGATATACTGATAATTCTGCTCTTCCTGATAAGTACAACTTTTACAGATGCATTCGTATCTCCGGTAAGGTGTATTTCCTCTGAATAGATTCATTCTCATGATATTCCAGACGTAGAGTTTTTTTTTTGTGTTAATATATTATTAAGTGGCCTTTCACTGCATATTATTTGTTCCTATATTCCTCCTCATTCTGCTAAAAACATTTACTCATCCCATGAGTGCCGTGCAACTTGTTTCGTCATTGTTGACAGATATGGATCATCTGATAGTGGTTGGTGATTTTAATCACCCACATGTTGTATGGTCTGAGATTGACACTCTTCGGCAGCATTACCAGTGACTTCTGATGATTTTTTCAATAGCCTACTGGATTTAGGCCTAACGCCAGTTAACAGGGTGCGTAACTGTACTGGTAGAATGTTGGACTTAATATTTGTTTCGGACTCAGATTGTAGTAATACTAGTGCTATAGTGCTTCCGGAAGAAACTTACCATCCAACCCTACAACCATCCATCGAAATTCTTAACCCTAGTTCAGTATCTGATATTACTTTAAAAACCCGTTGCTTTCGTGAAACTAACTTTACTAAATTAAATTATCTTCTTCAACATACTAATTGGTCTCGCCTTTATTGTTGTACTGATATAGAAACTGTCATTGCCATATTTTATGGGACTTTGAATTCGCTTTTGGATATTTTTGTTCCCCTCACTTGTTCTTTAAGTGACAATAAGCCACCTTGGCTTACGAGGGAACTATCGAAATTGAAAAACGCAAAGACAAGATCATATACAACATTTAAAAAATCGGGAACTACTTTAGATTTATTTTTGTATTTAGTAGCAAAATCTAGTTTTCTCTCTGTTAACACGTCTGGTTATAATAACTATCTTAATCGTTGTAGACTAAACTTTTCACGTGATCCTTAAAAGTTTTACAAATTTTTTAACTCTAAACGTAAGTCTTCTTGCTTGCCATCCGCAGTATACCTTGATAATACAAAAGCAAGCTCTGATCAGGCAGCAGCCGATCTATTTGCTGAGTATTTTCAATCAGTAGTAGTAATTCCTATCCTTTTCAAGTTCAAACTGCATATATGTCCCAGTAATTACTGAGTCTACGCTCCTGAATGAACTTAACTCTATTAAACCTGGCTACTTGCCTGGTCCTGATGGAGTGCCAGGTTGTATTCTTAGATACTGCGCGGATTCTCTTTGTGCGCCCTTAAATAAATTATTTAACTTGTCTGTTGATTCAACTGTGTTTCCTGATGTATGGAAGGAATCCTTTATAATTCCACTCCATAAAAATTCTTCAAAATAAAACGTTAAAAATTATAGGGGTATATCCAAGTTCTCAGCCATACCAAAAATTTGAAAAAATTATATGTTCTCACCTGCAACACACATGTAATTCAATTATATCGCTTTATCAACACGGTTTTGTTAGGCGTAGATCAACTACCACTAACCTTCTTGAATTCACTTCGCTTGTTATGAAAGGGTTCAGGAAAAAATGCAATTTGACGTTGTTTACATCGATTTTAGTAAGGCATTTGATTCAAGTAGACTCCTTTAAATAAATCTTCCCTCCTGTTAAACCGTAGAACTATGTAAGGAGTATTATTTATTACTAACCTACCTAATGGAGAAATCAGTTCTTTTGATTCGAATTAAATTAATTGTCCCAATTGAATCTTCCCGTAACTTTTTACCCCTTAGCCTTGACCATTGATAAAGCAACTATTTAACTCATGAACCATTTCGTGTTATATGTTCAAACTATAACAAATTATATTCTCTTGTCTCCTTGGAGAACTCAATTCCAGTACTTAAACGATCGATCCATTTTTATACCCTTCACCCATAAAATGGGTAAATAATAGTATAATGGTTTTGTGCAAAAGTATGTAACAGGCACGAGGAAGCATCTCCGACCCCATAAAGTATATATATTCTTGATCAGCATCAACAGCCGAGACGATATAGCCATGTCCGTCTGTCCGTCCGTCTGTCTGTCTGTCTGTATGAACGCGTGGATCTCAGAGACTACAAGAGCTAGAGACTTCCGATTTTGGATATCTGTTATCCTATACTATGAGCAGAACAAGTTTGCTTCAAATTATCGATAACTATTCTAGTCTCCGGTATACACATGGAATCGATAACAAAAAATATCGAATTTGGAAAATCTAAAAATGAGGGTTGAAGTAATGGGTAATGATAGAACTTTTCTGAAAATTCCGTCCAAATCGGTTAAGAAACACCGGAGATATCGAATTTAATTAAGTAAGTATACCTAAGTCAATTATAATTTTAATTTATATACTGCAACTGGGTTCAGGGTATCTTCTAGTTGGGCTCTACCGACTAGAGCCTTCTTATTTGTTCTTTATCTAATCTTCACACATGTGAAACAGGGTATATTGACTTTGTCATGAATCTGTAACGCCTTAAAGGAATGATGGGAGACCCCATAAACTATGTATCAAAATGATCAGGATGAGCTCAGGAATTGATTTCCGTCCGTCTATCCGTCTGTCTGTTTCAACACGATTTCCGGCCCAACTGCTGAACCGATCTTGATGAAACTTTCACAGATTGCTTCGATCATGTCGGGTTTGTTCACTATGAAATTTCATCCCGCTCTGAGCATTCTACGACATAGCCACCGTACAAATTTACCATATCGTACTATCAATTGTTGTCTCTGTCGTGCACTATCAAGTACCTACATGTCAATATGTTGTTTTTGTCAAAAACGAACAATTAAATGACGCTCAAGAGTAAAAATATTAGCGAAAAATTACCAACACCTGCACAGAAACATAAATAAGATGGGGGGAGCATTGATTTGGCTGTGTGAAGGGTATCATAGTCTTGGCATAGCCAAAATTAACTATGCGCCAATATGTTTTTTTCCTAAACTTACGTTCAGATTTATAGATAAATTTATTTTACTTAATTTTAATTTCAATTTTAAATTTTATTTTTAATTTTAATTAATTTGGATTTTAATCCAGCTCATCAAAGTTGACAATAAACAAACAAATAAACAATAGGTTAGGTTGAACAGGCTGACCTTCCAACGGGAGTGTCACACATAGACCGCTAAAGGGTGTGGCCTGTGAATAACCGGCCACTTCTCATGATTTTATCGATGGCTTTCTGGAGTTAGGCCTATCGCAGGTTAGCAGGGTCCATAATTGTAGGAGTAGAACGTTAGATTTAATATTTGTTTCGGACTCAGATTGCTCCAACGTTGGAGAAGTATCCCCTCCAGTGCTTCCGAAAGATATCTACCGTTCAACCTTAGAATTATTCTTTGAAATTCTTTTTCCTTATCTACTATCGAATAGTTCTTTAAAAACCCGTTGTTTTCGTAAAACAAATTTTAAATGTTATTACCTTCAACATACTAAATGTTAACATTTTTATACCCTTCACAGGGTATATTGACTTTGTCATGAATCTGTAACGCCTTAAAGGAATGATGGGAGACCCCATAAACTATATATATCAAAATGATCAGGACGAGCTCAGGAATTGATTTCCGTCTGTCCGTCCATCCGTCCGTCGCTCTGTCCCTCTGTCTGTTTCAACACGATTTCCGGCCAAACTGCTGAACCGATCTTGATGAAACTTTCACAGATTGCTTCGATCATGTCGGGTTTGTTCACTATAATTTCATCCTGATCGGAGCATTCTACGATTTAGCCACCATATAAATTTACCATATCAAGAGTAAAAATATTAGCGAAAAATTACCAACAACTGCAGAGAAACATAAGAGGGGGGAGCATTGATTTGGCTGAGTGAAGGGTATCATAGTCTTGGCATAGCCAAAATTAACTATGCGTCACTAAGTTTATTCTTGTAGTTATGTAGAAACTGCCATTGCCATATTATATAAGATCTTGAGTTCGCTTATAGATATATGTGTTCCTCTCACTTATTCTATAAGTTAAAATAAACCACCTTGGCATACGAGGGAACCATCAAAATTAAAAATCGCGAAGACAAAGTCTTATAAAAATTTAAGAAATCGGGATATACCATAGATTTTTCTACGAATATATAAGCAAAGTCTAATTTAATTTCACTATACACATCTTGTTATAGTAGTTATCTCTATCGTTGCATATTAAAGTTTTACCCTGATCATAAACAATTTAAAAAGTCTTTTATATCTAAACCTATATCTTCATGCTTGGCATCTTCGGCTTACCTTGCAGTAATCCCTACCCTTTTCAAGTTCAAACGTTAAATGGCATTTGTGTCCCAGTTATTACTGAGTGTACGCTTCTAGGCCTCTTTAACTCTATCAAACCCGCCTACTAGCCTGGTCCTGATGCAGTGCCAGATTGCATACTTAGATACGGTTTAATTTTAATTAATTTTTATTCAAATATTCCTAGTGCTACAAGTTCTACACTTTTAAAATAATGCACTAGTCACTATTGGATTTACATGAAAAAGTTAAACTTACCTTAAGAAACTATAAAATTTTAATTAAAACTTAAAATATTAAACAAATCACATTAAAAAGCAAATAATTTAAAACATTTAAAACATTTATTCTTATAAATAACTTTGAAATTTTGATAATACATGCCTTTTAAAGTTTAGTTGGTGATATGTTGATTTTTTAAATAACTCTTCAATTTATTGTTAAACCAGCGATAATATATTCATAGAGATGCGTCACTTCGCTTTTTCAAACTTGGTACTGATAAAAATTAAGTGGCGATGGTAGATCGTACCAACAAAATACACGCGAAATTAAAATTCTCTCATTTCGCTCTCAGAGAACCCGAGCAGCGTTGCGAGTTGAGAGAGGACAGCCGAACGATCTAATGCATGATACAATTAACAGGGTAGTGTCATACGATAGAGCCAGATACCAATGTATATGAACGTGTGAGTGCGACAGAGAGCGCCACGTTTCTCTCTTGATTGTACTCTCTTGCCTCTGTAAGGGAATTGTTATACAAGTGCGAGTGAGTTAGGTATAAGAAAAGTTTTGTTTGCATGCGGTCGACGCAAATATGTTGCGTTGAAAAAAAAAAAACAATAAAAAAAGAGTTTGAATAAAAATAATTAAACAAACGTAATCATTTTTAATAACAAAACTTATATAAATTTTAAAACTAAAAACCATTGTTATTATTAGGCAGCGTTTACAATGTCAGCGTGAGATTGGAAAATGTTTTGTTCCTGTCTGACACACATATTTTTCACATAAGTTTGTCTCCCTCATTTCCAATCTGTAACCGGTCTCGCTTGCATCTCAGCTTGGAGTGGAAAAAAGCTATTCGAAAATTGAGTTTCAAAAGCTGTCAATAGGTGTCGCATTTTCGAAATTAGCAACATGTGCTTGAAAGCACCAAAGCTCTAACCTCTATTTAACTCAAAATGGCTGTCAATAGGTGTCGCATCTTCGTAAGCTCCAATGTTTTTACCACTATTTTACTCAATACAGAGGTAAATGTTAATATAATTCACTATTTAATATTTATTTAGTACATACTAACGCATATATAACAATAAAATCATTGTTTTGTAAGAAAAGCAAATCGTTTAATTTTCGCGCCATTTCACATGTGCAAGCCGAGTTCGAATCAGCTGATTTCATTGTTCGAATTGCGTTTATTTCACAATTTAGCTGACATTGTACACGCGCCGTCACAATTTAGTTGCAATTTTTTTAATTCTCGCAAGTTAAACAAAAATGGACGAGCAAACAACTGCACGCTTTATTGAAGTGGTGCAGGGTCATGACTGCTTATGGTTTGCCACAAACATGAAACAAGCATCAGCTGTTCAAAGCTCATAAGCAGCTGTAATACAATTTCGAAAATTCGAACTGGTTTCCACGCTGACGTTGTAAACTACCAGCGTGGATTTCAGATTTTTAAAAGCTTCAATCCAAGCTAAGCTGACATTGTAAACGCTGCCTTATTATTGTTTTCTTAAAGTAGTTTGCGATGACCCATAAGCTTTTGTTTTTGTTTTTGTATTTTTAGTTTGGTGTTGAGATTTTTTACTCTTAAAAATATTCTTATTTTAAAGAAAAATGTTTTTAAATGCATTGGCAAATCAACACTTTCCGCTATTGATTCTAAGTTCTTAAGCGCATTTGAACTTATACCAATGGTACGTTTGTGGCAAAGTATAAACATTTGTTCTAGGCTTTTATAAATTTCCCGCCGAGAATCTTATTTTTGGCAAATTGCGCAGTATAAAGGCATATTAAAAGTCACAAATTAAATCTTAACCTAAAAAAACAAACATCAACAAAAATAACAAACAGAAAAAAATTCGTCCGCATCAACGTCTTACCCGAACGACAAGCACTTTGCGACTGTCGATTGGTATACGAAAAAAGGGAGCGCTCTCTCTGATGACACTACCCTGTTAATTCTATCATGATCTAATGCATACATACCTACACGCATATTTTTGTATGTGTAGGTATGTGTCAGCATTTGTTCATATTTGTCGGGCTCAGGCTTCGAAGCGATTTTCGAAAGTTTTCTTCTTTTAGGTCTTGCTTATGAATGTGTGTGTGTGTGTGTGTGTGTGTGTGTGTGTGTGTGTG